>CP125978.1:398633535-399125864 GCA_030063025.1 Avena longiglumis
TCCCCGATACATTTTCTTCCTTGTCTTTTGTTTTGTTTTGTTTGTTTTGTTTTGCGGTGGTGAAGAATAAGGAGAGTTGAAGAACATAAGACATGGGACTAATTAGGAAAATAGTTTAGGTTTTCTTTTTTATTCTTTTACAACTTTATTTGATTCTTAAGTATTGTAAATAATATTGTATTCTCTTATTAGTGTAATAAAGTTCATTTTTATCTTTGTTAGTTGAAACTTGTAAGGATTTGTATCTTATTTAATAAAGTTTACTTATTTCCTTTTTCTTTTACAATTTTTTTGTAAAGACAATGTCATATTTATTTTGTTGTAATAAAGAGCTCTTTTATTCATTTCAGTAATGTAATTTCTTTTTTTTGAATAATGTAAAGACATTGTATTATTGTATTTCTTTCAATAAAGTTTATATTTGCTTATACCAGTTTGTATTATGATTATGAAATATCATGTAATAGTTTAAGATTTAAATTTAAATCCAAGTTATATTTGAATTTTATGATCTCATATTTGAAGTCTTGAATGCAAATTCTTTTCCCCAAAATTATAAATTCAACAAAGGTCATGTCCTTATTCCTAACCCCCATCTAAGATGAACTAAACCCCATTTCTCCAATGGCAAGAGAAACACTTATCTCTTTGTGTTTTAAATTTTAATTCGAATAATTGTGAATATTGAATCTTATTCATAAATAAGAATTCACCTCTATCTTTTATTATAATTTAATTTCCAATTCTTATTCTATTTAAAATTCTTTTAATATTCAAATCTATCAAGTAAATATTCAGATTTGAATTGTCTTCCCCTAAAATACAAAAAAGTATAATAGAGGTCATGTCGAATTCCATCTCACCCTCCGGTGTTTCCATCGTAACAAGGAGACCTCGATCCCTCTATAGCCTCTTGTAGTTTTGAAAATTCCCATTTTCTTATGCATGAATGCAATGCACAACCTGTGTCCTCTTTATTTCTAGGTGCTAATCCTGGGATGTTACAATGAACTACCAAAGTCAGGATTCTGATGGAAAAGGCGGTGTTCTGATGCAATTTCGCGAAGATCGAAAAAATACCAGAAAAACTATGGAAAATTCTATTTTCTGAGAAGACGAAGGATGCCAAGAGGGAAGGAGGAGTTGGGCCACAGGGGGCTCACACCCCCAGGCACGGGCCACCCTAGGTCGCGCCTACAGGGGGTGTGGCCACCCTGGCCCACCACTAGCTCCGCCCTCTATGTATATCTTATCCTCGAAACCCTAATACAGGCGACCACGGAAAGATTCCGGCCTGCGTGGTGCGGAAAACACCGAAGAGAAAGAGCTCTCGGTAAAGATTTCCGGGAAATCCTTTCCGAGAGGGAAGATCGTCGCCATGAACACCATCATCTAGCTAGACTTCATCGGGATCATCATCATCATCCACACCATCATCTCCACCAGCACTATCATCACCACTCCATCCCGCTGTAACAATTGTGCTGAATCTTGCATAGTTCTTACAATGTTGAGGATCTCGTTTATCGTTAACTTCTCGGTTAGCCCAAAATTAGTAATTTTTGGGTGTATCGGCCGATTTGTCGGGCGATAAATCGATTTATCGGGCGATAAATTAATTAATCGGCTTATCGCTCACCCATTGATAAGCGATAAATCGGACGATAAATCGGCATATCGGACGATTTTGTGAACAATGTTCTTAGGGAAAAATTTCTCGGTGTTGATTACTATTGTAGTTTATGCTTGTGAGTAGAACCATTGAATTATTGTTTATGTTCAGATTGTTATACATCACCATATCATCTTTGATCCTGATCCATATGATGTCTCGTGAGTAGTTTGTTTAGTTCTTGAGGACATGGGAGAAGTCATTTTGTTAGTAGTGGAATTGTGTTGAGACATTATTTAATGGTTTAATATTTGAGTTGTGGTGCTATTCTTCTAGTGGTGTCATGTGAACATCGACTACATGATACTTCACCATTTATGGGCCTAGGGGAATGCATTGTGTATTTGGCTACTAATTGTGGGGTTGCCGGAGTGACAGAAACCTGAACCCCCGTTAGGAAACCATTGCACAAGGGAGTGTAGGACCTCAGAGTTTAAGGCTATGGTTAGGTTTACATATTAATTGCTTTCTTGTAGTTGCGGATGCTTGCAAGGGGTTTAATCACAAGTATGTATTAGTCCAAATAAGGTCGACATTAGCAGGTTCACCCACACAACGCTTATAAAACCAAAGAAGATTAATCAGCTATATGAAACGAAAGCACTTGGCAGTATTCCCATGTGTCCTCGAGAACGGTTGGTCCTCATAAGTATTTCCATCGGCTTGTCCTTTGCTAAGAAAGGATTGACCCACTTGCTACAATTATTTGTTGTCTTTATTTCCTTGCACTTTATTTCCTTGCTTTATCAGAAAACCCCTAAAAATCTGTTTGCTAAGTATTTACAGAGAACTCTTGAGCCATTACTACTAGTCAGCACCTTCTGCTCCTCGTTGGGATCGACACTCCTATTTATCAAAAGTACTACGATACACCCCCTATACTTGTGGGTCATCATGGTGCACGTCTGATGGCAATAACTCCATGTGTACCAACTCGTTGGGACTCCAAGTATAGTGTTGCATTTTTTTTGAATGACAAGTATAGTGTTGTAGGAAACGTATTTTCTCCACAAGGGTGACTAGAATTTTTATATCGAACTCTCGGGAATTGTCTAGAGACTTTTCCTCTTTAATTCTTCAAACAACCTACAAAACAAAGTATTTTCCTTGTGTCCCCAACTCCACCGTGTGGTTGTCAAGCACAAGGTTTTGTATTACGAAACTGAAACAAAACTATAAATAAATAAAGGTAAACAATCTATAACTAGACAAGAAAGTGAAAAAATAAGGTAAAGGTCTTTTGGGGTTTTTATTTGTGTTTGCTAATAATAAAAGTGTTGTGTTGTTGTATTTTAGTAATTAATTAATGCAAAAAATATAAAAGATAATAAAAGCAATAGAAAATTGTTTCTTATAATAAAAAGTGGACCGAAGTTCATGGATTCACTTCTCTATTCTCTCGTAAGGTGTAATGGATATAAAACAATTCATAAGAAATACAATATTGATGAAACTTCATTATGTGTATGATAAGAATTTATACCACGTCCTATTTTGGAGATGATGCAACACATCTCACTTATACTCCTCCAGAAATAGAAAACTCTATGCAATCTAGAATTAAAAATAAATAGAGTATATTCTTTGGTACTTTGACCAAATGTTTGAATAATCAAATGTGCTGCCTTGAACAAACAAGATCATCTTCGCTGTCCATAAATGATACTATAACACATCCATTCACTTAATTCGTAGTGAGGTAATAAAAGAAAGTTAAAAATCATAGTGGATCTTGAATTTTGCTGTCACTATGATAATTACCACCACCATGTTACTCCAACTAATACACATATTCCCCCCCCCCCCAACACACACCCTCTCATACATGTTGAATCAAAAAAAGTACTTAAGGACGGGGTACATAATATGCATCTACCAATACATCTCACACATAATAGAATTCCAATCTCAAATATTAACTAACAGAATAAAGATCTCACATAGGAATTACATAGATGACCATAATCATATTGTAAAGCTCATATGGTACTAGAACCATGATAGATCAAGAGAGAAATAGATCAATCTAGTGCCACAAACACATAGTTCAGAGGTGGAATACTCCCTCTTCATCATGGTGATGATGCTAGAGAGTAGAGATGTTGGAGAAGGTAGAGATCCTACCGACGATGGTGACTGCGTAGTTTCCCCCTTCAATATTCGCTGATTTTGTCTCTATTTTGATGTTTCTGTGTTTCTGTGTTTCTGTGTTGCCTCCTTCAAGATCACCCCTGGGGGTATTTTTATAGGAATTTTGAGGCCAAGACTTCGATTCTGAGATGAATGGACGGCTGTGGAGGCTCGAGTAGGGAACGAGCTTGGGTGACGTTGCCTGGTAGGATGGCCGCGACACTGGGCCTCGTTTGGGCCTTGTGGCTCCCCTCCCGAGGTTCTAATGCTCTAGCTGCTTGTCTTCACGAAAAAATAATCCTCTAAAAATCCTTAGGCCATTTGACTTTATTTAGGTCCCTGAAAGATAAATTTACACAAAACAAGTTTTTCATGTCATGTAGAGTTGTAACCAAAATAAAGGGGGTCATTGGTAAATCCCCATAAATCAATGTAAAACATGTCTGTAACATTTTATAAGATACAAATACATGGGAATATGTGTAAATAAAACATGGATATAACATTTTATGCATGCAATTTACATGCATCAGCGTCTCCTTCCACTTCTTGCATGTTTTGATCTGCGCGAAGACATGGATGAACTTGAGAGGGGTGTACCATGGTCATGGCTCTCATGGAACATCATCGGAGGGGACATGGAGAGGTTTTTCTGGGACAAGACACTACCTTGGATACCCTAGACGTTGGGATAGTACCGCCGGCGTGTGGCAGAGGCGCCGACCTGTCCTTAACCATCGTAACCACCTTTATGACCTTGGCCTTTTCCTCCCTCTCCTAGTGGTGATATGAAACTTCCTGCCATCACCTCATTTCCTTACCAACTCGGCATTGGTACACCATGGCGGCTTCTGCTTTGGTTCCCTTAGGTTTCTCGACTGCTTCACCAATGCGTCATCGTCCGAGGCATGGGGAATGACAAATTTCTTTGGTGGCATGGTGGATGTATACAACGTGTGGAAATGGCGGGAGTTGCCACTAGTAGCAAAAATACTACCGATGGCATACCAAAATATGCTACTAGTGGCACACGAGCCGTATGCCACAAGGCCCACACCGCTGGTAAGTGGCGCATGCGTGGTACGCCACCAATAACTATAATACTTGTGGATCCATTGTATGCCCCACTGGTATTCATAGATGCTAGTGTCATCAAGTGGGATATTGCCACTAGTATATTTTTGATGCACCGTGTATATTTAGGAATTAATTTTTATCGTCATCGTATTTGTATTGGCGTGTCATCGTATCTATACAGGTTTCACATAATAGTATAATACACTCTGCAAGCAATACAAATAGACAAGTGACCAAATTGGTTCATCAAGTTCATGACATTAATTCGAACCAAAATAGACAAGTGACTAATTGTTAGTGCTACACAAATATGTGTCGTTCGAGTAACGCTAGTTATCTCGCTAGGTTAAGAAAGGAAGAAGTAGTCATCTAAAATACGATCACATACAACAGAAATTCAATCATGAACAACAACAATATCATGAGGATCACGATGAAGGTCTTCATCTGGTTCCTCCTTCTCTATTCCGCTAGGTGGTTCATGTACCTAGCTTCTATCTCCTCTTTAGTCTTGTACCATTTGTAGCTACTACCTAGGAACTTGTTCTCTTTGGACAATTTTCCAACTCATCGTAAACTCCTTGAACCTTACCTATGTACACGATATACCACTTCTTTATCTCTACACCAAAGACATATACATCATAAGCCAATTGATAGATCATATTAGGTAACATAATATCCGGCAACGGAAAGCAAGAGTTTCATTCACAAAAACTAAAAGTAAAAAAATAAGCATGCATGATTCATGACCCTAATACAAGCATTGGTCACAAGTTCATCTCTCGAAACTAAAATCAACTAAAAGCAAGAGTTCACATGTTCGCAAAAACTATAAACAACAAGTTTGTCGTCTACCGAAACTAGAGAGCAAAGAAAAGTTTAGTAATAACGTTTATTGATCATTCAAAATCGACAACAAAATCACTACATACTCGATATCGGTGGGAACGGACGGATGCCACCTATCGTGTTGAATGGCCTTTCCTCACACTGCATCTCTAAGCGGGTTTATATGTCTTTATTTGATGGTGTAGGGCTGTAGTAGACCATCCCCTCCTTACTGCAGATATCCTTATGGATTAGTTAGGCAACCTTTTGCTGGATGCGGTAGATCTCACGTCTAAGATATGCATCGCAGGCGTTCGCCAAGTCTTTGCCCCATTTTTAAAGACTAGATGGCAAAAAAAGACCCATTTTTGAAGACTAGATGGCAAAAAAGCTATCGTTGATGGCATAGTAGGCCTTTCTAGGACTGTTTGTCAGTTGCTTGATGCAGGAGAAATTTGTCCGGTGAATGATGATTACCAGCTTGCCTCGCCTTTTTGTTTTTTTGAGGGGGCCCTTCCTTGTAGTGAAAGCCGATGAGAGCATCATCTAGAACATTCTTGATATTGCCGAAGTCTTTCAGCGTTGCACTCCTCGATTCGAAATACATGGAGTGCGATTATTGCAGGTACAAAATAATGAGGGTGCAACATTGTATTTGTGCAAAATAATTCAAATAAACCATCAACCTCAAATTAACTCTTCTATGTGCAAAATAATGGTGAAAATCTATGAAAGCATGTTATGGTGGCTAGGAAATGACTTACTTAGAAAAGTAAGACAATAGAATGATTGTCTTCTTCTTATTTACCACCAAGAAATCTTTGACGTACTTAGTCACAAGTAGCCAGTTTTCGGCTGTTCGCCTGCCACCGGAGATAAATATGATGCGCATGCACCACCCACGCCACACGCCTTCGCCCAAACCCAGCCACAATCGAGCACCACATCCACCACACAATGTTGAGCGATAGATACATCGATGGCGCCATAGTGAATGGCTACGGGCCACGCAATCTCACTGTCGATGAGGCGTGGACGCTGTACCGCATGCCAGCTGGACTACGCTTCCCAAGCAACACCTGCAGGATGGCACCGAATGGAATCGGTATCCTGTCGATCCTAGGCCCGACAGCAGGACCTAGGACCAGTAGATCCGCAATAATCGGAGGGGCCTATCGCCGGCAGAGCGTGCCATCCCTTGTGAGTCGCCGATGACAACAACGACTTGTGGCTCCGGATCTTTCAAGTGCGGTGGATAGAGGGCATGGTGGACTTCGATGGTTTCATCAGTCACCCTAAATCCTACAACAAAGAGGAGCGCACACTTCTAGGGGCGTGTTGGGCCATACCATGGAGTCCGCCGTTGAGCACGTCCGAAACGGCGGCGGTCGCCTGGAGATGCCATCGTCGCCACCATGAGCAACAACGCGAGTGCCATTGCGCACGGCCAAGTGTCTTCCAAGGGCCTCAACGGCAACGTCTGTCTCCTCGTCGTCCTCCAGTGGTCCCGTGTGCTCCTCCGGGCGGTCTCCCCACGTGTCCCCTACATCATACCCATCAAGGAGGAGTTCACGCCGCCGGCGAGGCGCAACCCGTCACGAGGGATCGTCATCCACGAGCCGCGCCAGCTGGAACCGGCCAGGAGTGGCCAACGGCTGCATCGTCCCAAGTCGGAGTCAGAGGATACCGCATGCAAGGAGTGTGCTCTGGTCGTCGTCCTCCACCAGCAGCGGCTCCTAGCAAGCGCGGATGATCCCGATGACCCACCCGACTACGGCTAGGCATGGTTGCAGTCGGTGAACTCTCATGGAAACTGGGCGGGGATGGTCGACCAGGCGATCGAGCAGTTGATCCACGAAGCAGGCCATGAGCTTGTCGACCTAACGGACGACGATGAAGAAGCTGGTCCAACAGCGTCGTCAAGGGCAAGCCCACCTAGACATGGCCAAGCGGCATCGTGAAGTATGAGCCGTTGGATTTTAGCGTCTTCCACTGTGCACGATGATCTCTATCCTGCTAAACCCTGTCACAGTTAGATTAGTGTTTTGTTGAATTTTGTTGTTTTAGTTGAATTTTGTTTAAACCTTTTAAATTATACGAATATTAAGTAAAATTTCAAGTTTTGGCACGTATTCAATTGTTTACTTTCTCGACTTTATTCATATTAATGGTCTCAACTTTGTTCATATTAATGGTCTCAACTTTGTTTAGATACGAATATATCTAGTCTAAATATTTAATTAGATATGTATAAATTTACATAAAGTTGATGGAAACAATATGAATCAGAACTGTTTAAAAATGAATATTTTTTTGAGGAAAACAGCCGGACTCCATGCTGCTGCGAATGGAACTTAGGGTATCTCCATCGGCCGACCCAAACGGTCTGCGTGTGTCCGAAACTGTCCGTGCGGTTGCTCGGGGTGTGCGCGGCGCCCAAGCTGGCCGACCCATCGCGTGAAACGCGTCCGACTCGACCCATGCATGCATCTAATCTGGGACTCGGTTGCATCGGCCCGGACAACGTGGACAGCGCAGGATGTCCTCCCAATAATTCGTCCGGGCCTTCCCGCCAGTGGCACAATAGACGCTCTCCTCCCCAAACCCTCGCGTACTCCATATCCCTCGATCTCGAGCAGGCATAGTCTTTGCCGCCGACACCCCTCGATATCGAGCGCCACCGCAGGCCACGCGTGTTGCCAGAGTTGTCTGGCCGCGTCACAGGCAATCTCGCCGCCCTCGGTCTCCGTCATTGGACTGGACGCGCGATACTCTCTGCGTGGCGCACAACCTGCTCGATCAATTGCCTGAGGTACGTTCGCCGGTCCTTTATAGGTTTTGTCCGGCCTGTTGCGAGAGATTCCATCGCCATTGACGGCCATACTTTGCAGATGGGCAGCAGCCGAAGGACAATGGAGTTCTTCTACAAGAATTTTGTGGATTCATTGTCCGAGGAGGAGTCCGACAGTGAGACCTTGATTGTGCTGACGGCTGCTGCACAACCACTATCTTATGCCGCCGCGCAGAGGTGTCTCGTCCAAGTGGCACCAAGCCAACCAGGAGCGCGACCAAGAAGATGGCCACATACGCCTTTACAAGGACTACTTCCATCCAATTAATCCAGTCTTTAAAGAAAATGCATTCCATCGTCGCTATCGGATGTCGAGGGACCTGTTTTTGCAAATTCTCAATGGGGGTGACAGAGTACGATAACTACTTCGAGGCCAAGTACGATTACACCGGTAAGATTGACTTATCCTCTTACTAAAAATGTTCTGCTGCCATTCGGCAGCTTGCATATGAAGTCCCCGGTGACCTCCTCGACGACTACATGCGCATAAGCGAGTCCATATGCCATGAGACTATGTACCGGTTTTGCAGCGCGGTTATTGCGATGTTTGGCAAAGTTTGCCCGAGAGAGCCAAACACCAAAGACACTGCTCGTCTGTTGTCCATCAACGAGAGAAGGGGGTTTCCTGGTATTCTTGGCAGCATCGACTGCATGCATTGACAGTGGAAGAACTGTCCATTTGGTTGGCATGGGCAGTTCAAAGGGCATGCAGAGGGGGTGCACCGTCACACTAGAGGCCGTTGCATAACAAGATTTTCGGATTTGGCACTCCTTTTTTGGCATAGCTGGATCAAACAATGATATCAATTGCTGCAGCGGCCTCCGGTGTTTGCTAGGCTGACAGAAGGCAATGCCTCACAGATTTCTTATCAGATCAATGGCAATCCATAGGATATGGGTTACTATCTTGGTGACGGTATCTATCCCTCCTGAGCCACCTTTGTGAAGACAATCCGCAATCCTAGAGATAAGAATTGCAAGAGGTTTGCGAAAGAGCAAGAGGCCGCTAGGAAGGATGTGGAGCGAGCATTTGGCGTGCTTGAGTCAAGGTGGACTATTGTTCGGTAGCCTTCTAGAACATGGAGCACAGAGAGGATGTGGAATGTGATGACTGCTTGTGTCATCATATATAACATGATCGTCGAAGACGAGCGTGATGTCGACATCTTGGACCAAGTCTGGAACTTTCAGGATCAGTTGGTTGAGCCAGAGCCAGGTCTAGCGTCGTGGAAAGATTTCATGCAAGTGTATGTAAATTTGCATCACATGCGAACCCATGAACGTCTCTAACTAGATTTGGTTGAGCATATATGGTCTCGTACAGGAAATCTTAATGTTTAATCTTTTATTTGTTTTATGTAATTGATGGTTTAGTTATTTTTTATCGAACCATGCGAGACTGAACTATCTATATGTAAGCACTATTTCAATTTGATTAAATAGTTTAGTTTATTTACATCATAAAAATTAATTATATGATAATATTTGCAAACATATGAATCCCTGACAAGCGCGGACGAATAGATCGTGCACCGCCGCTGGCCGCATGTCGGACTCTATCCATATCAATCGCAGCACGATTCAAAGGAATAAAAACGGACTGATTAAGGATAAGCGTGTGGGTAGCGGGTGGAGATGCCCTTAGTTTTGCTAATTTTTTTTAAATAATACATTTTTTTTATTTATTTTCACAAATAATACGCAAAATAGAAAAATTTCAAATCTGTGTGTCCGCCGTCTGCTGAGCAGACGGAGTGGGTCGTTGCTTGAACGGACGACAAGTCCGTCGTCCCTTGAACAGACGACATGCAGCGTCGTCCCTTGGACGACTACCGTGCTCCCCTTTGAATAATAATCGCTCGGCAATCCTTCGCGCCGATTTCTTCCGCCAGTACACCGCCATTTTTCCGCCGTTACTCGGCAAATTTTTCACGCCAAGAATCCCGCCCTTTGTTCCCGCCACGACTTCCCCTCTTTTTCCGCCATGAATTCCTCCCTCTTTTTCCCATGACTTCCGCCCTTTTTCCCGCCTATTCGGTTCGGTGCCTCTATAAATCCGCAACGGATGTATCCTTTAACCAGTTCATCTCTTCCTCCTCTTACTCTCTCATTTCCTCTCTCCTTTGCTCTCGCATTTTCCTCCACTCCTCTCCACTATGACCGACGTCTCCTCGGCTGTAGATATGTCCATTGGGCTTTTCTTCATAGCGAAGCTGTTGAGATAGGCCATAAACCAGCCGGGGATATGTTGGTATCGAACCATGATGCTCGTTACACTTGGTAAGTCACTTTATCTAAGAGGGTGGAAACGAAGACCCCAAATCGTAGTGCAGAGCTTCTCGGGATCAAGGCAAGGTGGGACAAGCTCACCTTCAAGAGTGAAGCTCGCATGATGGAGGTGGCTAATACACCTTGGTCCTGGATAGAAGAAAGCGAAGATGAGGATGATATCTTCATGCCGCCACCGGTTGGAAGCAAGGCAAGAGTGGGACAAGAGAGGAGAAGAAGAAAGAGCGAGGCCAAGAAGAGTCAAGTCGACATGACGGAAAGGTTGTGGCACGAGGGCCTGGATAGAAGAGAGCGAAGATGAGGATGATATCTTCATGCCGCCACCCGTTGGAAGCAAGGCAAGAGCCGAGTGGGACAAGAGGCGGAGAAGAAGAAATCACAGGCCAAGAAGAGCAAGTCGAGGGATCGCCCAAGGGAAAGGCGAGGCATCATCGAAGGGAAAGGAAAGGCATCATGCTAGGGATAGATAGGACTCTTATTTATGTACCACAAGTTATGTTGCAAGTTATGTTGAGTAGTTTGCTGAATAAAATCATGAAATAATAGAACGATGTCTCATACATAGATAGGTAAATGACGATACATAAGTAGATATCACTGTGTCGACGACGAGGTGGCGGAGGCCTCGGTGTACTCCATCCATATCGTGGGTGGAATCACATCACGGCGAGGTGCGATTGACCCTTCACCTTGATCCTGTGTATTCTCGTGGGGATAGGTGGTGGAGTACCTTGTTGATACCGACTAAACCGGTCTACCGCCGTCGTGTCTGGCCGATAACGGTCTTCAAGATCGTCCCATGTAACGAGTCTCCTGCTAGTGTACAAGAAATTAAGTCTTGAACAATGACATCGCATCTAATAATAGTAGGAAGGACACGCTTACCCTCGGGATGAGATTGTGGTCGATAAGCAAAGTCCATGTAGGGATCGGCCGATGCTGCCATTGTTCGAAGTAATCTGTTCTGCAGCAATTGGAAAGTAACTGTGATTCTGCCACCGAGCCTCGGCCTGATGCGGAGGTGGTGCTCTCGGCGGCGCCTGCTGTGAGAGTCGTGGACTAGGTGCTTCAAGGACCCTGGGTTAGCATCCAGTACCGTTGATCGGTGCTTTCTATCTATGTCAGCATTCAGCAAAGATCCCGCCATCTGCACATTAGTTCCACACATATTACAAATTTAAGACATAGTTCCACACATGTTACAAATTTAAGACATAGTTCCACACATGTTACAAATTTAAGACATAGTTCCACACATGTTACAAATTTAAGACATAGTTCCACACATATTACAAATTTAAGACATAGTTCCACACATATTACAAATTTAAGACATAGTTCCACACATATTACAAATTTAAGACATAGTTCCACACATATTACAAATTGATTATGTCCCTCTGCCTCTGCCTCTTCTTCCTCTGCCTCTTCTTCCTCGGCTGCCACGTCCACGAGGAGCAGCTCCACCATCCAAGATGTGGCAACTGGTGTCTATATGACCAAATTGATTACACGAAAACATTGCCTAGTAGGGCCTCCGGCTTGATTCATCCATATCATTACGGATGCGGACACATTGTCGCCTTCCTCTTTGTCCTCATCAAGACAGGATGGGATGTAAACCCTTTCACCGGATTTACTTTATTGAAATTTCCCCATGCCCTATATCCCATCATCTCGCTTTGCCCACGTATTGACCACTGCGTCCTTGAGGAAATAAGGAGACACAAACGAGATCGCATCCATACCCATCAGCCCGCATGCGCTAGTACATGAGAGCAAGGCGGATGCAACAGCTTGGGTTTATTGCACGTGCACTCACACGCTGGCGCTTCGTTGCCTATCCTCACCTCCTGTGTCTTTACCTCATCTCCTGCTCCAATCCGGTTGGAAGAGGCGTACCTCGAACCTTCTTTCACGATTACCGATGGCGATGACATGCATGGACCGAGCCTTCTCCATTTTACATCCATGTAATGCATGATCTTTGAACAATACCTCGTGTTTGGGTTGTTCATGATATGCATCTGAGCCATCGAGTCTGCATCTCGAAATACTTGAGTTCCCGTGAAAATACACTCCACAATTGTCATAATGGTAGAGCCCTACTTCCTCTCAAGACAAAGTTGTAAGTTTCAGCAGATTTGTAGTCATGACGCCAAACCTAGCACCATGAGTGTCATGCAAAGAGACCACCTCTCTCTGAGGCTCGTGTTGTATCCATTCCCAAATTTTAATCCTTCTCAGCCTTCTCCTAGTACCGGTTGGTCAAAGCCCGCAAGTCACAAAGGGCAATGGGTTCTTCCTCCGTGGTGCTTTGTATTGTTGTCTGCAGCTAACGCTGTTGCATGAGCCACTGACGCCGCTCTAGCTGCTCTCCATTGAGTCACATGTTTTTAGTGAAGTCATCAAGATAGCCACGACACTTGATATACTTCCACTCTTGGTTCGCTTGCAAAGCTTCTTGAATAGGTTCATAAGAGCCTTGTTCTGACTGTGAGAAAAAATTGGCCCCTAGATGCCGCATGCACCAACGACTGCATGTCCACCATGGAGTTACTTCATCGAGTGGGTCTGTGAGCTTCTTTATCGCGCTTAGTATACCGGATGTCTATCATGAAGCACGCATACATTCGTGTATCTCTCACAATTGCTATCTTCACCGCTCAAAACCATACCCAACTCTCGTGTTCTCGCTCTCCACGAAGCAAAAGCAAGTGGAACCACTTGATTGTTTCCATCTTGGCCTATGGCGCTCAATATCGACCCTATACTTGCCAAGGAGAAATGTACCATCCACCACGATGACTGATGCGGTGAGTGAAAGCTTCTATGCATATAGCAAATGAGAAGAACACTCGATGAAGTACCCTCAAATTAGGTTCGTGTGGCAATGTAAAGTGTTGGATGTCCACGTAGGTGCTCGATTCCTAACTGCGGTGTCCGGAGAATCCTAACAACGCAGCCATACCCCTCTAAACGAACCAAACCTTGCCTCCGGTGCCCTTTGCTTAGTCCTCCAAGCCTTCCCATATGAAATATTGTAGCGAATCGACGAAACTTTGTGAATGATAGCATTCAC
Organism: Avena longiglumis; assembly: GCA_030063025.1. Classification (NCBI taxonomy): domain Eukaryota; kingdom Viridiplantae; phylum Streptophyta; class Magnoliopsida; order Poales; family Poaceae; genus Avena; species Avena longiglumis. Next base: position 398,647,468 of record CP125978.1, read on the forward strand.
CCCCATGGCTTTGCCCTCCACTATCTCTCGTACAACAGTCTAGCTGTGAGGGTTGGCGTGAGGTTACGATGGTCCCAAGGACACTTTCAAGTGTGCATGTGTGCATCACAACATCGGTGACCTTCCGCTTGTGTCATACCTAGGGACATGGGCATGCACCCTGGGACATCCAGCTTCCTCGCAAACCAATGTCAAATATTGTTGAGATGACACCTTCGTTTTCATGACCCGCTGTATGGACATTGACCACTCAACAATTGCTTCCTGCAGATGTCTCTTGCTAGGATATAATGCACCCAGAGATGTTGTTCGTGATAATGCCACGAATCATGCCCATCGCTCACAATCATTGCTGCTGTGTTGTCATTATTCCATGATGCCGAATAGGTTGGCCGATCTCTTCTTGATCGACTCGCCGTAATCATCACCGTATCCTTTGTTTTCGAGTCTTGGCTTCCATTTGATGTTGCAACAAACCATCATATATCTCGTCCTCATCGCCTTGAATATGTCTTCCCTAATCCTTCACCACCGTCCTCGATACATAACCATCACCCCGGTGTGTGCATAGCTACTGTGACCTGATTCATATCCGCGCCACCCTCTTGTCTCGACTACTCGGCTATGATCATAACTAGCTCCAAAGATGTCCTATCCGACTACTCCGCCATGATCATAACTCCCTCCAAAGATGACCGGCCTCGACTACTCCGCCATGATCATAACTACCTTCAAAGATGACCGGTCGACTACTATGGTCATGATCATACCCACCTCTTTCACCACAGTAACACTAAGAGACTAGGGTTAACTCCTCTTTTCCGCAAGCTTGCACAAATTTGACCCATTTCATTGTGCTTCTATTGGCCTTAAATAAAAATTAGGGGTTTGCCTTGACTTAGTCCATAAAGCATGCACACCGACAAGATGGGTAGGAGGGAGCCCTAAACGAACACATAACCAATCCTTCAACTGAGTAATCTGTTTCAGGATTCAAGCACTTCATCCATAAATCTAAACTCGCTCAAATCAACTCCGTCTGGTTCATTCGACGAACCAGACCATACAAGAACCTAAACACTACATTATTTGACATGATTTTCGACCTAAAAATACCAAAAATAGTCAAAACAGTACATTGACACATAATACTCTACAAATATCTTGCATCTAATGCACCCCATCAAACGCTACCTATGAACATACACACATGACGCAATAAGCAAGAAATTAGGGTTTACCCTTGAAGCGTCGAAGTCTGCCGTGTAGCCGCCTCAGTCAACGGATCAGACCTCCACCATGCACCTTTCTCAAGTCCCAGACCAGCCCACCATGGCCATTGCTCAACAAGAAGCTAAGAACACCACCAGATCCCTCCACCAAACGCCTCAAATCACCACCAGTTATCCCATTAGTAGATCGGGACTCTACTAGCTTGCTAATGTGTTAGAGCAATGAGTTTAGATAGAAATCTAGGCTAGAAATCGGTGCAACGGCTGAGAAAATGAGGCTACAAGGAGAGAGGAAGAAGAGCCACGACCGGGCGAGCTGGAAATGAGGCTAGAGCGAGGGACGATGGGCACGGCAAGCGGCGAGCTAATATAGCGGGCTCGTCAGTCCGCCCAACGACGAAGCATCTGTCGTCTCTTCAAGGGACGACGAGGCTGACCCCACCGACAGCGCCGTCGTCCGTTCAACCAACGATCATGACGATCTCGACAACGACCGGTCGTCTTTTGAACAGAAGAAGGCAACCTGGTCGTCTTTGCAAGAAAAGAAGACATGTTGGTCGTCTGTTGAACAGACGACAGGGATGTTTCGTCCGCCCAACGGACGACGGACACACAAATTTGAAATTTTTCTATTTTGCGTATTATTTGTGAAAATAAATAAAAAAAATGTATTATTTAAAAAAAATTAGCCTTAGTTTTGATGACAGAGATGCTCTAGACCCCCGAAAGACCAAAAGAAATGTTTTCTCTATAGTCTCCTCCGCTCACCATGGGGTGCTCGGATCCCCAACGCTCACGCTATAGCGGTCCCACCAGACCATTATTCCCTTCAGCCCACGTTCTTCTAAATCTCTCACTCATCCCCACTTCACTCCACTCGCCGCCGCTCACTCCTCGACCCGCCGACGGCAATGGCGTCCCTCCGCGTCTCCCTCCTGCTCGTGGCCGTGCTGTGCGCGCTCGCGGCGTCGTCCGCCTCCGCTTCCCGCGATCTCCGCCCGCGCCGCACCCAGTTCGTCGTGCGCGGTAGCGTCTGGTGCGACACCTGCCGCGCCGGCTTCGAGACCCCGGCCTCCACCTACATCGCCGGTACGTATGCCACATCCAGTTCTTCCCTTCACTCTCTCTACCGATCTACTACGGTTGACATGAGTATGTTGTCTCGGTCTCGGGCCTTTCCCCACCGCTTCACTTTCTCTTTTTCTTCCTTGTGCGTCCTTTCCTTCCTTCAAATGCGTTTTTACTGGAAAATGTTGCTTCATTCGATTAGCAAGTAGCAACAACACGAAGAAAAATTTAAGAAAAAATACGTGTTGATATCTCTTCGTTTTCACTGCGATCTGATTTAGTAGATGCCGTTCTGTGATGCGTATGCATCGAGGAAGTGGCTAGTGGTTGGTGCTTGGATCCGTTAGTTTTGCAATCGTGAGTACTAGTTGCGTTTCTTTGGGAAGTTTGTTAGATCTTTAGGATAGCCTTGTGCACAAGCTAAAGCAGACGAGTTAATGAGTATCTTGACTTAAATCCTTACGGAGATTAGTACAATGGCCCTGCTGCAACAACTTGACATGATTTGGTGGATCTGACTACTCTGCACATGGCAATGACCCATTTAATCTTGGTTCAACTTGATTAGACAGATAACTAGGGTCTCTTATTTTCTCCTTTATATATGACACAAAACCCTTTTGACTTAGATGAAGGACATACATCTCACCTGTGATTACCCACTTTATTAGTTAAACTTTCAAGAACATCTTGTAAGTGAAACAGACCTAGTGTTTCCGTGGAACCTATACAACTACCTTCCTATGTAAAACAGAAACTTAACTTTCAGTATTGTTCTAGAAGATCTTATATGTATTGATTATCTGTTGGCGTTGGTTTTGTGCGAATGGATTCTTTATTTGGTAAAATTGCAAGTGGTTGAATCATCAGTTATATTAGTTCTTATGTGTTTGGCTACCAAGTAATCTTCGTGCATGTCTATTGGGGGATAAATGAAATAGTATTCTTCGTCGGGGCAACATGATGTATGTAAAAACGAAGCATACATGTATTACCATGTCAACATTCTCTTAGCAGACCACTGAGTGTAAGAAACAGAACACAGTAGTTCACAAAACTGCAGCTAATAAGGCATGCCTATATGCAACAGTCAAGAATGAAATGGCAGTATATCATGCACATAAAGAATGAAATGGGCTTTGTTCAACCGATTTGGCTGAAGGTTTAGCAATAGTGTTAGTGATGCATAAGTGCTAGATGTAATATTTATTGTGTGCAACGGATCCTAATGTGTTCCCTTTTTGTTATCGATGATAAACTTCCTAATAAAATGGCGGTGGGCATTAGTCGATGCAGAGGCGCGCGCGGGGGGGGCATGCCTCCTTTTTGGAAAAAGTAGTTGACCTTGTCGTAACTGAGGAGAACCTGCCGCCACATCCACGACTGTGTTTGCCTACTCCGCTATTGTGCCTTGGCAGCAGCCTTCGCCGGGGCAGCAGGCCAGGGGTTGCCCAACAGACGGAGAAATCGACAGTGTCTCATTGTTGAATCTTAATCGAACCTGATGGAAAACTGTTGAACAAAAGAGATCCTTGCCACAGAAAAAAAAGCAGATCCCATTTTCTTAATTACCATAGCATAATTGAAGAAAGAAGCTGATCCCATCTTAATCTTTGCCTATCATTTCTACGGACCACGGCCGCCAGTCTGTAGAAGATTAATTATTAATTTCAGGGCGATGATGCTTGTCATTAATGAGAACAAGAAACTCTGATTTAGTAGAAACATGTTCACAGCAAGAAGAGGAAGGTAAAAATCGTGCAGGGCCACCATTTCCTCTCTCCTGTTCCACATGAGAGGTTGATCAAAGCTCTGATGTTATAACGTTAATGGCTAACTTCTTCCATGATTACTATTTTACCCTTAAAATGGTGGTACTCCCTGATACTTTGTGTTAGTACCCCGTAGCGCTTCATTTGGAGTACCAGTAAATCTCGTAGCCCTTAGATCTAACACCATGGACAGTTAACAAACAACATTCATTTAAGGGTACTGTAGAACTCTAAAATCAAAGGAATATCTTTAAAATTTAAAGAATCTACTTAGTTATCATTTACAATCAAGATTTTGGACATGTACCCTGTTATTATGGACCAAGGCACTATTCACACATACGTACAATGGGTTAAGCGTTGCCCTTTTTTCTCGGGTCGCTGCATGTTAATATAGGGAGAGAAACAACTCTTGTTAGATTACAATTGACGACACGGTTTGATCTTCCTTGTACTCTAAGAAACCTATACAAAGGAAAGAACTAGAAGACCTTAACCGTGTCGGTTATAGTACAACCACAACACACTATTTTATAGGCAGCACCAGGCTTCATCTTAGGAGCTAACAGAATCCCATGATCTGTCCCTTGAGTTCAAGAGTTGTTATGTTTGTTACTCAACTTATTTCCCTGTCTGTTAGTTGCATGTTTTTAGTGTTCCTTATTTAGAGAATAGAGATAAGTTTCTTAGTGGTCCATTTGTTTGTGTTTATAAAGTTACAGTTATATCTCTTATGAATTATTAAGCAAAGAATAGCTTGAAGTTCTCTAGCATCCTATGATGTGAACTGGGTTCACATTGGCATGGCTTGAAGAGGGTTCTTGGTTTAGAAGGTGAAGATAAACACAGATTGGTATGAGAGAACTACAAAGGTTATGAAAGAGCAAATCAAAGAGATACAAGGGAAATGCTATTTCTTGATTTATCAAAAAGAAACGTGATAGGATAGAACTGAGTTCAAGTCGACTCCAAAGACATGGAGTCTCATCCTAATGTTTGTTTTGCACTATAGAGATCAAGGACAGAAAACTTTGAGAAAGCTAACAATTACTATTGCTCTTGGCAACTCAGATTAATCCAAACTTGTCGACCAAAAGCGTACTGACTATATATGAACCAACATATCTTATTACTGATGCCATTGTTTGTCTCCACAGGAGCAAAGGTTAGAGTAGAGTGCAAATCAAAGTTGACCGGAGCCCAGACATGCACCTTCGAGGGGCACACGGACCACACTGGTACCTACAACATCCCCGTGGACGACGAGCACGAGCATGAGCTCTGCGAGTCTGTCCTTGTCAGCAGCCCAGACATGGGGTGTGCCAAGACAGTTGCTGGGCGGGAGAGGGCCCCTGTCTTCCTGAACAACAACAACGGCGTCGCCTCCAACGTCCGGTTGGCGAATGCTTTGGGTTTCCAGAAGGACACCCCTCTTGCTGCATGCGCGCAGGTCCTCAAGATGTACGAGGAAGTAGACGACCGTGTCTGAGAACTCTGAATCCGCTGTCACAGAAAAGGTAATGTATTACTAGGTGATGTGTGAAATTCTCTGAAAAGTATATGTATTATTACGAGGACCAAAAGTATCGCTGCTTGTGTGCTTGACATCATATTGCTTAGCGCTTGTGTATGTACTGTGTGTGGGATCTGCGGTTGAACCGGTGGAAGTTTGTCATATCTTGTAAAATTGACATGTTGGCTCAGGCCAGTTATGGAGTTGTTTGTGTCAGACAGTTCAGGTTATGGAATGCTATTGGGCTGGGAGGCCTCTGTTTGTTTCATCATAGTTCAGAGAAGTCTGAGCTGCAAATTGCATACTGCACATTTTTTCACTTTTGATAGTACAAGGAAATCTCGACAGTTTGGTTTACCGAGCAGATATTACAAGCGTGAGACTGGAGGTTTATTTGCTGAGCAGATTTGATTCTTCTCAACGGAAACGACTGGAGACTTGGGGCGTGTTTGGTTGCTTGGCTCAAGATTTTCTGTTTTTGTCAATTGGCCCGCTGGAGGCTGCATGGGGGAGACTGGCTGAGCAGATTTGATTCTTCTCAACGGAAACGACCGGAGACTTGGGAGGTGTTTGGTTGCTCAGCTCAAGATTTCTCTTTTTGTCACTTGGCCTGCTGGGTGCTGCATGAGAGGAGATTAGGCTTGGGCCAACTTGATCAAGTTTCTTGTTTCCTGCAAATAGGCCAATTGTTTGGTTGTCTAGCTTGTCTTTTTTTCCCTGCCGGTGTATTTACACGTGCTTTGCATCTGATTATATGGGTTATGATCACCTATTTTAAATTTGGTGATCTTATATACACACATAAACATTGCTAGCTACACCATAACAATCTTAACAGTCACACATAGGTACTAATCAGGGGTTCTAAACTACACCCATGATCAAAAGTACCATTAGCAGGGGTATCGTCTGCCCCTCAACCACCGGGGGCTTAACACCTAATGAAACAAACCATCAACAGGGGCCCATGCCCCTGAACCATCAGCCTACTTAGTTCACCATCACAAGTTATCCATCAACAACTACTACTACCACTACTTACAAACTTACACAAGCATCGACATGAAGGTCGCCGCTGGCTAGCCGTGGTTTGGGAAGATGTACTGCCTGGCGCTGGAGGAGCCGACATTATAGATCGTCATCTTGATGACGAAGGCCTTGAGCTTGAACTCCACGACGTCGTCGCGCTCCAGGTCGTACTTGTACACCAGCTCCGGCCAGTTCTTCCTGAAGGCAACCTGGTTGGCGAACCAGTCCACCTGCACCCACTCGGCGGACCAGCGACAGGCTGTGACCTGCATGACGCACGACCGTGATTTCTTGATCCAGGTCCCCAGGCCAAACTGGAACGCCGACAGGATCACTAGCATGTTGATGCGGCTCAGATCACTGTAGAGCTTCGTTGGGAGACCCCAAGAGGAAGATATGATGAGTACAGCATCAAGTTTTTCCCTCAGTAAGAAACCAAGGTTATCGAACCAGTAGAAGAAAGAAAACGACTCAAAGGTGTTGCTAGCAACTGGAAACCTGCACAACACAAACTCAAGACTTTGCCCCAACAAACAGTGAGGTTGTCAATCTCACCTGTTTGCTGAAAACAAAGGATTAACTGTATGGTGTGGAAGGCAATAGTGGTTTTAGAAAGTAAACGAGAACAGTGGAAGATGTATCAATGGTAAAGATTGGACCGGGGTCCATAGTTCACTAGAGGTGTTCTCCTTAATATAAACAACATGGCATGCTGGGTAAATAAATTACAACAGGGCAATTGACAGGACAGAGAAAGGCATAACTGCAATACTAGACATTCATGATTCTATGAGATTTGATTGGGCAATACAACACGATACATAGACCGCCATCCAACTGCATCTATGACTAGTAATCCACCTTTGAGTTATCATCCGAACCCCCTCCAGTAGTAAGTTACAAGCAACGGATAACTGCTTTAAGCAAAGTGTGTAAGGTAAACAATCCACTTGTTCCATGAACAAGAGATCGTTGTTTTCTCCCTAGTAGCAACATCACATCTACAACCTTAGAGATTTCTGTCGCTTCCCCAAATTAAATAGAGGCATGAATCCGCTATCAAGTATAAATACTCCCTCTTGGAGTCACTAGCATCTATTTGGCCAAGATAGCTACTAAAAACGGAGAGCATGCAAGATCTCAAACAACACAGACATGATAAAATCACACTACTAGGAAAACGGCTATAGGTAATCCACACTTCTGTGGCGCACTTGCTAGTGGTGCCCCACGGGTGAAACAGGCATGGGGCACTGCCCACAGGTGCCCTACGGCTAACTATCGTAAGCGTGGCGTACATGGGGTTGATGCGCCGCGGCTATGTGTGGGCCAGGGCACATATAGCCACAACACACATACCCTTAGCGCACTAGGTCAAGGTGCGCTACGGATGTTTCACTTAGCCGTAGCACACCCTTGACCTAGTGCGTTACGGGCATGTGTGCTGCAGCAGCTGGGTCAACTTAGCCGTAGGGCACTCTGCCCTAGTGCCCTACGTGTAAGTGGCCTGCACCAACTCCCCCCCCCCCCCGTGGATCGCCTTTTTTAGGTTTTGCAAAAAATAAAAGAAAATAATAAACACTTCAAAAAATAAATTCTTTTCATATTTAGGTAGGTAATGTGGTATAGTTTCTAGGAAAATTAACAAACATGAGTGTCATGCCACGGTAAAATGGCCGTAACTTTTGCATACGATGTCGAAAAAAATCGTATAATATATCAAAATGACGAGAACGAGATTTCGCATTCGCTCGCAACGACCTTTATTCGTTTAGCGATTATTTAGATTTTCAAAATTCGAATAGAGTAAAAAGTTACGGTCAAAAACTGTTTTTTTTCTACAGAAAAAAATAGAGGGCAACTTACCCGTAGCGCACCACCTAGTGCGCTCTGAGAGTAGTTGGGGATTCAAAATTTGAATCCCCACCCCGCCTTCCTCCCTTTTCCTTCCCCCTTTTCCCTTCCCCTTTCCCCTCTCCCTTTCCCTTCTCCTTCTTCCTTCTCCTTCTCCTTCTCCTTTTCCTTCTCCTCCTTCCCCTTCTCCTCTCCTTGCAGTGACGGCGTGACGGCGACCTCCTCCTCTCCTTGCATTGAAGGTAGCGCGGCGGCGGCGCAACGGTGGCCTCCTCCTCTCCTTCTCCTCCTCCTCGCAGTGACAACAGGCGACGGCGGCATCCTTCTCCTCACTGACCTCCCTTCCTCCCTCTCTTCCTCCATCTCTTCCTACCTCCCTCTCTTCCTACCACACCCTTCCTACCACCTCGACGTTGGCGAGGACTAGAGCGGCCACGGCCTCCCGCACCTCCCTGCGGTGGTAGGTCGTGGCCACGACCATGCTCCGGCGAGGTGACACGACGGCAGCGATGCACGGACCCGATTGCTTTTGCAATTCAAAACGAGGATGTTTTTTGCATTTTTTTTTGAAAAACACATCCGTGGCGCACTCTGTACCCCTACCCGTGGCGCACCTGGTAGTGCGCCATGCCTATCTCGAGATAACCGTAGTGCACCAGGCAGTGCGCTACGGGTAAGAGATAGCCGCAGCGCGAGGCCCGTGGCGCACAGCTAGTGCGCCACAGATGCTCTTTTCAGGTGCGCCACGAATGACCATTTTCCTAGTAGTGTCAATAAGATAGAATCATTAACCAATATGACATAGTAATCTCAATATCCATCGGATCCTCGCAAACACAACATGCATGATTACAAATAGATGATCTTGATCATGAACGGAGCTCACAAGATCTAAACATGGTAGCACAAAGGAGGAGAACAACCATCTAGATACTACATGGACCCATTGTCCAAGGTGGAACTACTCACACTTCATACCGGAGGTTGGCATGGTGATAAAGAAGGCCTCCGGGATGATCTCACCCCTCTGGCAGGGTGCCGAGAAGAGCTTCAGATCCCCTCCCGATCTAGGAACGACGATGGCGGCGGCTATAGACTATTTCGTGGAAGATTGGTCGGGTGCTTAGGGTTTTGGTATCGGGGGCTTCTTATAGGCGAAGAGGGAAGCTGAGGGGGTGCCCGAGGCGGCTACACCCTCCCAGGCGCGGGCCAGGCCTGACCGCGTGGCCAGGGGGTGTGATCCCCTCGAGGCCCTTCTTCGTCTCGTCTTCTGACGTCATGTTCCCCACGGTAAAATATTGACTTTGGCTTTTGTCCCATCCAATTCCAAGAATATTGATTTTATCCCTTTTCTGGAACCAAAAACAGAAAAAACAGGCAACTGAAACTGTGGCATCTTGTTAATAGGTTAGTCCCAGAAAACATATAAAAATACTTCAAAGTGAAGACAAAGCAAAGCAAAGTAGATACTAAACAAGCATGGAACATAACAAATTATAGATACGTTTATGACGTATCACATGTCGAGGTCAGCCGCGTCCAGCTGGATGATGAAGCAGCGAGGGACCTCGGCGATTGGGTATTGGCAACGATTTGGCTACCGGTCCTTCTTGCTGTGCGGCTGCAAAACCGCCTGCACCCTGACGGTGACCACGGGCTTCAGTGCCTAGGGGTTGGTCGGGAGCACATCGGCATAACCCTATGGGGGGTGCCAGCCCCTCCCCACAGTCTCACATTCGAACTTAATCACCTTGGCATGAAGCAAAACAAGATCAACAACGATTTAGCAGCTAAAAGCATTGCCCAATTTGACAATGGACATGGTACAAACATGGAGTAAAACTACCTATGAATACCCAATTTGGCAATTCACATAGTACAAACATGGAGTACAACTACCTATAAATACCCAATCGGGCAATGCCGCAGGACAACAATCAATTTGAGGATTTGTCTTTGAACCCCCAATCGGGCAATGCCACGGGACAACACCCAATTTGAGGAATTGGCTAAATTAAATGCCAAAATTTGTGTGCACACTATGAAATCTGTTGCTACGTACTGCGAAACCCCAAATCGCTCTAGAACTACCGAAGATCGAGTCCTAACTGCCGTCGATTTGGGGCCAAACCCTAACCGTTATGTAGATCGGAAACTTACCCTAGTCGGCGATGGCGTCATCGATGACAATGAAGCAGTAGAAGGTGCCGCCAGAGCGAGAGAAGAAGCTCCGGCCACGGGGGTTGGGGCCGCCGACATGGGTGTAAAAACCCTATCCAAAGAGTTGAGGTAACCCGACTGGGCGAGATTTTCGCCTGCTTGGTCGCAGATGGCGCTTCCTCCGCGGATATAGGCGTAGCTGCCGCTGCGGCCGCCGTTGCGTCAAGTTCCATGCAGGCGGATGGGTGAGGGGGCCCTGAGCGCCCTTGCGAGGGCCGCCTCGCCGCCGGCGGCCAGCTTCTCCAGTTGAACGGCTTCCCATAGGCTATGCGCGCTCACCTCGTCGATGCGAGGGCCGCCTTTTTAACGGAGGTGGAGGAGGACGAGCGGTGGCCATGGTTGGGAATCGGGTTGAGGGGACTAGAACTGGGCGGTGAGCGGAGTCGCCTGGGAGTTAAGACAAAAATGTCCCATCTCCCGCGCTTCCCCATGCGTGCAAGCGCTAGGCACGCGACACTCGCCAGGCCTGGCTGTGTGAAAACGGCCGATTTTGGCGTTTTCAACGGGCCAACTTTTAGCCTATTTTAAGAACCGTGTGATCCAGTACTTCCATGCGACCCAGCTCTCTAAACCCAGCTCTCTAGACAAGCTTATTTCTTCGTGTCGGTCCAACCAAACACGCCTTTGAGGAACCTGCATTCACTTCTAGATGAAGAGGCACGGTACGATCGGCACTTTGGTTTTACCCTCTTTTTTGAATAACAACATATGAGAACGGTTATATCGCCTATGAGGAGAATGTCAAGATGACCGTTGACCCAGTTTAAAAAATCAGGCCTAAAACCATATAAACGCGGTCCAATTTATAAGAAAAACCAGACCAAACAAACCGCACAAACAACGGAGCCTCGTCGCCCACACGACAACAGACCACCGCCGAACTCAAAACACCCCCCAAGCTTGGAGCCGCCGCTCCGACATCTCCCACTCAGACCCGAGCCACAGCGCCGCACGACATGGATGCACTTTGGTCTTATCTCACGTAGGCGTAGCTCGGTGCAGTCGCCACATAAATTTAGTCCATGCTAAATGTCCGTACTTTGCTACGGTTAATTTATAAATGTAAAATACATGTAGATATATAAGACGTAGAAAAGATAGTTGTACGATATTAAAAAATTACTTCCAAAATATTTTAAACCTGAAGTACTTTAGTTTTATTTATGAACGAACATTTCAGTCGGCTAGCGACCCATTGTGACAAATATATACATGCTTCATGTGGACCACGTACCTATGTATAGTTTAAGAACTATTTTCTAAACATGAGTCGTTGTACATTCAATAATTCAAGAAGCAAGACAAATTTGCGTATAACAAGCATGAATTTTCCATTAGATGATTGACAAACACCAACATTCAGTTATACTCTCTTCGTCTAAAAATAACTGACTTTGAGTTTTCCTAGATTCGAATGTATCTGTATACTAAAATGCGTCTAGATACATTCAAATCTAAACTAAGACAGTTATTTCTAGACTAAGGAAGTAGTAGTTTTAGCAAGTAACGGCGGCAAAATTCAATTAGAATCAATGAGCAAATTAGCATTTAGTAGCAGTTCCAATGACAACGGTATCTCTCCGTCTCCTGCTTCCTGTACTCTCCAATCGCTCACAATCTCTCTCTTTGTTCCCCAGTCTCCTTTGTTCAGCCGCACCTCCTCCACACAGCAGCAAATCGACACCAAAAGAGCCCCAATCAACAACATCCCGAGCCTCTCTTTCTTCTCCACGCAACAGCAATTCATGGCACAACTCACCCCAACGCTGCACTGCCGCTGCTCCCAGTATTCCCAACCTTGTTAGAGAATGTTACAATTGCGACAAGAAGATAACGAAGAACGAAAACGAAAAACACAGCAAGGGGACATAGATTTAACGTGGAAAACCTCTCCAACAAAGAGAGGAAAAAAACCACGGGCGCCAGCCAACGAAACTTCACTATATCGAGGAGTGTTTACAAACGTCGGGGATTTTACGGATGCAACTCTCCCAACCGGCAGCTTACAAGGGGTTTATATATCGGTGGAAACCTAGGTTTATATATCGTTACACTCGGCCCAAGCCTCCGGTGACGGGCCTTGCTCCACTCGTCAGAAGTTGCCCTATACTTTGTAGATTTTGGATCAACATATAACAAACTCCACCTTGAGACAAATTCCTCCTTATAGCATCAACAGCAACCATCTCCCTGAACAAACAAAGCAAATACTTTAATTTACCTTGAGCAACAATGTCTCTAACAAAATGGTACTTGACATCAATGTGCTTAGTTCTCTCATGGAACATCTGATCTTTTGTAAGGTATATGGCACTTTGACTGTCACAAAACAAAGTAATGCAAGAATCATCTCCAGAAAGCTCAGCAAACAAACCTTTCAACCAAACAGATTCTTTGCAAGCTTCAGCAATAGCCATGTATTCAGCTTCAGTAGTAGATTGTGCAACAACAGCCTGCAATGTAGCCTTCCAGCTAACAGCACAACCTCCAACATTAAACACATAACCTGTGAGGGATCTTCTCTTATCCAAATCGGCAGCAAAATCCGGATCCACATAGCCAACGAGTCCCTCACCGGTCCTGCCAAACTTCAAACAAGCATTGGAAGTGCCAAGAAGGTACCTGAAAACCCACTGAACAGCCTTCCAATGTTCTTTACCAGGATTAGCCATGTATCTACTTATCAAACTCATAGCATATGATAAATCAGGACGAGAACAAACCATGGCATACATCAAAGAACCAACAACACTAGAATATGGCACCTTTGACATGTACTCAAACTCTTCATCAGTAGTAGGACATTGAGAAATTGACAATTTAAAATGAGGAGCAATAGGAGTACTAAATGAATTGGCACCATCCATATTAAAACGATGAAGAAATTTCTTAATGTAACTTTGCTGACTAAGAAATAACAAACCAGATTTTCTATCTCGGGTAATCTCCATACCTAAGATCTTCTTAGCAACACCAAGATCCTTCATCTCAAACTCACTACTTAGGTGTGCCTTCAAAGTAGTGATTTCTTTCATGCCCTTGGCAGCAATTAACATATCATCAACATATAGCAGCAAGTATATAGGTGACCCATCAACAAACTTGATATAAACACAACTATCATATTTAGACCTCTCAAAACCATGTGAGATCATAAATGAATCAAACCTTTTATACCACCGTCTTGGAGATTGCTTTAAGCCATAAAGAGACTTCTTTAATTTGCACACAAAATCCTCTTTACCAGGCACTATGAACCCTTCTGGTTGGTCCATGTATATTTCCTCATCAAGCTCTCCATGCATAAAAGCAGTCTTGACATCTAACTGCTCAAGCCCAAGATCACGCATAGCCACAATACTAAAGAAAGTACGGATGGAACTATGCTTCACAACTGGAGAGAACACATCATTGTAATCAATACCTGGAATCTGGCTGAACCCTTTTGCTACTAACCTTGCCTTGTACCTTGAAGGCTCTTTGGGAGATAGACCTTCCTTTTTCTTGAAGATCCACTTGCAGCGGACCGCCTTCTTTTGTTTAGGCAAGCGCACAACATCCCATGTGCCATTTTTCTCAAGCGATTGCATCTCTTCTTGCATAGCAGAAACCCACTTCTCGCGGTCAACGGATGCAATGGCTTTATTATATGTAGCAGGTTCGTAATCGTTCCAATTGCTCAAAGACAACTCAAAGCATAATGTACAAGATTACACTCTTCAATTAAACGAGGACGAGGACCACAATTACGCATCGGTCTATCAGCAGCAATGGACTCATGTGGCTGCTGCAAAACAGTAGGTGAGTGCTGAACAACAATATCATCAATATTTTCCTCATGTGTATCTTCAACGATAGCATCATTATCAATAGTTTTCTGCAGGTTCTCCACCTACACATTAACTCTCTCCTCTCCAACAGCAACAGGAGAGGTATCTGATGGCAAGCTATCATGATACATAACGGACTCATTGAAAACAACGTTTCTACTTAGCAAAATCTTTTTAGTTTCAGGATTCCATAGTTTATATGCTTTAACTCCTGAACCATAACCAAGGAATATGCACTTAACAGCCCTGGGCTCTAACTTTCCATTATCAACATGAGCATATGCAGTGCAGCCAAAAACTCTCAACTGTGAATAATCGTGAGCGAACCTGACCGTACCTCAATGGGAGTTTTCTTCTCAAGTGGAATAGAAGGTGACCTGCTGATGAGGTAACACGCTGTGTTGGCTGCTTCAGCCCAGAAACGCCTATGCATACCTGCATTAGACAACATACAACGAGCCCTCGAGATGATGGTTCTGTTCATGCGCTCTGCCACGCCATTCTGCTGAGTATATGGGATGGTGTGATGCCTGATCATGCCATCGTTACTGCAAAACTCCTCAAACTCATTAGAACAGAATTCCATACCATTGTCAGTACGTAGTACCTTTACCTTCTTCTCAGTCTGTTTTTCAACCATAACTTTCCACTTCTTAAAAGCATCAAAAACATCAGATTTATGCTTCAAAAAATAAGGCCACACCTTTCTTGAGTAATCATCAATAATAGTAAGCATATAATTAACACCACCAATAGAAGTCTTACGGGACGGACCCCATACATCAGCATGCACATAATCTAATATGCCTTTGGTGGTATGAACGGAAGCATTGAATTTAACTCTTTTATGCTTACCAAAGATGCAAGTGCTCAGAACTTAAACTTACTCAAGTTGCAACCATCAATCAGCTCTCTCTTGACCAACTCTGCCATGCCTTGTTCGCTCATATGCCCAAGACGCATATGCCATAGATGTGTTTTACCACAATCATCAGAATCATTAGAAGTAACAGCAACAATACCGGACAAAGTGCTACCTCTAAGAACATATAATTTAGAATTCATATCACCTATCATGTGAATAAGAGAACCTTTGATACCTTCGAACTCGATGCCCACCGGCATACTTGTATCCATCAACGTCCATGGTACTCGGGAGATCAAATTTACGCCATGCTTGGTATGTGCTTCACCTCACTCAACGCGTCGTGTCACGCCATCATGTGTCCTAATCTTAAGATCCAACACCAACGATATGGCATGGGTTGTCACTCCCCACACGCACAAAATCTCCGATGCAGACTCATATGAACTGAACCAATATTTGTTACAGAAATATGAAACGAACATGCAATATCAAGTATCCATTCATCATCACGAGAAGCACGAAAAAAACAGCTAAGCATTCACCATCGAACTATCGAAACAACGACCTTACCGTAACCTTGATCCTATCTTTCGGTTGGTAAGTTCCGCTTTTCTCCTTATTCTCGCAACTTCCAACAATCATCAATAACATGATTAGATTTCTTACAATACCGCAGAATTTATCCTTTCCCTTGGACTTTGAACGACTTCTACCGTCCTTGCTCTTATCTCTATTGCCATAGTTGTTGTACCTCCGCCGGTCGCCACGAACCTGCAGAGCCTCAAATTTGGATGACGTCCCATCCGACCCTACCATAGTTTTCATCTTTTCCCTCTGTTTGAGGCGTCATGTACTTGGCAAGGGTTAGTTCATCACGGCTCAACAATATTGTATCACGAAAGTGTGTATAGGAACTAGGCAACGAGCATAAGAGTAGAAGAGCTAAATCCTCATCATCATATTTTACCTCCATAGACGCAAGTGCAAACAATCTCTTTAAAAACAGATATGTGATTCATTACCGATCCACCTTCTTGCGGCACATGTGAGAACAACTTCATCTTCACGTTCATCTTACTGGTTAGATCCTTTGACACACAGATCGTTTCCAGTTTTTCCCATAGGGCAGCAGCAGATTTCATCTCTAGTACTTCCTGCAAAATATTATTGGATAGATGAAGTTGAATCAAAGACAAAGCCTTACGGTCCTTCCGCTTCTCTTCGGCGGACCAGGTCTTAGCATCCTTTTCACCGAATCCATCCAGCGCTTCATCCAGATCAGAAGTTTGGGCGAGAATCGCCCGCATCTTCACCTTCCACAAGGAGAATGTTGTGGTGTAGTCCAGCTGTGGTAGATCGAACTTCAATGACGACATGTCGCAAACCCTAGATTAGAACCTAGGGCTCTGATACCACTTGTTACAATTGTGACAAGAAGATAATGAAGAACGAAAACGAAAAACATAGCAAGGGGACACAGATTTAACGTGGAAAACCTCTCCAACAAAGAGAGGAAAAAAACCACGGGCGCCAGCCAGCGAAACTTCACTATATCGAGGAGTGTTTACAAACGCCGGGGATTTCACGGATGCAACTCTCCCAACCGGCGGCTTACAAGGGGTTTATATATCGGTGGAAACCTAGGTCTTCGACGATCCGTACCGTACCGCTCCACTCGTTAGAAGTTGCCCTATACTTTGTAGATTTTGGATCAACATATAACATAGAAGAATAGCACGAGGAACCAGAGCACAAGCAACACCAATGAAACCAGCAAATAGATCAAGTCGGTGTGTTGATGATGCCATCCGTGCCGACCATTCAAACAAACAAGAGGGTAAAAACTGAAATTTACTCTTATAATAAGCAGAGAATTGTAATGGCATTTTTCAAAGTTAAAAGTTGTAACGGTGTTTCTCAAATAGGTGGAAATTGGAATGGCATCTATCTAATTAACCCTTCTTCTTATCGTAGTTCTCACATTCAACATCAGCCTTACATTCTTTGGT
This sequence comes from Avena longiglumis, assembly GCA_030063025.1. NCBI lineage: Eukaryota > Viridiplantae > Streptophyta > Magnoliopsida > Poales > Poaceae > Avena > Avena longiglumis. The sequence goes on from CP125978.1 coordinate 398,664,863, forward strand.
GTTATGATCACCATGGTTTTAGCATGTGAAACATTGGAGCTTCGCTGCTGCTATCTCTGTATCCCCTATAGCCAGCCTGTCTCTTGTTTCGCATGTACCAACAAGGCAACAACCGCCTCCCCTGAGCTCGCCACCATTATTGATGATTTTGTTGCTGCACCTGTCACTCCCGAATCCTTCTCCTTGTGTTCTGAGATCCTTGCGAGTCGGTTGTGAGATCCCCGTCCCCTCGGAACCTTGCTGCTGTTTGTTATTGTTGGAAATATAAGCAATAATCCATATGATTTAATCCGAATAATAAACTGATAAATTATGATTATACAAACAGTAGTAAAACCAATCATGCAGACCAACAAAGTAGATGAACAGATTACATCTATACAAGATAAACCTATCACATCTACACCAAACGCTAGAATAAAGAACTCTAGCATAATCCAAAAAAGGCAATTGAAGATCACATACAGTATAGGCTGAATAGCAGTCGCAGCAGCATCTCCCATGTTGAGGTTGTCGAAGAGATCGTTGACGTCTGGGAAGAATTCGTCGGACGACGACGTGGTTGCCAGTAGTCGCGCTTGAGCGCTCCCCAAAAACCTGATCGCCACTCACCGCGTGTTCACGAGGCGGGTTCCGAGGCCTCTTGTCGATCTGCGGTGCACACCACAAGTCGGGATGGGGAAGACGTAAGCGGCGGCGCAAGGTTCTAGAGGGTAAGCGCGTGTGTGGATTGATACGGTGACGACTAGGTTTAGCCCGGACGCTTATATAGTGCAGGTTAGGAGGATCGTGGGATCAGTCCACGTCCGAGTCGGTAACAGCCACGTCCATAAAAACTGGAAACGGCTGTAATTAACGCGTCCGTTAATAACTCATAATCAGTTTTCCCAACAATCAAAATAAAGCTCGGCTCAGCGAGATTCTCGCAACCCAAGAACCGCAAAGACGCTGGCATGACGCAGGCGTGGCATGGTGAGGCGGGCGACGTCGGAAGAGGAGTGCGTGAGGGATACTCTTCTTGTCACACCTTAGTGAGTGGTGCAAAACTCTACTATATAAGGTGGTCCAACTCCCCTTCAACTAGCAATGTGGGACTAAAATTCAGCACCACTAGCACAGCCATATGCTGCCATATACAAATGGGCCAAAGAGAATTTCAGAATTTGTCTAATGGGCCAACAGCCCAAAACTCACCAAATTCCAATAATTCCCCACAAAGTCTCATTGGCACATCACATCACTTTTCTTCTAGAATATTGTTTTATATACCGGTGTGTAGTGGAGACTGTTAAGTTGAACTTCCACGTTAAACTTTATGTTACACTAGCTAGCAACTTGAATAGTGGACTATGCCTTGAACTACAAGTTTTATGTGCGCTAGTTTCACACAAAATCTAGACCGATACAGGGCTACCGTCGGCTTCCCCGTGGTTTGGAGCTTATGCATCATACTCCAGGGCCTTTCATGAGTTTATTAGAGAGCACCCAACTCTCACAGACTGCGATGTTTGACAGTCAGACTCACATAGGTGTGTTCCTCAAGAGATGTTCTGCAGGACAACATCTCCGTTTATAAAAAGCCACTTGGAACACATTAAGATAAATATCAACCTGCCATGCAGATTAAGAGAGTATTGCATCTTTATGGAGATGTAAATATAATATGGGGGTACTCTCCTCTCAGCTGACCAACAGCGTGTCTCCCATATCTAATTCACGGGATCTCCGATCACATAGAGTGGGTTGCCACTGGGATCAACTCATAGCGTGGGTCTCAAACCCATCTCCCTCGATGCATTATCTATCATATTACGTGATAAACCCTTTGTGAAGGTATCTGCCAGGTTTTTAGATGTTTGGATATAATCCAACGCAATAACTCTGGAGTTTCTCAGTTTCCTGACAGATTTCAATCTCCTCTTCACATGCCTTGATGACTTCATATTATCCTTAGAACTGTTTACTTTGACGATCACAGTTTGATTATCACAGTTCATCGGGATGGCGGGTATTGGTTTTTCAACCACAGGTAAGTCCATCAAGAGCTCACGAAGCCACTCTGCTTCAACGGTGGCTGTGTCTAATGCTGTGAGTTTTGCTTCCATTGTTGACCTCGTTAAGATGGTCTGCTTGCAAGACTTCCAGGAAATAGCGCCACCACCAAGTGTAAACAAATAACCACCTGTGGCATTAATCTCATCAGCATCAGATATCCAGTTTGAATCACTATAACCCTCAAGTACCCGTGGATACCCAATATAGTGAATACCATAACTCGCAGTGCCTTTCAAATAGCGCAGAACTCTTTCAAGAGCATGCCAATGATCATCTCCAGGATTTGACACAAATCGACTCAGTTTGCTTACAGCAAAGTAGATGTCAGGTCTAGTAGCGCTGGCTAAATACATGAGCGAGCCAATAATTTGAGAATATCTCAATTGATCTTTAGCAGTCCTTCGATTCTTTCGAAGTAGCACACTTGGATCATAAGGCGTTGGAGAAGAATTGCAGTCGCTATACCCGAAGCGACTCAATACCTTTTCCACATAGTGAGACTGAAGCAGTGTAATCCCACCATTGTCATCCTTTAGTAGCTTGATGTTTTAAATTACATTAGCCACTCCCAAGTCCTTCATCTCAAAGCAGCGAGATAGGAACTCTTTGACCTCCTCAATAACATCAAGGTTGGTCCCGAATATTAATATGTCATCAACGTAGAGACACATAATAACTCCCTCGCCCCCACCATGGTGATAATACACACATTTGTCAGCTTCATTTACAACAAAGCCTTCAACAGTTAAAGTTCTTTCAAACTTCTCATGCCACTGCTTAGGATCTTGCTTAAGACCATACAAAGACTTCACTAACTTACACACCTTTCCTTCTTGACCATCTACTACAAATCCGTCAGGCTGCTCCATATAAATTTCCTCATCTAGCTCTCCATTTAGAAAAGCTGTCTTAACGTCCATTTTATGAACGAGAAGACCATGTGAGGCAGCCAAGGAAACTAGTACTCGAATAGTGGTTAATCTGGCTACATGTGAGTAGGTATCGAAGAAGTCTTCACCTTCCTTTTGGGTATAACCCTTAGCCACAAGACGTGCCTAGTACTTTTCAATAGTACCATCCGGTCTAAGCTTTTTCTTGAACACCCACTTACATCCTACAGGTTTGCACCCATAAGGACGATCAGTGATTTCCCAAGTACCATTAGCTAAGATGGAGTCCATCTCGCTTCGGATAACTTTCTTCCAGTAGTCAGCATCTTGAGATGCATAGGCTTTTGAAATAGAAGTGGGAGTATCATCCACAAGGTACACAATGAAATCATCACCAAATAACTTTGCAGTCCTTTGTCTCTTGCTCCTTTTGGGAGCTTCATTGTCATCCTCCACAGGATCATCAGAGTGTTCTATCGGCATAGTGGGTTCAGGAATTATAGAAAATTCCTGACTAGATGAACTAGTCATCTCCTGATTTGATGAGCTAGACATGCCTTTCATAGGAAAGATGTCCTCAAACAAAGTCGCATCATTCGACTCCATAATTGCACCAACATGCATGTCGGATACCTCAGTTTTTACTATCAAAAATCTATTGCCAATGCTATGAAAAGCATATCCCAGAAAAACACAATCAATGGTTTTTGGTCCAAGCTTTCGCTTCTTGGGTATTGGAATATTGACTTTCGCCAAACAACCCCAAGTTCGTAAGTAAGAGAGTTTAAGCCTTTTATTTTCCCATTCCTCAAATGGAGCCATGGTTTTATCCTTTATAGGAACACGGTTTAGGACATGACACGCAGTCATTAGCGCCTCCCCCTCACCATTCCTTGGAAAGACCCGATGTATCTAACATGGCGTTAACCAAATCAGTTAGAGTGCGGTTCTTCCTTTCGGCCATCCCATTTGACTGAGGTGAGTAGGGATGCGTCCTCTCATGTATAATATAGTGTTCCATACAGAATAAATCAAATTCGTTTGAAAAGTACTCTCCACCACGATCCGACCTTAGCCGCTTGATTTTAAGATCAAGTTGGTTTTCTGCCTCAGCTTTATAGATTTTAAAGTAGTTCGAAGCTTCATCTTTAGATTTCAGGAGATAAACATAGCAGTATCTAGTGGAGTCATCAATCAACGTCATAAAGTATCTTTTCCACCTTTTGTCAACACACCATTCATCTCACAAAGATCTGAATGTATAAGTTCCAGTGGTGTTAAGTTTCTCGGTTCCGCAGCCGTATGAGACTTGCGGGGTTGATTTGCTTGCACACAAACTTGGCACTTAGAACCTTTGACAGTGGTAAATTTCGGAATTAAACTCATATTGGCTAGCCGCGTCATGCAACCAAAGTTAATATGACAGAGTCGTGAATGCCAAACATTGGACTCATTATCATTGCACACATGATTAATAACTTTAGTACATGAGTATGACAAAGACAAGCGGAACAGACCTCCGCACTCATAACCCTTTCCAAAAAATGGTACATACTTAGAAATTACAACTTTATTGGACTCAAAAACCAACTTAAATCCATCTCGACATAAAAGCGATCCGCTGACGAGATTCTTATTGATGGAGGGAACATGTTGCACATTCTTCAGCTGTACGGTCTTCCCTGAATTAAACTTCAGATCTACCGTACCAACACCATGAATGTACACGTGAGCCGTTTCCCATCAAGACGGAAGAAGTCCTTGAGACACGATAAGAGGAAAACATGGAAACATCGTAACATACATGTGTATTAGCACCGTGTCTATCCACCAATCGGAGAATGACATACCGAAAGGATAGTAGGTAAAATACCGTACCGGCATCCTTCATCTCGATCGCTAATAACAACATTAGCGGCATTGCCATTCCCATGTTGACGCTTGTCAAAGCGATTAGGACAGCTAGGAGCCCAATGACCAGGATCACCACAGACGTGGCAAGAGCCTTTCCTCTTATTATTTTTCTTCTTGAAGTTGGTTGAGTGCGTGCCCTTGTTCTTGCCATCGAACTTTCCCTTTCCTTCAGTTTTGTTCTTATTCTTAAACTTGTGGGATTGGAAGTTTTTCCTCTGCACTAAATTGGCAATAGAACCTCCCTCAAGTCCTCGAGCAGTTTTGTCCTTTGCTCTCGCCTTCGCTTCCACACGAAGAGACCCAATGAGATCCATAACGGAAAACTCTTGTCTCTTATGTTTCAGAGAAGTAGCAAAGTTCCTCCACGAAGGAGGAAGCTTGGCAATAATGCCACCAGCCACAAATTTGTCCGGTAAGGAACATTTGAACTGCTCAAGTTCTTTGGCAAGTGATTATATCTCATGAGCTTGCTCAACGACCGAGCGCTCATCAACCATCTTGTAGTCATAGAATTGCTCCATGACATACAACTCAGTGCCAGCGTCCGAGACCCCAAACTTGGCCTCGAGGGCTTCCCACGCATCCTTGCCATTATCAAATGACATATACTTTAGCACCACTATCACAACCATATGCTGTCATACCACTGAAGGGCCACGCAGAGATAAAACAAAACTTTTTCTCTAACGTGGTGATCCCAAGATCTAGTTGAGGTAGAAGGCCACGAGGTTTACCACTAGGCGCGCAGTTGCGGATTACTGATGAAGCGCGTCAGTTGATGCAGTGCAGTCCTCACGATCCGATCGTCCTGGTGCTGATCGCACAACACCTCGCCGGTATCCACACGCATAAGGAGGAGCGCCGTGGCGAATCGCTAGGTTCGTGACGGCAACGGCTGTCAGGAGCTAGGGTTTCCAACACATGGAATGACCTAACCGAACAACGATTAACCTTTACGGGTTACGGTGCTCCACTATATATAGGAGTGAGCGTGGGCTCGCTCATGACCCATTCACTAAAGCCCATATAACACTAGTCACCGTGAGTCCAACTCACTTACTCAGTCCTAATCAGGTTTAGGTCCAACCCAACCAGATTATATGTTCAGATCCAATCCGAACTTGCTCCCGCTCTTAAGTGTGTGACCCCGCAGGCTCATGGCTACTTGGACACGATTGGAGTCCGACTCTCAATCGATCAGTCGGTAGCGGCTCCTAGCAGAACGTGCTGACTCCCAAGTACCAAAGAGTCATGATAACTTTCCTTTCCAATGCGACTTACGTCCGAGTCCCTTTTGCCTCACGATATACCTTGTCAGACTATAGGCGAATATTTGTCATCCCTTAAATAGTCCGACTCTCTTCTCGATCCGAGATAAGTGATTCACCCGACTAACTCTTAGTCGATCGCCTCGGTTAACACTTAACCGAGTCGTGCATGGCCATGCTTTCCGAATCATATCTCACGAGAGGGCCTAGAGAATATCTCTCCGAGTGGAGGGGCAAAATCCCATCTTGGTTATTCACATCACGCAGCTTGATTCTCAGTCGACCCGAACCCTGCCTTTATAACTGCCCAGTTACGGATCAGCGTTTGACAGAACCTAAGTCGGTGATCCTCAACTCGGACTATGCAACAACCTCAGGTCTAAGGATTACATTGATTGAGATATACAAATGACAACTTGTTCGTTGTACCTCAACATGGGTCAATCCGACTCGCTAAACTCTTTAGCCTAGTCGGTGTAAGTTGGAATAGCATCTCCATGCCAATGACAAGTGGAACCGAGTCATCAAGCCAACTTTCACATTTGTCTAAGTTGTGTGTCCAACACAACCTCAATGACCAAGGATATTTAGTACAAACAACATGAATGCATAGTTCCACAACCGAATCACATATTCAATGATACACATCAGATGTTTATACAAGGACTACTTAATATCTTTATGAATACAATGGGAAATCTCATTATACATGATTGCCTCTAGGGCATATTCCCAACAATACAAGTGGGCCAAAGAGAATTTCAGAATTTGTCTAATGGGACAACAGCCCAAAACTCACCAAATTCCAATAGTTGTACTGATTCTTGTACCCCTGTTGTCGATTCCCATAGTACTGATTCTGGAATGGGCAAAAATCCTGGTTCTCATTATGATTTGGGCGGAAATTTACCCCTGATTACGAAGAAACTACTGCTTGCTATAGTTGTTTATAACTACTCCTTTCGTCCAAAAACGGATGTTTTAGGTTTTTCAAATTTTAGATAAATCTATATACTAAATAGTGTCTAGATTTATTTAAATTTGACAAATTTGAGACATCTATTTTAGGACGGAGGGAGTAGGAGATTTGGAGACCATTGTTGGTACTACCTCCGTTTTAAAATATAATACGATTTAGCTTTATGAAACAAATATATCTAAACTTGTTATCTTATATAGATTCATTCAGATTTAGTGTGAATTTACACTAAAAGAAGTCTAGATTTTTTTTACAAACCTAAAATATCTTATATTTTGAAACGGAATGAGTAGTTCGGATTGCCGTCGTGGTCCTGGAATTGGTTGTTGTTATTGAACTGATATCCATTCCCGCCTCTACCATAGCCCCCTCCTCGTCCAGGGCCCTGACCTTAGTTTTTTTTAGAATCACTCCTGCTATTGTATTACAGATCTAACCCTTCGAGAGGGTTTAGGAACCATACATGGCGACCTTACTGCCTCCTAGTAGCAGAACGAGCTAGCCTATGAGCTTCCGAGTTTGATGCTCGGCCTTCATGGTGGAAAATGACCCCGCCTATCCTACTCGCTCCCAGAGACACCTCGCGGAGGATATTACTGAACAAACACAGGTCTGGTTGTTGCATCCCCTGGATCACCTCCATGCAATCTGAGGCGATATACCATCATCGTCATATTCAGATCAGCCGCCAAAGCTAGAGCTTCCCGGCATGCCATTGCTTCCAGGCAACCTGGATGTGTAACTCCAACGAAAGTCACAGCCGAGGCTCCCAGGAATAAACCTTCGTCCGAGCAACACACCACACCAACTGCCCCTTTGTTCGCTGTTTTTGCCACTGCCCCGTCGATATTGAATTTGCAGTATCCCCCGGTGGTGGAATCCATCTAGGCGGTGCAGGGTTCTGCTGGTGGCTGCTGCATGTCCCTCTCATCTCCGTTTTAGTGCAGAAGAGATCATGGAGGAATCTCTCCACAAACAACGAGGTGGCCATAGGACTTTGGAACACCTCTTCATGGATTTCTTTACGTCTGGCATGCCAAATTACCTAGAGGGTTACTATCATTCTCGTCAGATCCTCCTCAGGCATAGTCTCCATTAGGGATGTAAATGGTACGGATAATTTCCGCTCATCCGCATTCACATCCGTTTTTTGAGGATATGGTATGCATTTTTAGATATCCTATGAATATGGATGCGGATGCGGATATTTGTCGAGCGGATATCCGACGGATATGTAGGGTTCGCAACATAGAAAACAAAAAATTTCCTACGATGGGAACATCTATGTACCAAGATCTATCTACTAGATACAAGCAACGGGTGGATATACATCCATAGAATACATACCCTCAAAGACCGAATATCGTTAACGAGGTTGTACTCGTGGATGATGTAGACGAATGCTTGCCGATCTCAAGATCGTGATGAAGTCCATCTGGTCCAGTCGGTCCAGCACGATCAAGTCCAGCACCTCAAAGCAGTGGTGCATCCGAGATCGCACACACGTATGGGTACCCCGACATCCTCCGTGCCCTCGCTCTAGCGAAGCAGTGGAAGCAACAAATCCTTCCAGAAAAAGCCACCGGAAACATGTATCTCGCTGATCCGAGACCATGGGGAAATTCTAAAGGGGGGAGAGAGATCCTTCGCGAGGAGGTGTGTGAGAGAAGTGAGCGGGGGGGGTCCTTTATAGGGAGGGCAGCCCAAGGGGCATGGCCGGACATGGAGGGTGCCCCCACCTCTCCCTCATTCATGTGGTGAAGCTCCACTCACATAAAAACCTCTCCACTCACAATTCCACTCACATGCATTAATTTTCCACCAAAATTAATGCAAACTCTCATTTAAATAAAACTCTTTTATTTATTTATTCAGAATTTTGTTAATTACTTTAATTAACAAACATTCACATAAAACCCCTTGCTAGTATTCCATTTCACATGCAGAACCAGTTTCAACAATTTCAACCGAAACAGTTCCGATGTCTAGTGAAATAAATTCCTGCGCTTTCCTTTTCTTTTTCTAACATATCATTTGCTCCAGATGGTGTCAGTATCCCTTAAGAGTGTCACCCTATGGTTCGCGAATAATGCGGACATGATCGAGACCCTTCTCCAATCAATAATCAGTAGAGGGACCTGGAGATCCATACTGACTCCCACACATTAAACGATGACTTCTGTGATCGTGTGAACCTTTTACGCTAGTATCTTAATCCCTTTGTTTCATGATATATTACATGTCCAAGATTCGATCATCGGTATCTCCATACCTAGTTTGATCTCGTTACCGACATGCACTCTTTTCTTGTTCCCGTGATATAACATTCTAGTGATCAAATCACTTGCTTGCAAGCTAATCAATGTGATATCACCGAGAGGGCCCAGAGTATATCTATCCGTTATCGGGATGGACAAATTCCATTCTCGATCCATGAACCTCAACATAACACTTTAGTAGTTCTGAAGCCATCTTTATAATCACCCAGTTACGGTGTGACGTTTGATGTCATCGAGAAACTCTTCTGGTGTTAGTGATTGACATGATCTCATGGTCTAAGGATTAGGATCACTTCGTAAGTTGTTATAGCAATATAAACTCAATGACTTTGATCGTAATGCTATACTTCGGATGAATGTTCATCACATCATTACACTAATGTTGTGACCTCGTTATTAACAACATCCAATGTCCATGATCAGGAAACTTTGATCATCATGTTAATCAACGAGCTAGTTTATAAGAGAGGCATAACTAGGAACGTCCTTTTATTAAACACACATGTATTAACGTTTCCGTATTAATACAATTATAGCATGTAAAATAAACGTTTATCATAAACAAGGAATACGATAATAACCACTTTATTATTGCCTCTCGGGCATATTCCCTTCAGTCTCCCACTTGCACTAGAGACAATAATCTAGTTTGAAAACTTTGTGTATTGAACACCTATGGCTTTCTGGTGTTCCAAATACGCAACTGCAAGTGGTTAACATAATCTACGGATCTGACACTTTCAGGTCCGTGTGTATTTGCATGTCTTTGCGTCTTCACGCATCACTCATTCTCCAATGAGATGGCATTGTATAAATTTGGTCTTTTGGTGAGACCTTTAGTTCCTTGGGGTTAAAACATGTCGATACTATTGTCATACAATATATCTTTAGTGTTAGCCTGTAGAACCACACCTTAGTTTGATAACAAACTACTTGACACAAATTCCCTCCTTTGCTGCTACTATAGCAGTCATATACTTAGCCTTTTTGTTGTAGTATTCGTCACATTGTCTTAACTATGGATTTCATCCAAATCCATCATGGAATCTCCTTTCCATTGCATTGTGCCACCCATAGTTTAACTTGAGATAAACTTAATTTGTATCTTGTGTCAAAACTAGTATCAATATAACGCTTTACAATGAACTATTTGTAATTGTTTGTCACCTCTACACAAATATATTCTTAGTTCTTCCAAAAGATCATAAGAATATCCTTACTATCGTCCAATGATCATTTTATGATTCAATCTGGTATATGCTCATAACACTTAGAGCATAGGACATATCTGGATGTGTACATATCATGGTATGATTGATCAAAACATTCTCGTGATTTCACTCATCAAGTGTCAAAGCACTTGAATCTTGTTTCACTTATCAAGTGTTGATACACTTGAATCTTGATTCAATTCTTTTCCATGCGACAAGAATCGTTTCTTGTTGTTTCTATATTGAACTCCTTCAATATCTCATATATGTACGTTTGGCACAACCATATTAGCATAACAGTCTATTCACTATAGACATTCATGCTAAATATTCGGGTTTTGCCTAAGTCTTTCATCAAAATGAAATTCTTAACCATTGTCAATAAAATATACATCATTTCTAATCAATAAGATGTCCTCCACATAATGTATTAGAAATATGTCTTAGCACTCCCACTTAATTTCTTGCAAATGCAAGCATCTTCATCGTCTCCTGATGAAAACTCCTTTTCATCACCCTGTGAAGATTCCAACTCCGCGATGCTTACTTCAACCATTGAAGTTTGCATGCTCTTTTAGCATCCTTTGAATTAACAAAACCCTTTGGATCATGTCATGTACACGTCCTAGGTAACCATTCTATTAGAAGAACTTTGTTTTGTTTATTCATCTACCATATACCAAATTATATGTAGTGGTTGCTACTTTAATCCATCTAGACTAAATATCGCTATGAAAGATCAAATCTTGTCATAGTCAACTCGTTGAACATTGTTATAAAATACTTTACGACATGTCGACTATTTCATAGATGTGAAACATCCATGTCTGTTTCTTTATAGATCCAAATACGACTGATAGGTTTTTATACCTTTCCGGAGGGTCTTCCAAGTTTAAAACTTGATTTCTCGTGTATGGAACTATCACGGATTTTATGGCTTCAAGCCATTTGACGGAATCAGGGCCCATCATCGCTTCTTTGCATAGAGTAGGTTCATCATTGTCAAACAATAATGATTTACTCTCAAATCTTAGTATTTGATTGTTTATCCGACCTTCTTGGTTCAATAGGAACTTAGATCTCCGTGACCACAACCTTTGAGACACATAAACCATGAGCATTATGGCTGCCTCCGGAACGATTTCCGGCGCTGCGCAACTCAGCACATATAGATAAGGTTCGTTAACCTTATCAAAGTTCTATTGTCCTCCCACTTAACTTTTACAAAAAATTCCTTCTTCAAGAAACTTCACGTTTCAAGCGACAAACCCCTTTTGTCCTTGGTGTTATGGAGGAATAACCAATTGTTATTCGAAATAACCTACAAAGACATGCTCATCCGACTTCGGTTGTAAACATCTTACTTATGTTTAGCATACCAAAATTTAAGAAATCACAACTTGGGTTTTACCCCAATCCATAACTTCCATGGTGTCATTTCAACGGATCAAGGTGGAGCTCTTTTTAGTGTAAAAGCGGAAGTCTCTAAAGCTTTAATCTTTTAAAACATAATGGCAGTTTTATAAATAACACATTTGATCCAACCATGTCAAAGAAGGTTTCATTACAAATCTCAAACACTCCATACTCCTATGGTGTTTCAGGAGATGTAAATCTAGGTGTTTTGCTAAACTTGCAACTCAAATAAATCCCTTTATGATAAATCATAATTCATTTATTTTTCTTGTTACACTTGTAACTCAAATAAATCCCTTTATGATAAAATCATAAATCATTTATTTTCCTGTTACAATGATTTTCCACTTCATATTGAAAGTCTTTGAACATTTTCAAATATTTCATACTTCTTTCCATTAAGTGAACATTCACTCAAATTTCCGGAGAAAGCATATGAAGTTGAAATCTATCGCTTACGACTATACTTAATGGACTACATACATCGATATGTATTAATTCCAATAATTTAGTCGATCGTTTTTCTTTGGCCTTTGAACGAAGTTTTAATTATCCCTAGGAAAGTCTCACAAGCGTCACTTGATCAAATCAAAGACTCCAAAAATCCATGAAAATGGAGTTTCTTCATGTTTTATTTCCAATATAATTTAAACAGCGATGTCACTTCGTAAGTGATGTTTCAATCATTTGTCTTGCAACATTTTAGCATTAGGTTTTATGGATGTGATTTCTCCAACTAGATTTGTAAATCATCCATCTTATATGGAATACGGTAATTATTTGAACAACCTTTGTTCTTATAATACCTAATTTAAATAACAATTATTAAAACAAATCTTGAAGTCAAACTTTGATGTCAACGAGAAATACAAACAACGGTTTGTTTGTTTTTTCGATGTAAATCATCACATATTCTCTTGCTGGTTATTTAGGCCATTGTGGTTTATGAATTGCGTTGTTTCGTATGAAATTTCATACCAACCAATTTGGTATCCAATACCCAAGAACCACATTGTTTAACAAGCAAAGAATACAACCATAACATGTATATCATCCATATACCTAAATTGGATATTTCCAATCTTTTCTTTTCTGCCAAATATATTTTTATAGATCCTCTTTCAGAATGTCCTTTTACTTTTTTAAAAGAATCTATCAACATTAAAAGTGGCGCCATATACATGACACATAGTCCAAAGCGTGTATATTCAAATAATAATACCTTTGGACTTGCACTTTGAAGTAGATCACCATCATCAAAATGATCGGTATTCTTTCAAAATCCATTCTTTAGTAATCTTTTAGTGTAGTAAACACTTTACATACATCTTCTATTCATCCTTATCATGACGACTTTCATGATCAAGCTACTGTAGCTTATAAGGACGAATCTTGAGTATAATGTTACTTTCCAAAACCTTTTTTGGATGATTAGGATGTCTAGCATCTCCAACCTTTGCAAATTCTCATCCAATATGAGAACATATATTATACTCTATCATATTGCAACCAAAATATTATTTCAGATATCGTTATATCTGCCACACATGATGGTTTCTGAAACAATTCTTTTAGCTCCTAAATAAACTTGATATTAAAATAATTAAGAATCATGGAGGCAAACATGATACTTAAGATACTAACACTGGAATTGTTACTCTCGATTTAATACCAACTATTAAATTTCACAGAGTAAACAGAGTTTGCTGAAAGTTTGCAATAGGACTTAAACTTTAGATTGACACTCAACACAATACGATACCAGTTCGTAAAGTATATATCCAGAATTCTATAGTTCTATTATCTCAATTATAACTATGCATAAGGTGGTGAACGAATGCCAATGACTACAACAAATTATGCAAATTCACTTTGATTTAATTTATAATAAATTGAGTTCTACTAATCCAAATTAGAAATGAACTCCCACTCAAAAACGACATCCCTCGTGTCTTTTGGGTGATTACATGAACCAAATCCACTACACCAAGTCCGATCATCACATGAGTCGGCGTAGCTTCAAAGGCGAGCATCCATATAGTCATCATATCAAATCATATGACTCATGCTTAACCTTTCGGTCCGTGTCCGAGGCCATGTCTGTACATGCTAGGCTCGCCAAGTAAGAACCTTAGTATTCGCGTGTGTAACTGTCTTACACCCGAGATGTGCTCGTGGATTCAAGTACACCCGATCATCACGTGATGTCTTGAAGCGACGAAACATTGTTGGTGCATACTTAAGGAAGAACATATTCTTATCCTGATATCTAAATGAGGGATCATCTTATTATGCTAATAAAACGCCAAACAAGAAATATAAGATGCAATCAAACATCACATGTTTGTAAGTGAAATGATATGGTTCCCGCATATGATCTCCATCATGTGCATTGTGGTATGATCTCTATCATACCTCTATGTGTAAGGCCAAGGTCTATGGAACTTACACGCTATGTGTGTTGTAAGAGTATCATCTCATACTTCTACTTACAACATCACCATATTATAACACTACCCCAGCAACAATCTAAACTAGACGCCTCTAATTTATCCATTGCAAGTTTTACGTGGCTTAGGGCTTTCGAAGATAGAACCGTTCTTACCTACAAACATGAACCACAACGAGGATAACCAAATTGTTGACAACTCGTTGCAAATTAGATATTGAATATAGTAGGAGAGACAGACACCCGCTAGCCACTTATGCAAAACTAATTGCATGTCAAGCGTGGAACATGTCTCATGTGCGAGGACATGTAAAGTTTGTCTGGGCCGCTTCATCCCACTATGCCACCAATATCCAAAGTACAACAAAGAAGCAATAAAATGATCATCATCGCCCACATACTCATATGTGTACTACCCGTGCAAAGCATCTACGCATAGATCCGGCTCTGATACCACTGTAGGGTTCGCAGCATAGAAAACAAAAATTTTCCTACGATGGAAACATCTATGTACCAAGATCTATCTACTAGATGCAAGCAATGGGTGGATATACATCCATAGAATACATACCCTCGAAGACCAAATAACATTAACGAGGTTGTAATCGTGGATGATGTAGACGAACGCTTGCCGATCTCAAGATCGTGATGAAGTCCATCTGGTCCAGCCGGTCCAGCACGATCAAGTCCAGCACCTCAAAGCAGTGGTGCATCCGTGATCACACACACGTACGAGTACCCCGACAACCTCTGCGCCCAAATGCAAGTGAAGCAACAAATCCTTCTAGAAAAAGCCACCGGGAACATGTATCTCGCTGATCCGAGACCATGGGGAAATTCTAAAGGGGGAAGAGAGATCCTTCGCGAGGAGGTGTGTGAGACAAGTGAGAGGAGGGGTACTTTTATAGGGGAGGGGGCAGCCCAAAGGGGCATGGCCGCCGGCCATGGAGGGTGCCCCCACCTCTCCCTCATTCACGTGGTGGAAGCTCCACTCACATAAAAACCTCTCCACTCACAATTCCACTCACATGCATTAATTTTCCACCAAAATTAATGCAAGCTCTCATTTAAATAAAACTCTTTTATTTATTTATTCATAATTTTGTTAATTCTTTAATTAACAAACATTCACATAAAACCCCTTGCTAGTATTCCATTTCACATGCAGAACCAATTTCAACCGAAACAGTTCCGGTGTCTAGTGAAATAAATTCCTGCATTTTCCTTTTCTTTTTCTGACATATCATTTGCTCCAGATGGTGCCGGTATCCCTTAAGTGTGTCACCCTACGGTTCGCAAATAATGCGGAAATGATCGAGACCCTTCTCCGATCAATAATCGAAGCGGACACGGAGATCCATCGACTCCCACACATTCAACGATGACTTCTGTGATCGTGTGAACCTTTTACGCTAGTATCTTAATCCCTTTGTTTCATGATATATTACATGTCCAAGATTCGATCATCGGTATCTCCATACCTAGTTTGATCTCGTTACCGACATGCACTCTTTTCTCGTTCCCGTGATATAACATCCTAGTGATCAAATCACTTGCTTGCAAGCTAATCAATGTGATATCACCGAGAGGGCCCAGAGTATATCTATCCGTCATCGGGATGAACAAATTCCACTCTCGATCCATGAACCTCAACATAACACTTTAGTAGTTCTGAAGCCATCTTTATAATCACCCAGTTACGGTGTGACGTTTGATGTCATCGAGAAACTCTTCCGGTGTTAGTAATTGACATGATCTCATGGTCTAAGGATTAGGATCACTTCGTAAGTTGTTATAGCAATATAAACTCAATGACTTTGATCGTAATGCTATACTTCGGATGAATGTTCATCACATCATTACACTAACCTTTCTTCAAGCTTCCCATATATGTGTTTCCTCCCGAATCAGATGCCAATCCAAATATCGAGCTTATAATCAGTATTTTCTTCGGAATCAGATATTGAGCTTTCCATGTCCTCCGAATCGAATACCGAGTTTGCAGTAAGAGCGTTTCCTTCTGAGTCAGCTAGCAAGCTCCTTTCTGAGCCGACTAGCAAGCCTATAATAAGTATTTCCTTCCGAATCAAACGTTGTGACCTCGTTATTAACAACATCCAATGTTCATGATCAGGAAACTTTGATCATCATGTTAATCAACGAGCTAGTTTATAAGAGAGGCATAACTAGGAACTTCCTTTTATTAAACACACATGTATTAACGTTTTCGTATTAATACAATTATAGCATGTAAAATAAACATTTATCATAAACAAGGAATACGATAATAACCACTTTATTATTGCCTCTCGGGCATATTCCCTTCAGGATATGGTAGCGGATATTCGACGGATAAGGATAATCCGACATTTTATGCGGATTATCCGAGGTACTCAAATAGGATAATTCGATAAAATTAGCACAACCCCAATATCAGGACAATCTAGTTAGTGTATCGGCTAGTTATGCATGGTACATATGCATATTATCTTATACTATTACCAATCTTGCACTTTTATACTAATATTATCTAGTGTTGCATGCTTTCTTGTCATTTATTTTGTATAAACTAAATAAATTTTTATTTTTCTAGTGTATTTTTTCGATTATCCTCTTTCGTTCCAAGTCCGCTCCATATCCGCAATCCGATATAATCCGTATTCGAATCCGCATCCGGCTATTATCCGCTCCGATCTGAATCCGCCAAAAAAATATGGTAAAATATATGGTAATAGCAATATCCGATCCCATCCGTTTACATCCCTAGTCTCTATCATTGAGAAAAGCCACTGCCTCGCCGAGGGTTCCGCTGACAAGCTAATATGCTCCGCTATCACTGGATCAGCCAATGCCAAGACGCAGCGCGACATAGTGCATTCAATAAGCGCATGACGCCATGTATCTTCTCCTCCACAAAGTGGGAAGGCTCCTGAGGTGGCCAGCTTCCGTCGGTGACGCACCGCTCCCGTGGGAAGAGAGTGTTGTGCAATTCGCCAAAGGAATAGATGAATTTTGAGGGCACCTTGCACTTCCACAACTTCGCCCAGCTCTTGCTATCGTCCGCTGATCCAGACGAGGACGCCCGCTCATTGAGCCAGTCCTCCTAGTGGACACAAGCATCTTGTACATTGAGCGAACTGTGAAGACCCCCGTCCGCTCAAAATGCAATGCCGAGAAATCCTCCTGAATCCTGGTACAAAGAGGGATGTTAAGAATTACTCCCGCATCCATCGGTAGGAACCACTCCTCTAGTTTCGCCCGGTTCCACAACGCCGAGGTCACTTCGATGTAGTTGCTTACTCGCCGGGAGGGTCATCCTTCTGTGCCGCTACTGGTCTGAGACGTACATCTCTTGGAAGCCAATTTTGTTGCCATGCATCAGTCGTTCTGCCATCCCCGATTCTCTGGATAAGCCCCAACTGGAGTGCATCTCTTCCCTCAAGAATAGGCCTCCACACCTGCGATGAGTGCGAGCCCAACCCCGCGCTCAGAATGTCTGAAGTAGGGTAGTAGACTGCCTTCAATACTCTAGCACTTAGCAACGTCGGTTCCTGGAGGAGCCTCCATGCCTGTTTCGCCAAAAGAGCAATGTTAAACAGTTCGATATCACAGAATCCTAGTTGGATCATAGTATCCTAAGATACCCAGCATGTGCGGCGCTTCCCATCCTTGCAGCCCCATCAAAACTTGCGGATCATGGTCGTGATATGCTCACATAAACCCCAAGGTAGCTTGAAGCAGGACATAGAGAAAGTGAAATTGCCTGAACCACTGATTTTATTAGGATCTCCTTACCTCCTTAGATGGTCTCCCATGACCAAACCTCAGAGCAATAGGCCACCGCTGAGAAAGTATTGGGCCGGGCTAAGGAAGCTTGGCAGAGAACATGATTGAAGTTGGGCTTTGGACTCCAGATCTACAAACCAGCTCCGATTTTTCAAAAATCGAAATCATACTTTTGGAAGGATCTCGCTCATTAATCCCTGAATATATCGGCCATCAATATGTGATCTTCGGACGTGATCTAAGAAAATACTACTCCAAGCATGGACGTGAAAACTAATACTTGGGTATCAATGTCTTTATTAATGCTTACCACTCCACCGTACACCTGGCAGTGAGGGGTACCCCAAGTGGCACGTGAGAGAAGAGCCCGACGAATTAGGATTTTTTTCTCCCAAACTTTTGTAACACTACATATACCTAGACATACGACTTCACATCCCTTCTCTTCCAGTTCCAGTTGCCCCTTTGGTTCCCTGCTATTATTATTTTCTCATCTTGGTTCTTCGGCCTGAGTTATCCTGACGGCGACTGGCAAGATGAGTACCGAAGGTAAGACCTGCTACTCCGATTTTCCTTTCCATCAGCTCTAATTTAATTGTACTTCTTTCGTTTCGTGTTACTATCTGATTTTAGTGTGAATATTTTGATGTTACAATCTGATTACTAGTTTTTCTGTATGCGTGAAGTTATTCGTAGTACTAGTATTAATCATTTTCTTCGTTGGGTATTTGGGCGTCGGGATTTCTTGCTGGGAAATTGGAAGAGATCTAAAGCCTGCCGTATCTGTCGGAAACTTTCAGTCATTTCCATCTCCCAGTTCCATCTCCTTTGCCTGCTGTACAGGAGTACTAGGAATCTCGCTAAGATTTGTGAGACCAGACGGGTTTTTTTGACACCTTGGTGCCATTTTGAAGAAATTAAGATCTCTACAATAGACTGCAATTGGAGCTGTAAGGATGCAAATACTAGCAACAAAAAGAGAACGACAAAGAAAAAACGGCCATATGCTAGAACTTAGGAAGTCGTCAAATTACACAGGCACAGCCCTTGATTTATTTTCGACAAGCCTGCATCGACAATGCTAGCTCGTCCAACATGAAGCCGAAGAGAACACGAGGCCTGCGTATGCAGTTTAGAAAGAAGCCAAGCAGTCATTAAATATGTATGAGCTGTTTGGTGCTCACTGTTTGGGTGTGTAGTAGGGAGTAGTAACTGAAACATTAATTGTTCTTGGCATGAACCATTCAAGAAAACATGTCTCTATTCACTTTCGTTTCGTGGCAATGTCTTTGTCACTTCTTTGCATTGCTAGCTCTGGCCTCTGGCCTCCGGTGAACCCCAGCATCTCCCGGCCAATCTGGTATAGTTAGTTTTCTACACTAGTCTTTCTTTGGAAATTTTGAAAAAAAGAACAAGCTTCTCCTATGGCAGTCGTGTCCCTCCAACAGCGTTATGTAAACGTGTCGGATCAGGCGTATGGTGGGAGCCGCACATGTTGCCGTATTTGGACGATGCTTCACCCCAGCTGCGTCCCTGATAGCCTTTCAAATTCGACACGGAAATTTAAATTTTATACATATTTTATGAACTGAACAAAATTTAACTTCATTGAAAACCTAAACCCTAATCTAAGCATCACTGGGAGACCCCTCTCCCACCGCTCTCGGCCTCCCTCCTCCTTCCTCTTGGTTCCTCCCAGGCCTAGCCCTTTTGGCCCCTCCCCCTCTTCTCCGACGGTCGCTGACGTCGAGATAGGGTGAGGGTCCCACCCCTTGTACATCAGTAGATCTAGAGTAGGGTAGGTGTAGTTTAGGTTTTGGCCCTGGTTGCATCTACCTCTATGGCATCTGAGGGTAGGTCGGTGGTTCCGGCAGCTAGATCCACCGCTCCTCGAGGTTCTTCTGTGTTGTTACGCCCCGCCGGTGGTATGCAGTGATGTTGGTGAACTGGAGAAGCCCCTGCATCCCTCCAAATAAGGCTCGCCCGTGGTGCTTCAGGCTGGTGCTGGTGGACAGAGGTCAGCTTGATGTTGTTGCTCTTCTCTCCGCTACGGTGCTCTCATGGAGAGAGCCGGAGGAGGGATTGGTGAGGCCACAACTCAACCAAAAAATAAGGTCCCTGTTCTAAGCTCCCACTGCTACAATTTCTTCTGGCCATCTCCTCCGACTTGTGGTAGAAGTTTGGAGTTCGACGGTGGACGGCGTTTCTTGGGTCAGCTATTGGAGGTTGGTTGCATCGGCGAGGGAAATATCAATTCGCTCGATTCTCTCTCTTATGCAGCCATCAAGGAGGTGGTCGAGGAGAGGGGAAGGGTGATGTCTGGCTTGATCCTGTTCGGTGTGGGTTTGCTGCTTCTTGAACATATCTCTTGAGCATTCTAGTGACATTTTTTGGCTTCGGGTGTGAGCTCTAGATGTAATAATCAATCATCATCTAACTTAGCATAGCTGATAGTGAAGGCGAGAGTGATACGAGGTGGACTTGGTAGTGACAATAAGTACAAAAATGGGAAGGATAGGTGAACCAAGGAATAACATGATGTGCATGATCCTACTATGTCCAAACGTCCAAAAGCAGGGTAGATAATTAAATAACAATGATGAAAATTAAAGTTTAGGGTACAAATTTTAGAGAATCAAAGTTTGGTTAGATATTGGCTCACTTGCACCTATTATCATTGAAGTGTCACTCCAACGAACAACATAAAGTTTGAAACCATAGAAGCAATAGACATTGTCCCTCTCCTACTTGATCAACGCTACGACATTGGGCCTTCTTTCTCTCATTTGTTGCCAATAGTTATATTGGAGGTACAATTCCCCATAACAAATTCAACCATCTTGGTGTTAAGATCCCTTTGACCCTTTGAACACAAAAGAAATACTTATATCCATGATTAAACTAATTTCATGTCAGAAAAGTATCATTCTAGCACCACCAAATTGACTGAAAAACCACAACGACATCAACCAAAAGAAATTTGCATAAACGCTTGTGTACCTTCTCTTCATTCCTCAGTAGACATGACAAAAAAGTTAGGTATACTACAAGGTGGAGAGATATTAAACGCAATTGGAACATCACGGGAAGAAACCCGTTGCATTATACAATCAAATAAAACATGTTGAATGTCATGTTGTACAAAAACAAAAGTTGCATTGTGTGTGTGTCTGGATAAAAAACCTTGAGTTGGTTTTTGTGAGTTAGACTCGGCAATGGCATCAATTTTAGCGGCATTTACTCAATGTATGATATTTGAGAAGTGGTAACTTTGGAACACATCTAGATCTTAGGTCGATTGAATCCAATGGGACTGGTGTGAGACGTATCTCTTTTCGTGGCATGTAAATTGAGGTTTTTCCTTGAAACTTCTGTTTTTTTGCAGTTCATTTCTAGTCCTTGGTGTCTAGAGTTCATTTTTATGCTACTAATTGCATGGGACATTGTTTGCACTAGCGGAGCTATGCCTAGGTCAGGGGGGGCCACCCCCCCCCCCCCTAGAATTGGAAAAATCTTTGAAGAAAAAATTTATTTAGGGACTTAGAAGAGAAAAAATTGGGTCATTTGCCCCCCCTCCCCCCGAAGATTCGGATTTTTAGTTTTTCCCCCATGCATGATGGGCTAGCTCCGCCACCGATCGTTTGCCATATTTTTCTTAGTATTGATGTTAGTTTTTAGTATATTTACTTCCTTTGACCACATGTATTTCCAAATTAGGGGTGTATCCATATTTAGTACTCCCTATGCCAAGTATCTAGCTATTTTGGGACATAGGAGATATTTATAATGGCTAAATCTTTAATTCTCTAAAAGCGCTAAACTTATTTTTATATGTGTTGATGTTTCTTGTTTTTTAAATGTGTGTTGATGTTTCTGGTGCAAGGTAAAATATTCCATGTTTTGTTATGCTAAATTTACTTTGAGGTCCATCTTCTATTGGTTCATCGTCATAATCGTTCCATGATTTTGTTATGCAAAGCATTATTGAAGCCATATCTTCTCTTCACTTGTATTATTCATGGCTAACACTTTCTGTTCACAATATTTTAGCACATATTCAAGGCCAATCTCCAATTGAGCAAGTACATTTGGTTGTTCCTACAACAGATGATCCAACTCTCCCTACATTGACAATCAGAGTGTGGATCATTGGGATCATAGGCTCCATCATCCTTTCTTTTGTTAGCGCGCTGACTTCTTTCAGACAAAACCCAGTTGATATCCCAGATTTTGCAATTATACTAGTGTGCTACTCTCTAGGGAACCTCATGGCGGCTATGTTGCCTACCAAACTTATGAGGATTCCAAGGACCAAAATTATGTTCTCACTGAACCCTGGTCCATTTAGTATAAAAGAACATATATTGACTTGGACAATCTTTACTTCTGGTCAGGACTCCCTATTGCAACAGAAGTGTTTGCTGCTACAAAAGCTTATTTCAGAAGATCTATTCACCCAGTTTCCTACTTTTTGCTTATGTTCACAACTGCGGTAAGCATCAAACCTTCTCGTGAAGTGGTAAACATCAAATACAAATTTTCCTAGGTGGGAATCATGTGAATAAAATCCCTTGTTTTTTATTTTTGAATTTACATCTGGTGTAAAATGAATGGATCTAAACATGCAAAACTACTCAAAGCTACCATATTTTACCGAGACAATGAACAAATAATATCTGAAGTTCAATTTTTTATTTAATATGGTCTTACATGTGATTTTTTATGAAGTCTTTGGTATTTACGCAGAATCTTGTATATGGATTTTCTGGCTTGTTCATGAAATTCTTCGTGAACCGCCCCGAGATGTGGTGGCCTGAAGTTCTGCCCAATGTAACATTATTTAGGTATGTATTGGCTACAATTTGAGCCTAATTGTAAACTTTTCTCATTACTTCCTGTTTACAAGCATGGTCACATCGATTCTACATATAATGTAGGACAATCCATGAGAAGGAGGAAATATCAAAAACATGGATATCAAGAAGACAATTTTTCTTCTTGGTCTTTGTCACTAGTTTTTCTTACTATACCATTCCAAGCTACTTCTTCCCTTCGATTAGCACATTGTCATTTGTTTGTTGGATTTGGAAAAGGTCTATCACAGCTCAGCAGCTTGGCTCTAGTATCCATGGTTTGGGGATTGGCTCAATTGGCCTTGATTGGTCTGCAATCACCGGGTTCACTGGCAGTCCTATAATGTTCCCTTTCTTTGTCATTGTTAATACAATGGTTGGATTTATCTTATTCATGTATATTGTCGTCCCTTTTGCTTATTGGACCAATCATTTAAAGCAAAAAGGTTTCCCATTGTTAGCATAGGAATGTATGATGTTTATGGTGACAAATATAACATGTCTAGAATTTTGGATGAGAGTAATTTCCAATTTAAGCAAGAAGGCTATGAAAATTATTCAGATCTTTACTTGAGTATTACAAGGGCATGCTCTATTGGATTTGGATTTGCTTCTATAGGAGCATCTCTTACAGATATAGTACTTTCTCATGGCAGGTAAAAAAACAAGTATCTCTCCTTTGCTTACATGTTTATTGTGATACATACAGAAGACTTTATTTATTGTATAGTTTTGATCCTTGGATGCTCTCTATTGTTTTTACCTCTATTTATATGTCTTCTTTTGATTGAAAATGTTAAACTTCCATCCGAGGATAAAAATAATAATAATCAAAACATTCACCAAAGCGTTGCAAATTGTAATTTTCTTGCACTGGGTCTTTGGAGTAAATTGTGTCGAAGGGAAATTTTATTTCACCTACCATAAAGCAGTGTAGAAAATAATAGGTTATTATGACCACAGATGGATGTCGTGATCCTAAAATAATTCCTTTCCATGTTTCCTACTATAGTTTTCCATATTAATTTCCTACAAAATTATATGAACATTTCTTATTTATATTGAATATATGTAATATTAGAAATGCCATATATTTTTGGGTGCTTACTATTACTAAATGTCATTGCTCGATTTAGATTATGATATTCTTATAATCCCAAACAATTTTCATTAGTTTACGGAGGTCACTTTTATTATGACATTGTATGTCATCGTAGATTCTAAAAAAAGTCAACGCGGTATATCTTCTATCTGAGTCCATATTTGTTTGCATGTAGGTCTTTTTGGGACCAATTAAACCAACCGAAAGAAGACATAGGAAGTGGAGATGTTCATGTGCAGATGATGAGTAAATATAAAAGCATACCAACATGGTGGTTCGTTGTTCTTCTATTACCAATGATGGGTCTATCAGTATTTGCGTGTGAATGGTTTGGAAATGAACTTCAACTTCCTTATTGGGGAGTTATTCTTGCATTTCTGCTCGTAGTTCTATTCATACCACCTCTGGCATCACTTCGTGCCACTGTTGCCCAAGTATGTTACTAAACTCCAAACATCTTTTTGATCATATTACCAAATTAATCGATGTTAGATCTTTAAAATTACCATACAATTAACCCATTCACATGTATAATCAAAAATAAATTTTCTACCACTAGTTGCAAATAGCTGGTCAGTGCCCGAACGCCACCAGTAACATGGTTGCTAGTGGCTTTCATGTTGGGAACGCCACCGGTAATGTAGCTAGTAGTAGCATTGGACGCCTCTAGTAGTGTATCTACCAATGGCATTAAAAAAACATGCACTAGTAACTATGTGTGGATTTAAACAAAGAATTGTTTTAAAATACACCGTATTTCATTTATGGCTGGGGTTGATGGGCTAGGGTTGGCATGCTATTTGTGGCGTTCTAGTTTTCTCCACGCCACTAGGAACATGGCAAGTCGATTGATTTCAAAATATTAGTAGCCTGTTCTAAATCGAATGCTACTAATAATAAAATACTAATGGCGTTTTATTATTTTGGCACGCTATTACTATTTCATCCGATCAAACTGTTGGGTCCAACTTATCGGCGATGTTCCTTTTTACCTACACGCCACCAGTATATATAGTGGTCGCATTCCACATTCTCGACATGCCACTATTATTTGGGCAAATACTAGTGACATGTAATTTTTATGGTACGCCACTAACGTGGTGTACTAAGGTTTGTGGTTTTAGAAATACGGTCACTAAAAGGGATTTCCCAAATGGGCGTCAACAAAGGTGTGTGATCGTATTGTACCCTTATGTATAGGGTCATGTTTCCGTGGGTAATAATTTGGGAGAAATAAGATAAATTTGTTTCAGTGCTACCATTTTTTATGTATTCAATTATCATCATTTTTTTTATGTCTGTGGTTTCTCTGTAGGAACCATTCACTGAAGTATTTGCACATATCCTCATTGGATACTTATGTCCGGGACGACCATTGGCCAACATGGCTTTTGAATTGTATAGCTCAAGAACCCTTGAATACACTCTTGGAAATCTTGCATATTTCAAGTTTGGATTTTACATGAAAATCCCTCCACGAGATATGTTTGTTGCTCTGGTAATGAAACAAGAAGACAGTTGGAAATATATGCTACTTTTATAATTTTATTTGTTGCTACATTTGTTTACCTAGTTGTTCTCAAATGCTTAATTTTTTTTGCATGCTTTGTTTCATCATAATAATTATTACCCCAGTCCATTAGTTGGTTCAATTTATAAGTATATTTTTAATTTTCAAAAAAGGACTACATGCATAACAATTTTTGAATGAATTATAGTAAAAAACAATTACTTTTGGTGTCACATTATGAATATAGAAATCGATGAATGCTCTTAGTTTTCAATTTTTTGTTATACTTGTCAAAATCTTATTAATTTATGTGTGTTAGTGGTTAGAAAAAATTAATATATAATAATTCTCGCTTCCTCGTCATAATACTCTCATCCTACTATCCACAAAGATGGTTGATCACCCATCCATCACTCTACTAAGAGGCACCCATGCGCACAGATGCTCTAGGAGTACTACATTTTTATCCACCTGAACATCACTATATGTTACATAAGCTGAACAGCCTTGCCAGGTTGTGATTATAGACTCCGTGCCATAGTCATCGTTATTGGAACTTGGCACCACACATGACACTCATAACTGATCCAAGACCAACTTTGGCAACTCTAGATTCTGAAAGGCGACACCAAGCTAATCCACACTTCCTAGTCCCCTAAAGTTTGGGGGGAGTAGACATGGCGAGAGATTTGGGCGCACGGTAGGCAGGACAAAAGCTTGGTTGGTACTAGGGTTTGGGAGGTTTGTGGTTTTTTGTGGCTAGGGATTTATTCTGAACTAGTGAGCTTGTGGCACGACAACATGCAAGGAAAGAGGCAAGTGGCAGTACATACATTTTATATCGCAGGTAGCTAAATTCCTGAGAGTGCATGTTTGGCGTACCGATCGCACCAACGTGTTTCGTATTGTTCTGTGATCTATAGAACATTAGTGGTACTAGATAATTCTATCAATTTAACAACAACATACACCAAAAGTGTTATTGTTTCCTCTAGATCACATGCAACGTTTAGTTCATCTTTGGGGTGTATAGTCTGAACCAAGAAACGGAGCCCAGCTTAACAAAATTCTCACAATGGTTGGGTACAGTATGGGTGCCATACACTGAAACAAATCTCCAAACAAAACAATCCAACCGCTTTTTTCCATCATTTTCTCGCTCTACTCTAGCACAGGCGTCACTAGAGTCTATGGTTCCAGTGCTATAGAAAAACTTACTCATATCCTTAGCTTTTTTTTGGAAGGAATACAATGATGAGGATAGTCAGCACCCAAGAAATTTTGCCCTTCCCCTGGCGTGCACGTTCTTGTAAATAAAATCAGTACCCAGCTTTTCTTTCCTATACATCATCTTACTAGCAAATGCTGGAACATCGTTGGGCTCCTATTGTAGTGAAACTGAAGCTTCAAGGATCAAAATCTATTATGTGGCGTTGATGTTGATCATGACTAAATCGGCATTTTTGGATAAAAACCGATGCATTTTTTGCTGGTGTTGTGTACCTTGCACCTGGCATGTTATAATTAGCTGCTATTTTTTTCCGATTTGCTTTGGAAACACTGGCGGTTTCTTTAATGGAAATCATCGAGGGGACAGTCGTTGGGTTAAAAAACTAACAAATGGTGCTTTCTTAGACACATGAAATGCACCAGGAGTTGGAACCGATATCACTTTACTGTGGTCTCCTAAGCATTATGCATAAGATAATCTGTTTCTTTCCTAGGATGGCAGAAGCTAGTTTATCACTGTTCGTGCTTTCCATTGTGTGAGAAAAGCGATGTAAATTCCGAAATTTGATTTCTCAAATAGTGCTTGATATCTTACTCAAATGTGACAGGTCATTGGATCATTGATAGCAACCACCTCAGACTTCGCTATAACATGGTGGATATTTTCCTCCGTGGAGAATATATGTCACCCTGAGTTGTTGCCTAGAGGAAGTATGTGGACATGCCCTAATGTGCGTTTAATGTACAACAATATGGTTATTTGGGGTCTCATTGGACCAAGCCGGATGTTATACCCTAGAGGGGTATACACTAAGTTAATATATTTCTTCCTGATTGGCGCAATTGCACCAATACCTGTATGGATCTTGGCCCGTGCATTCCCCAGAAAGAAGTGGATCAAGCTCATCATCGTCCCTGGCCCAGGTTCTCGTATACCTCCAGCTTCAGCAGTTAACTTCATATCCTGGTTCATAATAGGGTTTGTTTTTAACTATCTTGTTTTCCGGAGACGTAAAGAATGGTGGGCAAAGTATAGCCTAATATTATCCGTTGCCTTGGACACTGGTGTTGCTGCAATGGCGTTCTTGGCAACGATGGCTCTCCAAATGCAAGGCATCAATGGTGTCAACTGGTGGGGTTCAGCCGTCTCTGATCATTGCCCACTAGCCACATGTCCTACTGAACCAGGAGTTCAAGTTAAGGGTTGCCCCGTTAGCCGTTAGGGTATCCCCTCACCACATTTCCCTTGTGCTTGACTAAATAAAGGTCATGTAACTCTCGGCATTCATACTGGAAATTGGAGGAAATATTGAATGGTTATTACATGGCGAAAATGCCATAATTTAGTTTCACTCAAGAATTAAGATAGAACTGAACACACGCTTGTTGGTGTGATCCTATCCCTGTTTGCATATATTTAAGCACAATTACTCTAACAGGCCATTCTACAGGGTGATTCGGAAATTGCAGAAGCTTGGTTTGATCAAGCTGCTGATCTTAGGGGGGTCACACTTTATGCAACATTTATTTGCTGAAATAATTCGGCCCTAGCTAGCTAGGACTAGATGCCACCACCGATGGTTTAACACCTTCCATCCTCCTTCCACATCATTGGATCAATCAAACAAAATGTATTGCAATGAATAATATTCATCAGGCCCTCGTGTATTCATACTGCTTGATGCTTGTGGTACAAGTTAGATGATGTGATCGGATCTTTAGAAATTACAACAAATTGGCAAGACCCTAACGATTATAATGACACCAATGAAAATGATTGTTTAGAAAGAACCCAAATGTTAGTTTTCTGTGTTGTTGAAATAGTGAAGAGTGTTCATCATGTACAGAAACCATATCATGAAGAGTCAAAAATCAAGCAGGTGAATTGTACTAGAAACCTAAGCTGGAATCGTACGAGGCTGCACTATATCTTGCGGTCGTAGTTCTGATCGAAGTTCCAAAATAATTAGGAATACATAAGATTTACCTTCTTGCACAAATGCTTTATCAGACCAGCCTGTTGGCAATTTCGCACCGCACTTCCTTTATGTGTAATACCTACAGCAGAAAATAGAGAGATCTTCTGACCAAATTATGATCTACCAATGTGAACAACAACCTTCAACATGATCCTAATTTGCTAGGCTTGGCTGCCATAGCTACCAGTTCATAAAGGAGCTACCCTGCGGTGCATAATACAGGCTGACTTTGTTCAATGAAGATCATCAAATTTCTTGTCTCTATCTTAAGAATACTGATAATTCTTAAGATCGGCACATGACGCTAGGTCATAGATGCAAGTCCTTGAGCAGTCAATAATATGCGTGTGCATCCAGTTGGGCAGGACTCTTGTCCATTAAGTATTTAAAAAGAACAACTCAGATGATATCATGATAGTAAAACTTCATCTGATCTGGATACGAAGACTTTTGGAAAGAAAATTAGGAGTGTTATCTGTGACCAAAGGCACTACTAATTCTGAACAGCAAGCACATAGTGGTGCCGCCCATAAATCATGTGCAAAGTTTGATGTCTGAAGAGCTAACCAATTGATGGTTGCAGGCGTCAAGATGTAAGTTGATTGTTCAATTACTGATATACTTGCAGGAAATCTAATGTCCTTGTGTAGGATGTTGGTAAATATCCTTTTCTGGGTTTTACCTCTGAAGAGTGTGTAACCACACAACATTTCATACAGAAGAACCCCTGAATCACCAAATGCCTGTATATCCAGCTCCAGTAATAATCTCCTACTACAACACAAGGATCGGTATAAGAATAAAATTCTCTACATCGTGGAAAAAATGGGGGAAAATGAAAACATGGCAAAAAGTTACTAAATGAAGAAAACCAAAAGAGAATACATACAGTGGAAATGTACTCCTCTGTACCAACAAATGAATTGGATGCTCGCATAGGTCAGCAAAAAATACACGAACTCTTGCTTTTCCTCTTACTTTTCTTATTAGCTTCTTCTGGAAGAAAGACCTACCAAAAAAAAGGAAAAGTTAAATACCTCAGCTCACATAACCTATGAAGGTACTCAAGTCAAAACCCTCAGTTGTTTTGGGCCAACGACACATAAGATGTTAAAAATTTGAAGTTAAATTTTGTGAAATGAAATTTGTCTCTTTTTACCTTCGGTTAAAATATTCTCTGGCTTCAAGTCTTGGTATATTATAGTGAAGATAAATAGTAGTATTAAATAAGTATAGCATACCATACTGTAAGGGGTAGAAATCTCAGCTGTTAAACCCAATTCTGAAGTGGAAATTAAACTAAGAATATTGAAGCTTCTCATGAAAAATAAAATGGCGATTGAAAAAGCTTACAGAGCTTTGTCCATATAGAATTATTATTGTTAGAAGAAGCTTGGACCACCTACTATAGAGTGTCCTACTTGTCTTGAGATGAAACTTCCCCATCATTACTTATCTAAGAATGATGAGAAGTAAAAGCAACACATATCAGCATTACTACTCGAACTAAAAAAAGGTGAACGGAAAAACATGGATGTACTCCATATTAGAAGTACCAGATGAAGAAGTCGTGGTATGCTGGGAAGTTAGTTGTACGAAGCCTTTACAGAACTAAGGTCGACCAACTGATCTATGTCTTAGTGTTCTTCGCACTAGTTGTACAAAGCATTACATCCAATGGAAAAAAGGCAGATAGAAACCAGGCTTGGGTGCCAATTTAATTTTCATCATTGATGGCGGTGGCTGATTTTTCAGGATAATCTACCCAATGAGTGTGCAGCTTCTACGACTAAGCGGGCATTGCTCTTTGATTCCCTACTTTCCGTAAGAATTTCAGCTTCAGAAGCAGGCTCGAAACATTGATTAGCATGATCAGTACGGACGTCAAAGGTTGGTGGACCAACAAGAAATGTTGATTCTTGAACTGCATGCATCCCTCTTCCCCGAATCATTATCAATGGATCTAGTAGAAACCCTTACAAAAGGATAGCTATTCCTTGATATCAGATTATAACCATCTTCAGAAGTTGAACAATCAACCTGTTCAGTCATTAAACTTGGGACGTGAACGTTCTTTCTTGCTCTGCAAGTACTATACCAGATTGACCTCAATACAAGGAGTATATTGCTGGAGAGCTTGCCTGACAAGGTTTTGTTATTCAATCGACAATTTCACAATGACATTCAGTACTGCTGCTCATAAATGGCTTCTTGCATGCTAGAGTAATGAGAACTAGAATGTGCAACTTTGTGATGAGGATCATTCAAATAACAAAAAAGTTGCTTCGTGACCTTTCAAAGTTAGTGATTCCTTAAATGCGTTTCCATCCTAGTTGCAATAATGTCTAAACAAAATTAAAAGAAGCAGCTCTTGCTACCCAACCTGAACTTGGACTAAACCCTCGGAGGGCCTTCCAGGCTAGCCATCATTAAAACTGTGTCTGACACTCACAGAAAACCCTTGATCCACATGCTTCCTAAGAGGCCTCTGGAAGTGTAGAACAATGGTTGTTCTGTCAATTTCTGTATGGCATACGACAATTCCGACAAGGGTTCAGATGATAGATTAAGGTATGTGAAAGCTAACGAGGTCAAGGGGGTTGGTTCACGAGATGAGGAAAATTAATACGGTCATGGGATTGGTTCAGTAGATGTGATTAGCGCAAATTGTAGATAGGGATGCCATTATTTAATCGGCCACAGCCGAAGAGAGGGAGACGGAAAGAATCAGAGCAAGAACAGCACAATAAGAGTGCGCACCTTATTCGCAGGACTGGTCCATAGAGATTTTGGGGGTCCTAGAGTAACATGATACCAAAAGCTTATATAGTTTAAAGTGGCAAAGTTTCACTGAGTCAAGGTGAGGAGGGCAATGGCCCCCCTATTTCAAAAAAAATGCTTAAATATATGGGTTAATTATTGGTTTGCCACTAGAGACCGTCATATCCTCAGTTTTGCCACTAGCGCGTAATGATGCTCAATATTGCCACTACTTCGGACGCAACAGCTATGGCGAGGTCAACAAGCCAGTTTAAAATGAGCATAACAAATTCAAAAAAAAATCTAAAAAATGAAAAACCCACACACATAGTCTTCTTATGTCTTATACAAACGATTCGAGTTGATAAACAAGGTCACATTGAAACAAAAAAAATCATGTATTCATGTATGTAAAACCTTGTTTATCATGTATTCATGAATTTTTAGTTTGAATGTATATAGACCTTGTTTATCAACTTGAATCGTTACTATAAGACATAAGAAGACTATGTGCGGTTTTTTTTTTTGATTTTTTTTAATTTATTATGCTCATTTTAAACTGGTTGATCTCGCCATAACGATATGTCAAGTAGTGGTAAAACTGAGCACCATTCGCGCCGTAAACAAACTGAGCATATGGAGGCCTCTAGTGGCAAACAAATAATTAACCCTAAATATATCTTTAGTATTATGCTAAAAATTAGTATTAAGCATAACTACCATTATTAGGCCTCTAAATAATATATAATTCGTACATTTGATAGATCCATGATCTTTGGAATCTCGATGGAGACATTTAAAACTACTAATGTCTATTTATCAAGCAAACTATTTACCATGATACTTATTCCTATCAATTTTTTCTAGTGTACATATGATATATACATATATACCTCCAGAATTAATCACAGAACAAAATGATGAAAATAATAGATTCATATGCATGTCCAAAAGAATGAGTAGAAGAGTAGACATATTAGACATTGAATTAATAAGAGGATGAAATAGTCTCTATAACATAGATAATCAGGACAAGTAGAACCTTTAGGAATCGAAAGAGACATCTTGGCGGAATGATATAGTTATGAGATTGCGTAGTTAATATCCACTAACAAATACTCACAACTTTGAAGTGACACATGAGGTCTTGTATTGTTCAACTTTGAAGCGACACATGAGGTCTTGCATTGTTTTGTATATTTGGCAAGGCTAAAAAAATGGTGGCACCGACAAAAAAATATTCAAAAATACTAGTGTATTCAAAACTGAATGATGTATCTCTATGTATTTCTGAAATAGAAACCTGGGCTTACGTATTTTATATACAAAATTTTAGATTATTTTTTTCAGAAAAGAGAAGTCAGAGTAGAGACATAGTCAACTTAAAATTGGACCATCTATATTTTCTAAAATATTTTACCATGTTGGATTTGAAGAGTAAAACATAAATATAGATACACATATAAATCTTAGACAAGGGCCCCTAACTCCTTGGGGCCTAGGGAGAGCGCCCCTCTGCCCCGCCTTATGGGCCGGCCCTGTTTATTCGTCATCCTGTGTGGCATGGATCTTTCTGCAGAGTTCAGCTCCAGCCACTGCGAAGAACAACATGCAGGTGGTTGTGGCTACGGCGGCTCCGCCCACTGCGGCTATGGAGGCGGGGGACATTCCCCACTGTTGTAGCCCGTTTTTCTATGGTAGAAGATGTTGCCTCCAGGTGCCACTTGCAACTACGACAGCCACGGGGGCGGAGGCATCTGTAGCTAAGGCGACTCCAGCTGCTCCGACGATCAGTACGATGGCTCCAGCCGTTCCGATGACCAGTACGACGGCGGTGGCAGGGGTGGCCCCTACCACTGTTGTGCGTCGTTTCTTGCGGCTGTTGAGGCAGCGCCCTAATCTGAAGGCTTCGGCGGGTCGTTGACTCCGGTGCGGCGGGCGTCGACTCAGTCACTTTGACAACCAATACTGAGGCTAGGGCTGCGAGGTGGTGGTGGGAGGCCTACCACTGATGTGCGCCGCTTTGCTACGGCGATTGCTTCTGGAGACCGCGCCCCAGTACGGATGCTAAGGCGGCGAATCTGTCGACTCGGCCCGACGACCGATCGATCTTTGCGGCGAATCCGTCGACTCCGGGCCGGCGACCGATCGAGGCTAGGACGGCGACGGGAGCGGGGTCGGATCCCTACCACTACTGTGCACCGTTTCTTGTGGTGGCTTTGGGAGGCGCCGGTCTGGAGGCTGCAGCGGTCGTCGGAGCCGCTTGATGACCGACAGAGGATGCAGTGGCGAATCCGTCGACTCCAGCCGCTTCGACAGTACCGAGGCTAGGGTGGCGGCTATGTTGGAATTTGGTGAATATTAGGTTGTTGGCCCATTAGATAAATTCTAAAATTCTCTTTGGCCCACTTGTGCATGGCAGCATATGGCTATGCTAATGGTGCTAAAGGTTAGTCCCACATTGCTAGTGAAAGGGGAGTTGGACCACCTTATACAGTAGAGTGTTGCACCACTCACTAAGGTGTGAGAAGGAAAGAATCCCTCGCACACTCCTCCTCCGACGCCGCCCGCCTCGCCATGCCACGCCTTGACGCGCGTCGTGGGTTGCGGGAATCTCGTCAAGCCAATAGTTTTTCTGGATCGTGGGGTGTTACCTACTCGGACGTGGGTTGTGCCCCACGATCTGCCTGACCAGCACTATATAAGCATCTGCGCTAAACCTAATCGGCAATCAATCCACACACATGCCTACCTCCGGAACCTTAGTCCTCGTCTTCATCTTCCTCATCTCGGCTTGCGGCGTGCACCGCAGATCGGGACAGTAGGCCTCTAGAACCCCGCCTCTCGTGAACACATGCGGGTGAGGCGTCGGGTTTTGGGGAGCACTCAAGCGCGACTCGGCAACCACGGCGTCGTCGATGGCGAGTTCGAGCGAATACTTCTTCCGGACGTCGGACCTCTTCGGCAACCTCAACATGGGCGACAATTCTGCTGCTACTACCGCCGCTGCACCCTCTATTGTCGCTTCTGCCGCAACTACATCATATGTGATCTCAATCTCCCTCTTTCAGATTTTCTAGAGTTTCTAGTTCTAGCGTATGGCGTAGATGTGATAGGTTTATCTTGTTTAGATGTAATGTGTTCATCTACTTTGTTGATCTGCATGATTGTTTTTAGTATTGTTTGTATGATCATGCTTTATCAATTTATTACTCAAATGAAATCATATGGATTATTTCTTATATTTTCAACAATCCAAAAAACCTGATTATAGGCAACTGAATTCCACTGGTGTAGCCGCGGCTACTAGGCTGCCTCCTTTTGACGACATGCACTATAAGAGATGGTGCAAGAGAGCAGTTCTCTGGTTTGAAAACCTAAACTTCTATAGCGCCACTCTTGGCAAGCCTGAAGGAGATCTTTCTGCTGAGCAGGAAGCGATCTTTAAGAAAGCCGATACCATGTTTATGGCGGCTCTGTTCAGTATTTTGGGGACAACATTGTTGACCCGTATATGTCATTTGATAATGGCAAGGACGCATGGGTAGTGCTCGAGGCCAAGTTTGAGGTATCGTATGTTGGCACTGAGTTGTATGTCATGGAGCAATTCTATGACTACAAGATGGTTGATGAGCGCTTCTTCGTTGAGCAAGCTCATGATATACAATCACTTGCCAGAGAACTTGAGAAGTTCAAGTGTACCTTATCGAACAAATTTGTGGCCGGTGGCATTATTGCCAAGCTTCCTCCCTCGTGGAGGAACTTTTCTACTTCTCTGAAACACAAGAGACAGGAGTTTTCCGTTATGGATCTCATAGGGTCTCTTCATGTGGAAGAGAAGGCGAGAGCAAAAGATAAAACTGCTCGAGGATTTGAGAGATGCCCTAGTGCCAATTTGGTGCAGTGGAAAAATTTCCAATCCCACAAGTTCAAGAATAAGAACAAATCTGAAGGCAAAGGGAAATTTGATGGCAAGAACAAGGCCATGCACTCAAACAACTTCAAGAAGAAAAATGATAAGAGGAAAGGCTCTTTCCACGTCTGTGGCGATCCTGACCATTGGGATCCTAGATGTCCTAATCACTTTGACAAGCGTCAACATGGAAACAACGACAAAAACCACTAATGTTGTTATTAGAGATACTAAGATGAAGGATGCTGTGTACGGTATTTTACCTACTATCCTTTCAGTATGTCATTCTCCTGATTGGTGGGTAGACACGGGTACTAATACACATGTATGTTCTGATATTTCCATGTTTTCCTCTTATCTGAAGTTTACTTCGGGAAAGACCGTATAGCTGAAGAATGTGGAACACATTCCCTTCATCAATAAGAATCTCGTCAGCGGATCGCTTTTATGTCGAGATGACTTTAAGTTGGTTTTTGAGTCCAATAAAGTTGTAATTTATAAGTATGTACAATTTTTTAGAAAGGGTTATGAGTGCGGAGGTCTGTTTTGCTTGTCTTTGTCAGACTCGTGTACTAAAGTTATTAGTCATGTTTGCAATAATAATGAGTCCAATGTTTGGCATTAACAACTCTGTCATATTAACTTTGGTTGCATGCCGCGGCTATCCAATATGAGTTTAATTCCGAAATTTACCACTGTAAAAGGTTCTAAGTGCCAAGTTTGTGTGCAAGCAAAGCAACCCCGCAAGTCTCATATGGCTGCGGAACCGAGAAACTTAGCACCACTAGAACTTATACATTCAGATCTTTGTGAGATGAATGGTGTGTTGACAAAAGGTGGAAAACGATACTTTATGACGTTGATTGATGACCCCACTAGATAATGCTATGTTTATCTTTTGAAATCTACAGATGAAGATTTGAACTACTTCAAAATCTATAAAGCTGAGCCGGAAAACCAACTTGATCTTAAAATCAAGCGGCTAAGCTCGGATCGTGGTGGAGAGTACTTTTCAAATGAATCTGATTTATTCTGTACGGAACTTGGTATTATACATGAGAGGATGCCTCCCTACTCACCTCAGTAAAATGGGGTGGCCAAAAGAAAGAACCGCACTCTAACTGATTTGGTTAACGCCATGTTAGATACATCGGGTATTTCCAAAGAATGGTGGGGGAGGCGCTAATGACCGTGTGCCATGTCCTAAACTGTGTCGCCGTAAAGGATAAAACCATGAATCCACTTGAGGAATGGGACAAGAAAAGGCTTAAACTCTCTTACTTACGAACTTGGGTTGTTTGGCGAAAGTCAATATTCCAATACCCAAGCAGCAAAAGCTTGGACCAAAAACTGTGGATTGTGTTTTTCTGAGATATGTTTTCATAACATTGCTATAGATTTTTATAGTAAAATTGGAGGTATCCGACATGCATGTTGGTATAATTATGGAGTCGAATGATGTGACTTTCTTTGAGGACATCTTTCCTATGAAAGGTATGTCTAGCTCATCAAATCAGGAGATGACTAGTTTATCTAGTCCGGAATTTGCTATAATTCCTGAACCCACTGTAACACCCCAAAAATATTGAACAATGATCATCAATTTCCAATCACCAAAATTAGGGTTAACAAAAACTTTTGTTAATTCAAATCAATATGAATGCATGTATGCATGTGATGTTTGGGTGAATGCATGAATGGACTTGTGTGATTGATCTAAACAGCAAGCAAGGGTTTAAAGATGAAAACAACATCATCTAAAACATTTCCAAGCAGAAACAAATCAAGAGAAAATAAAAAATAAAACAAATAAGAAAGTGGTCATTTTTGCCAATCTTGCTCACTAGACCACTTTGAGTGTTTCTAGTCCAAGATTTCAAACAACAACAATTCTATTTCTTTTCACCCCTTGCTATACCAAGTAAATGTGAATCAAAGCCCACCTTTCAAACTCGCAAAAATATTTGGCAACCCCATTCAAATGACAATTAAAAATTGAATCTATATCATATGTGAAGATCCCACATTTTCAAAACCCAACCAAACTAGTGCCCCGTGACCAATCCAACTAACCAGAGACTCCCTAGCATGTAACTAGCAAACCTAGATTCAAATTTGAATCTTTTGCGGCCATTTCATTAAACACCTTGTAATCAGCAAACAAACAAACATCAAACACTATTTCGAGCAGTGATTTTGGCCAACCTTGTTCTCTCTCTAGCTCACACTATACTCTCAGTAGATGATCAAACTAAGTTAACTAGCTTTAGCCCACTGTGAGCATGCAATAGCCATCAATGGTGATCATGCCGAGGAGCACACTTGCCACCCCATGTCGCCAGCGAGCTACGAGAAGCTCTAGCCTCACCAACCTTGTTTGGGACACGCACCACCGTCTACCGCCACCCCCTGTCCAAGCCCCTAGCCTTGACAGCCACTGGACCACATAGAAAGCTCGCGCCTAGTTTCTCTGCCATCATGCCGAGCGCACGCCAGAGCGTCACCCGCGACACAGGCCCACGGACCATGCGCCACCCTCGCCGCTTCCGTGCGTGATTTTCAACACCCCAGCAACCCGCCAGACAACCCCGTTTGCCACCGCGCGGACCATGCATGTTGTGCGCCATTAAAATCGTCGTCGGACCCGTTCAGAGCGCCACGATGTTCCGACCGTTCCTCATCGCCCTAGGTCGCGTAGCCATGCCGTTGAGCTTCACCAGGAGGCAACGCACCGCCCCCTATCGTCGCTCATGCCATTAGCCTGCTGTGCCAACGACCACGACAAGCTCAGCCCGCGCTCGTCGGTCCCCTTTATGAACTATAAAAGGAGGTCACCCCGTTCGATTTGAGCACACCATCTCACTCCCCACCTCTCACTGATCACACCCACTCACTCCTAGAGCAAGGCGAGCACCAGGTGGCTGGAATTTTACCGGAGTCCGCCGCTGAAGAGGAGGAGAGGCGCTGTCGATTGGAGCCGCTCCATGAGGAGCTGCCAGTACCAGGAGGATCGCCGTCGTCGACTTCGTCGTTCACCCCCATTGCCGACCATCGCCTGAGCCCCGGTGAGCCCCCATCGACCCCCACTAGCCGCGCTAGGGTTCGTGTTCGTCGCGTCCTGTTCAGGCGTGGATGATGAACCACAGCCGTAGATCTAGCTTCTAATCCTACGGCCCTAATCGCCCCGTACCCCTTCGCTACTCTTTGTCTCAGCGGCAGTGGGACAACCACTTCACCAGCCCGCGCGCGCTATGCGTAGTGGGTCGGCCCAGTTAAACCTCCCGCACGACCCAACAATTCAAATTTAGATTTATTCTTTTAGTTTCAAACTCAGTTTTGTACCCAGATTCAAAAATCAACCTAGCTCGATTTACTAAACCAAAATGCATGAAATCAATTTTTCTAGAAAGGTACTGGAGTGCTTAATCCAAGCACATTGGATTCAAATCATTTGGATTTGTAGATCACCTATAGTAAAAATAACAAGGCAGAAGATTTTCTTTATTCAAACATTTTTCAAAATTCAACCATGAAAGCTTTTGAGTTGATTCCAACTCTCAAAAATCACATTTAACCATACCTTTCAGAATATATAAAAATATATAGGTTTACTTGCAGAAATAATGATCAAGTGATAAAAGAATGCCCCATAGGCATCTCTAGTCACTTTAATTAATTAAAATAAAAAGTTTAAACCTTATTAAATTATGACACCACTTTAAATCACATTCCCATGTACTGAAATATGTGGTGATGACATGTGTCAACATGATCCCATGTTTTAGTTGGATAATATTAAATCTTAAGTAGTTTTTAAATGAGTAGAAATTACTTTTCTAAAATAAAGGAAATAAAACTATTGCCTTAATGATTGTAATGCTTATGATGATCCTATATCATCTAGTGAAAACCTTGGTGTGGTAGATAGAAATAGTTAAGTATTGTTTGGTGATTGTGTACCTCGTATTTATTTATAGACGCTAGTACCAACCAAGGATACGAGGAGGAAGGAGGATACTACAAGGAAGAAGCCGAGGATAATTTCAACCACTGCTCTGCACAAGGCAAGCTAATATCTGCAAGCTATTACCTGAGCAAGCTTATACTTGCAATTATGCAAGCTATTGACTTTGCAAGTTAACCCTTGCATGACAACTATGCCAACTAGATGCTTTAAGCATATGTGATTATACCCACTTGGTGACACCTAATCCTAGTTTTACTTGCAAGCTTAGTATTTTATTTCTTTATCAAAGCTTTTAGTTGAGTTTACTTAGTGACTTGTAGATATTAGAAATATATATGAAGGTAGCATAAAGAGCATAAAACTTGACCTAAGTTAGATAATCTTGATGTCATCCTGAGGCATGAGATTGAACTCAGATCATTCACATCTGATTACCACCCCTCATTAGTGTTTATCCCCCACTTGTAGATGCTAGTGCTAAGCATAAAACTTGATCACTTTACATGGGAATACTTGGTGAAAATGGTTATGAAAACCTTAGAATGATGATTCATTCTACTGAAATGTTTTGACATGTGTTCTTGAACACCAAATGATTTTGATGATGAAAATGTTAAGGCATGAGCCTTAGCCCTTTTACAAAACTGATGGTTGTCTGGATGCGATACCATTACAACTTTACCGTACAACCACAATACCTGAAATTTGGGTAGGTCTTGACTAGAAATTTATATACCTTAGTATGGGTTCCCTTGTGGCCAAGGTTTGAGCTGAGGCTACCTTGTGAAGATTGTCCACCTGTGCAGTTCTCAAGATGACAGTTGGTCATGGTTGGGAGGCCAAACTCACAGGAGAGGTGCTTGTACTAGGGCGTGTAACTGAAAGGTTAGGATTGATTATCCGCATACTGAGTATGGTGAATTCAGGATTTTTCCTGACGGATGTATCGAATGTTGTGGTGAAAGTGTATAATCTCTGTAGAGTGTCAAACTATTCGAATAGCCGCGTCCGCTGTTATAGATAGTTGGAGTGGCATACTGTTCTGTCGTCAGATGTTTTTCAAAATGACTTGTGAAATGAATCATGACTTTGACTTGACCACAATAGGTTTGTGATATGAAATTCAAGTTTCCACTTAGGTGTTATAAAACTTTCAACTAGATTTCATTGCTTCTAAACTTAGTTAAGGTAAACCTGGCTTTTTGCAAAATAATCCTAGAGCTTAGTATCCTATTCAAAAACCACTTCACTTGTTAGTATTAGTTTGCGAGTACTTAAAGAATACTCATGGCTTTGTCCCTAGCTATTCCCGTGGCCAGACTATGAAGAGGAGT
This sequence comes from Avena longiglumis, assembly GCA_030063025.1. Classification (NCBI taxonomy): domain Eukaryota; kingdom Viridiplantae; phylum Streptophyta; class Magnoliopsida; order Poales; family Poaceae; genus Avena; species Avena longiglumis. The sequence continues at coordinate 398,705,758 of CP125978.1, forward strand.
ATAAAGAGGATGGACAGCAGGAAGGTTAGGATAACTAGGATCATCTCCCATCGTCAGCATTTCATGTGACCATGAAGATGGAGCTTCGCCTACGCTATCCTTATTATTACGTTATTTCGCTGCTTGAATAGTATTAGGACTAGATCATGAGATCCTTATTTGTGTAAGACCTTATGTATGGTTTGTAATGGATGATGTACTGTGATATACAATCTATTATGTCTCGCAAAAATGGTAATCCTGGGATTGCGATGTATGGCATTACAGGCATCTGGGATTAAAAATCCGGGTGTTGACAAGTTGGTATCAGAGCCATCCTGACCATAGGAGACCCTAGTTAGAATGGAAGTTTGAATCAAAAACTTTGTTTCAAAACCAAAGTAAGTGAGTATTTATGAATACTTATTCTCATTCTTACCACTTAGACTCTTTCATGAAATTTCATGTTCCTTAAAAATTCTTGCAAAATTACTTAAAATTTTACACACTTGATCACTCTACGAACTTACTTATCCTATATTCTTATAGATGGACATGAAGTATAACAAGTTTTATCAGTTGGGGAATGAAGGAGACCTCATCTTTGAGCGTGACCTGGACCAGCTTTCAGAACTTCTGGAGCGTTCGCAGCCCAAGTTCTTCGGAGCTCAGCTCAATGATCAGGAAGGAGAGGATTTGCAGTGGCTAGTTATTGCAAGTCTCCGGGGAAAGATTGAAGCCCCCACCTCAGAGGGAATTAAGTTCACCTTGAGAGAGAACAACTGGCTCGATGGACTTGCCAGGGCCATGCAAGAAGCTCTTGCCCGTCTGTGTGGGAAAAGCATCAATCAGATCAAGGGTACCCGTTTTGAGTTCTATCCAAGGCGTGATGTTATGGGACAGCCACTGGAGGCCCCATATCACCATGAGCCGAAGACTCAATTGGACCACCTCAGCTTCATGATGTATGACCGTCAGAAGGAGTTGGACAATGCCCGCGCCTACGCTAACCACAAGTATGCCATCGCCGCCAAGATGGATCAGACCATTGCCATGCTAGTGAAGGATCGCCAGCCTCGTCGCCGTCAGCTCGACAACAAGGAGCGCATCATTGCCCGTCTTCGCCACCGGATCACGGACTTGGAGGAGACCATCCACGAGAGAGACATGCAGCTTGAGGAGAGGGAGAATGCAGTGGAAGACCTTCGTGGAGACCCCCACTCCTATCTCAGTGACGATGATGACTTTCTGGAGGATCAGGCGATGGACTTCTTCACTGATGAGGATGACTTCGTCTTCATAAATGATGATGATGAGGACACCGACTCCGAGGAGTAGTAGCACTTGAGCACTAGAGTTGGTGAGTTGTATTCGGTCCCACTGTATCGCAGTTTCACAGAATGGTTCTTAAAACCATATGTTTTCCTTTGTTGTGGTGTGTGTTTGTATCGTGTGTTATGAATGAATGAATGAAAAACAAGTTACTAGAAAAATCTGAGTCAAAACCTTAAAAGCTTTACAAAACCCTAAAACATAGAAATTTCCCCCTTTTCTCATGATCTATCTCAATCTTCAGATGCCTCACGGAGGAAGCAGTTCATCCCTGGACCCAATGTTGTCGATCTTGCAAATGTTGGTTTGACATAAAGTCGAGAGAGCTAAACACCAAGCCAACTTAGCCACCCTTCAAAGACATCGCCGGATGGCCAACAACAACAATCAGCCATGGAAATCAGGACAACCATGGATCTAAGCTCAAGAATTTCGAACACCAATCCACCCATTTTCTCTAAGTCTGAAGAGCCCCTATGCGATGATTGGCTGCAAACCATGGAGAACAACACGGAAGTTGCAGAGTGGAAGCTAATGAGAAAGTATTGTTTGCCACCCACTATCTAGCAGGAGATGCAAGAGCATGGTGGAACAACGTTCGCGCAATGAATGGAGGTCAGATGATGACTTGGGAAGAGTTCAAAATCAAGTTCAGCAGAACCCATGTGCCACCGGGTTTGATCAAGAGGATGAGAGATGAATTTAGTGAACTGAAGCAAGGCAGGATGACCGTAGTGGAGTACCGTGACAAATTTTTGTCATTGGCTAGGTATGCACCGGATGAGATAGACACTGAAGCCAAGAAGAAGGAGATATTCCTGAATGGTCTGCACGATGAGATGCAGACAGTGTTATTCAATATCCCATTTGCTGATATTGAAGCCTTAGTTGAATCTGCCATTCAGATGGAAGGCAAGATCAACCAAGCTAATGAGAACCGCAAGCGTCGCATGATGCATCAACCAAGAACCCACCATACACCAAAGTATCGCCCCAACCCATCTCCAGGATTTCCCCCAAGAACCAACAAACCCTCGATGAACCATCCAACCTATCCCAACCGTGGAGGAGGAAACCACAACAAGCCCAGAACCAATTTCAACGTACCACCCAAGTTCAACAACAACAATACTGCCACCAACACCAACACTGCCCCGAGAACTAGAAGCAATGCTATGCCTATTGCAGTGAAGGACAAGTCCCAAGTGACTTGTTATGATTGTGGAACTAAGGGTCACTATTCCAATGAGTGTCCCAAGAAGATTGCCGCAGCCCCCAATGTACGTGCCCTATTGGAGATATGCCCAAGAGGCAATAATAAAGTGGTTATTATGATATCTTCATGCTTATGATAAATGTTTACATACAATGCTATAATTGTATTAACCGGAAACATTAATACTTGTGTGATTTGTAAACATAAAAGAGTCCCTAGTGAAGCCTCTTGTTAAACTAGCTTGTTGGTTAATATATGATCATGGTTTCCTGATCATGAACATAGAAGATGTTATTAACAACAGGGTCATATCATTAGGAGAATGATGTGATGGACATACTCCTATAGTTAAGCGTAGCATAAAGATCAAGTCATTTAATATAGTTCATTTGCTATAAGCTTTCCGATACATAGTAACCTAATTCCTTCGACCATGAGATAATGTTAATCACCATCACCAGAAGGATGCTTTGATGACATCAAACACCACACCATAACTGGGTGGCTATAAAGGTGGCATTGAGTGTTTGGAAAGTATGGGTTGAGGCACATGGATCAAGAGTGGGATTTGTCCATCCATATGACGGATAGATATACTCTGGGCCCTCTCGGTGGAATGTCATCCAATTAGCTTGCAAGCATGTAGCTGGCTCACAAGGGGTCACATATCACAGAATGAGAAAAGAGTACTTATCGTAACGAGGTTGAACTAGGTATGCGGAGAATCTGACGATCAAAACCTCGGATAAGTAAACTATCGTGAGACAAAGGGAAATTGGTATCGTATGTAAGTGGTTCATTCGATCACAAAGTAATCGTAGAAATATGTGGGAGCCATATGAATTTCCAGATTCCTCTATTTGTTATTGATCGGAGAAGTGTCTCGATCATGTCCGCATAATTCACGAACCGTAGGGAGACACACTTAAGGATTCGATGTTGTTGAGTAGTTATGGAATGATGAGTAAGAGACTAAATGTTGTTCGGAGTCTCGGATGGGATCTGGGATATCACGAGGAGATCCGGAATGGTCTGGAGAATGAGATTCATATAAGGAAAGTCCTGTTTCGGAGTTCGGGAATGATTTCGGTGTTTACACCAGGAATGTTCGGAAAGGGTCCGAAGGTCCAAACGCCGGAGGGAAGGGTACATGAATGTGTCATGACAATGTGGAATGGTTGCATCATGTACTAGGTCACTTGGCTGTGCAATATGATGATAGAAATCAAATCCAAGTTTGAAAGTCAAACGCCAATTTGAAAATTCAAATCTGAAGTTTGCTTGGTGGAGGAGAGTAGGAAACCTACTTGGGAGAAGTCCTACTCCCTCCACCCGCCGGCCAAGGAGGAGGAGTTGGAGGAGGACTCCCTCCTCCAAACTGCCTCCCTCCCACCTATATAAGGAGTGGTAGGGCGCCCCCCTCCATACACACCTCAAACCCTAGCTCCTGGCGCCACCACACCTTTCTTCGCGCCTAGGGCCTCCTCCCAAGTTATCGACTTGGGTTTCCCCAAACCCTAGCCATCGGCTACACCCCTCCCCTTGGTGATTCTAAACCCTGATCGCCAAGGCACCTCTCTTGCTCCACCATATTCGCTCCGGCTTAAGGCGAAGCCCTGCGAGATCTCCCCTCTACTTCCGACACTGTGATCGTCTTTGCCGGAATCACGAGGAGAGTGCTACAACCTCCTTTTCTGTAACAAGGAGAGGAAGGTCTTCGTCGAAATCGAGGTGTGACCATTGAGCGCTGCGTTAGCAGCCTTGGGAAGGATCGTCTACGCGATCTTGATATTGGCAAGAGTACGATACATCATCCACGAGAATCTGCTCTTGTTAACCGCTTTGGAATCTTCGAGGGTGAGTTCCTCTATCGACTCGTTGCTACAATCTAGTAGATAGATCTTGGATTGTTTGTTTGCATGCGGTAGAATTTTTTTTGTTTTCCATGCTACGAACCCCTACAGTGTTATCAGAGTCGTGTCTATATGTAGATCTGTTGCACGAGTAGAACACAATGGTCACTGTGGGCGTTGATGCTTTTGTTGTCGATTGCTTCTTGTGTACTTTGCATCTTGTGGGATGGTGGGATGAAGCGGCCCGGGCTAACCTTACATGACATCGTTCATGAGACTTGCTCCACGCTTGACATGCAACTTGTGTTGCATAAGTGGCTTTGCGGGTGCCTGTTTCTCCCAACATAGTTAAGATTCAATTTACAACGGGTGATTCATAATACTAGTATCAATGTTGTGGTTCTTGTTCGTAAGTTAGAACGACACTTATTGGAAGCCCCAGACCACGTAAAACATGCAAAGAAAATTAGAGGCGTCTAACTTTTTTTGCAGGGGTGTGCTGTGATGTGATATGGCCATGATTGTGATTATATATGATGTATGCAATGTCCCTTATTATAAGTTGGCAACCGGCAGGAGCCATATGGTTGTTTTTTAAATTCCGTTAAGACCTGCATGTCTATTCAAAGAAGTTGTAATAGTTGATGCTAGTGGACGACAACCATGAAGCGGCGCCATTGACCTTGACGCCACACCGGTGATGATGGAGATCATGTTCGTGCTTGAAGATGGAGATCGCACTACTAGGAAAATGGCTATAGGTAATCAGCACATCCGTGGCTCACATGGTTGAAGTGCCCCACGGCTAAAACAGGCGTGGCTCACCTGTGGGCAGTGCCCTACTAATAACTAGAACAACCGTGGCGCACATGACCATAGTGCGCCACAGATGTGGGCGAGGCCTGTTGGCCTACGCCAAACTTCTGCGCACTACTTGTCATGTGCGCCACGGTTGTTAGGGTCATTTGTGGCGCGCGCGTGCATGGTGCGCGACTAAGCTCATGACCACCTCTGCTCGAAGCGGCCACAAACACATGGCGCACTCCTAGTGCGCCACAGGACTAAAACATCGTGGCGCACTCGCCTAGTGCGCCACGAGTTTACTCACAGTGGCGCCTGGGGCGTGCGCCACGGATGTTTCGATTCTTTAGGACAGCACTTTATGTGCACATGTGTGCCACACATCCACCACCCACACTTCACTTTCCCTTCTTCTTCCTCCTTAGATCTAGTCGGGATCTTCTCCTTCCCACCTCAATTTCTCCATACATTCACCATTTTTAGCATGTAAAACTTGCTGTGGATGTTACATAAGTAATAGAGGAGGTCTCCGGTCTCTCATCTATCCGTCTCCGGTCGCGCACCTCTCCTTTCCATCTTTCTCATGATCGGTCTCTCATCTCAGTAAGTTGTCCATGTAAGGATGTGTTCATGTGTATATGGATGATGCATGTGCTCATATGTATGTAGATGATCGATGCTCATGATGTGTGTATGTGTGGAGAGGATCGATGGTCATATGTGTGTGTATATGGAGAGTATCGATGATGCTCATGCATGTGTGTATGGAGAGGATAATGATATGTTCATGTGTGTATGGATCGGTTTCTCTCTCTCTTGTGTTTGTATGTGAACTAGTTGACTTTTGTTTTGCCAAAATGTTGATTCATTTCCATTTAGGCAAGACTTTGGCATTCATAAAGGTCCTAATTTTAGGATAGGTCATGCGAAATTTTCTATCGACCATTGCATGCATGCATTCATTATGTGGTTCTAATAGACTTCAAAATTGTACCGTGTACATCGTGCGAGCAAAATGGTCCGCATAATGAGCGAAGGCATTGTGGCTAGATTTTTGAAATGTGCGACCGACATGATCTGAAATAACAAGACATATATAAGATGTCCGTGTAGAAGATGCAAACTCAACTGGGTGATCGACCCAGTTAGAATCTGCGCACTGCTCGCCATGGTTTCATGGATGGATACACTCGTTGGATAAGCGATGGCGTAGATGATGGAGACGGTGAAGAAGGTGGCCAACATGGCGATGATCGTCATCACGGCGAACGGGCGAGATGATGAAGAGTCTCCTGGAGATGGTGAAGGTGCGAGCGGAGGGATGATGATGATCTAGATGCGGAGGAGGAGCAGCGATGGAACAACGTCGGTGGGTGCGGGACCCTTGTGTGCAAGAGCTTCTTCTCAAGCGCGAGTAACGCCAGCTGCCGCTAGAGAGAAAGCCAAGCTTGCGCAACTTGAGAAAGACGCGGTTACTCCATTGTATGAAGGATGCAGGCCCGATGATACCCGGTTGAATGTAGCGCTCTAGGCTGTGGAGATGAAGGCAAAGCACAAATTGAGCGACGCAAGCTTCGACGATATGATGGCATTACGCACGATCGTCTCCGGAGAACACATGTCCAACTAGTATCGAGGATGCCAAGAAAATCGTCTCTCGATCTACCGACGTTAGATATCACGTATGCATCAGCGATTGCATCATTTATCGGGCGAGGCGGAGAAAACCACATGTCCGGTGTGCGTGAGTCGATACAAGAAAGGGAAGAAAGCACCTCGAAAAGTGGTATGGTACTTTCCTATCACCCTCATCGTCGCTATTTCGCGGACCCTAAGGAAGCGAAGCTAATGCGATGGCATGCGGAAAGGAAGAAGCAGAGATGATGATGACCCGAAAAGGATGAGCTGTGGCGCACCCGGATGCTAGCCGGTGGAAAGCATTGGACCTCGAATTCCAGTCGGTGGAGATTCGAGGAACATCGGGCTTGGTGCGAGCACCGATGGACTCAATCCGTTCGGTAGCTGAGCAGACGCCGACTTGGCCTTTGTGTTTGTATGGATGTACAACCTCCCTCCATGGTTGTGCATGAAGAAGAAGTACATACAAATGAGTATGCTAATTCAAGGGCGAAACAACCTGGTACCGACATCAATGTATCTCGGGCTGTTGAAAGAGGAGCTAGCCACGTTATGGGAATCTGGAGCCAATACTTACGGCCGTCGCACAAGATTATTTCACTATGAGAGCCGCGTTGGTCACTACGGTGCAAGACTATCCAGGTTGCGGGTATATCTCGGGCAGGTTATCCAAGGATTCTACGCATGCGTTAGGTGCATGGATAACACAAGCTATCTCCAACTAGAGAAAGATCCGGGGTCATCGAAAACCGTGTTCATGGCGCCGAGGTGGCTCGGCAATGATCCATGGAGAAAGCGTGGAGACCTGTTCGATGGCAAATCGAGACCCGAGGAATCCCGGGCGTGGGAGCAATGAAGAAGTGGAAGAGTTGCTGAAAAACTGGAAAGATTGTCCTAAGCACGGAAAGAAGCGAAAGAGGCGGCAACAAGACAAGCCGATGAAGGTATGGAAAACAAGGTCTGTTTTAGGAGTTGCCATCTTGGAAGTTTCTCCGCCGCCTCATAGCCTCGACATCATGCATATCACGAAAAACGTGTGCGAGTCGTCGCCACCATAATCAACATGCCGGATAGGGACGAAAGATGGTCCAAAGCAAGGCACGACTGATATGCTTGGGTATCCAGGAGCTGCACGGAGGGCCTTTTCTCGATGATCGGAAGATGGCGATGATCATGAGTCGGAGGCGACACAAGGTCGTCGGAAGGGTAAAAAGTTCAAGAAGAACGAATATTACCCTCCTTCTTGCTTCACTCTAAGCCAAGATGAGATCAAACAGTTTTCAAGTTCCTTCTAGGAGTCAAATTTCCTTACGGCCACGCGGGCAAGATAAGCAGATACCTAGACAGGCGAAGCGAGGTTCATGGCATGAAGTCTCACGATGTGCCGTGCTAATGACGCAGTACTTCCGGTCGCACTAAGAGGGATAATGGGCGAGCACGTCGTGAAAGCGTTATTTGGCCTATGCAAGTTTTTCGACGTCATCTCTAGGAAGTCGATTGGCTTGAATCAGCTCGGAAGGCTACAGGAGGAGATCGTGGTGATACTATGTGAGCTTGAGGTCTACTTCCCACCCGCATTCTTCGACATTATGGTGCATCTGCTGGTCCATGTCGTGGAGGACATCGTCAACTCGGGCCGATGTTTCTCGCAGCATGATGGCGTTCGAAAGGATGAGCGGACACATCAAAGGATACGTTAAACAGGTCCGTCGGATGGAAGCATAGCCAAGGGCTTTACGGCGAAGAGTGCATCTCTTTACGCACGAATTATCTAGACATCGAGAACCACCGGTCTTCCGTCAGCAGACACCTTGGCAAGCTCGACGGATCTGGTCACCGGAGGGTCGTCGCATCTTGCATGCGGACTTCGATTTTCGACGCAGACTTTGATCGAGCAAACCTCGTTGCTTCTGACATTTAGAACTGGTCGATCCTTGGGTACGAAGCACAAAAGGTTAATCGAGAAGAAATCGATGGCCGGGGCATACGGAGGCGAGGAGAAATAATCAAAGAGCACAACTCAGATTTCACGCGTTGGTTTAGGCGAAGCTCCTTGATAATCCCGCTCGCATTCTTCCGACACGGAAAGATCATATTCACCTTGTCGCGAGGACCGATGCAAAACCTGGTGACCTATCAGCGTATGATATCAACGGCTACACATTCTACGGAGGAAAAGGACAACAAGTGTGATTATCGAACTCAAAGCGTAACGTCGAATTCTACACCGATGACAACATGAAGGAAAGATTCTACGGAAGAATCGAGGAGATCGGAGCTCGACTACGTGGAGAAAAGGTGCCGATGTTCCGTGTTAGATGGGCAAAGAGCGTCGAAAGAGAAGACGGTATTTCACAACCATGGTTATACCCGGCAGCCAAATCCAAGGCCGCGGTGCAAGCGTGGCGCGAAAAATGAACCGTGGTCTTGCGGCTACCAAAGTGGACCAATGTTTTTCATTACCGACCCGACAAAGCCTAGCCGTGTTGTCGTGAGGAGAGGAAAAGGAACATCATCGGAATGGATGGAGTCGCCAATGAGCAAGACTTCACCCGATCTGGCGATCCAAAGATTGAAGATGACGACGACTACGATGCAAGAACATACATCACAAGAAGAAAAGGACAACCCTACCCAAAAAAGGTAGCCCGTTCGAAAGAAGAAACATTAAAGTGCCGGGCTAAATTATTCAACCGCGACAAAGAAGGAAAAAGATTGTAAACGCTAGCTCAAAAATATTGTAAACGTGGTCGAAAAAAGATTGTAATATTCATGGACAAATTATTATGAAATTTAGTTATACTTTGAATCATATTTGTAACACTTTTATGACATATATCACTTTTGGCATTTTGGAATATTTAAAAGTATTTTAAAAACAAAACAAAACTTGTATGGCATAAATCACCACTTTTGGACATTTTTGGAACATTTAAAAGTATTTTAAAATAAAAATAAAAAGTGGAGCACCAGGATTCGAACACAGGTGCTCATAGTTTAGAATAGAGCTAAGGCGACCAAGGGCTATGGCATTACTAGTGCTAATGAAGGGATGGCCGCCCTCTTATGTAGTCCCCACTGCAGCGTAGCTGGCCAAGTGCGCTACGGTTATCATGGCGCACTTGGCGAGGTGCGCTACGCGTGTGGGGTTGGACTAATCAACTGCCCTTTCGATCCATCTCCACGGACACCACGCCTGCTGCATCTCACGGACACCACACGCATCAATCGCCACCGCCGCCACGCTGCCGCCCGTGCCGTGGAGGAGCCCGTGCCAGAGGAGGTCGCAGTCCAGGAGGAGGAGGTCGCAGTCGCCACGCCAAGAGGAGGGGGTCGCGCTCGTTTCGTGGAGGAGGTCGCAGTCGCCGCGCTGCCGTGGAGGAGCAGGCCCGTGCCCAGGAGGAGGTCGCAGGCCGGGAGGAGGGAGGTCATGCCACGCCAAGAGGAGGGTCGCGCTCGTTTCGTGGAGGAGGAGGTCGCATCGCCCGCCTCCGTGAAGGAGAAGGCCCTCATCGTCCAGCGTGCTCGCCGTCGTCCTTGTCTCGGAGGTGAGAATCACCCTCTCCCTCTCCCTCTCTCTCGTTGCATCCATTCACTTAGGGATTCAGTAGGATTGAGTAAGGGTTCAAAGTTAGGGTTCTTAGGATTCGAGTAGGAAATGTTCAGATTTTCTTAGGATTCGAATAGGTTCGATTAGGAAATGCTCGAGTAGGAAATGTTCTTAGGAAATTCAGTTAGGAAATGTTTAGATTAGGAAATTCAGATTAGGAAATGTTAATCTTAGGAAATTCAGATTAGGAAATTTAGAGTAGGAAATTCAGATTTGGAGTTAGGATTCAGATTTGGAGTTAGGAAATTTAGAGTAGGAAATTCAGATTTGGAGTAGGAAATTTAGAGTAGGAAATTTAGAGTAGTGGTTCGAGTTAGGAAATGTTCTTAGGTAGTATGAAATCATAAAATGGTTTTGTCTTCATGGTTCATGGATTACTGCAAGCAACTTCCTTTCCTAGTTGTCTTAGCCCTAGATAAATTTGAGTTGAGGAATACAGATATGTTCTCTGTTTACGCATGCCAAGGCAGCGATGCCAAAGGCAGATATGTTCCTCTGTTTCGCATGCCAAGGCAAAGGACCAACTTTGGCTCACTTTAAAAACATGGGATTTGGGTTTCCAACAATTTCCTACTTTGATCCTAGGAGGAAAAGAACTGAATTAGCATATGCATAGTAGTAGTTTCCTGCTTTGATCCTAACATTTGAATTCCAACAAAACCGTGCTTGCAATTTTCATTCGAATCTTGATTAGCATCTGAATGCTTAGAAACATTGAATTGTTTCAGCTTGTTCTAATTTGCCTACACAGATTAAAATTTTCAGATTTGTCTACATCTTCTAGTCTAGCTTATAATGGCATCTGTAGTATCTGCCTATTTAGACAAACATGTTTGGTGTTTTGTAAAATTTTGGGATGCTAATCAGTAAGTTTTTTCTGTTGAGATTTACTTAATGTTTCATGTTGTGCTCGGAGATACCATGTTGATCAAGTCAATAGGGTTTTGTAGTTAATCAATGTTGCCAATCTGGAATATAATGATGTTTAGTTAATTGTGATTTGTTTGTTTAGTTATCGTGTAGCTAGATGTCCATCTTGATTAGCATCTGATCTGCTTAGAAACATTGAATTGTTTCAGGCTTACGATTGACTTATACAATTTTCTTGCCAAGCTTGAAGAGCTCACTTTAGCATCTGAAAGTTCTCTGTTCATTTGGTTCTCCATGTTGTTGTTGTTGTTGTTGTTGTCCTTTCTCACTTGTGGACCTAATTTTATCTAGGATTCTAGTAATGTTCATATCTAGCTGTGCTCTGATTGCAGAAATAAATTGATAGTTAAACCAACTAGTGCTCGATAATATAAACTTCTCCTATGTGCATCCATTGTTTGCTTTTATTTGACTAAGATAGCTTTTGTACATTTTTACTTAATAGAATGGCCTGGAGTATTTTCTTATTAATAAAATTAGAATGGACTGGATGCTATCATATACTTGTTGTCATATTTGTTGTCATACTTGTCATCATATACTTCTTTGTCATACTTGTTGTCAATGACAGTTGATATAATCTGTGGTGATACAATTGTAGCACTTGAAATTGTGCTTGTGCTTGTATATGAAGAACTTTATTATGTGTGTATGCAGGTTCTTGTATGAAATGAGTCCCGATTTTTGCGGAATGTTGATTAACTTCCGTTTCGCGTAAATCGTGCACTCTAGTTTAAGAAAATTAGCAAAGGTCATGCGGATTTTTCCGTGCATTTAACCAATTATTTGTTTTTATTAGTGCAAAGATGTGTGACAACGACGAGGCTGGATGTTCTAAGCGCATCGGTGAAGGAGAACTCAGACCTCGAATAAACAATTGACATTACGGGAGGCGGCCCAATGGCTAGAAAGCGATGAAGAATACCATCCTTGGAGGCGAGGATGATGAGATGGAAGACGCGGAGGAAGAAGCCGGAACGGCGGACGATGAAACCAACGATGGCGGCGAGGGCACGGTGGTAGCAACCCTCCTAAGAAGAAGAAGCGAAGGACGGCGCCCGAACACGGCCGGCACGGTCGGGAGGAAATTATCAAGTGAGCCCAACGGGGTTCCTTTGGAGCCCGCCCTTGTCGTCAAAGTGCGGTGGGCAAGTGGCGGCGATCACCGGACAACCATCTCGATCAACACCGAGAATCTCCGGCATAAAGATAATGGCCACTTGCGCACACTCCTCTTCGAAGCTGCCGCAAGATACAAGTTCCCGCTAAGTATCGAACACAAATTATCATGGGAAGCAAGTAAACAAATCCGCCCTCACAAAGATGAGCACATACGGCCATTTGGAGAACCGGATAAAGAAGAAGATCTATAAAGAAGGCAAAAGTCTCGAGGAGATCCGGAAGATTGACCCCAGATCACGAAGATCAGTTCCGGGAGTTCAAGGAGAGGTGTGAATCCGAAAGAGCCCTGGCCAATAGTAATCGGGGAAAGGCGCTGCAGGCGATGAATATAGGTCATCACCATCTCGGATCTGGTGGATACAGAACCGCGGAGGCCAAATGGAATAAGGAGGGCCGAAGAGTATAGATCCAAGGGGATAGAAAACCCCTTTGCTAAATTCGAACCCGGGCAGGTTCGAAACTTCATCAGGGCCCGTTACCATGTGGACCCAAAAACCAAAAAACTCACCGCGGATCCTGCGGTGAAGGAATTCGAGGAAATTGTGGTAAGTATAATCTAATTACCGGTGATCAACACGATTGCAATCTAATCGATGATCTAAATGATTCACTGTTACTTCTTCTGCAGGAGGAGGAAATTGTTGCTAGTCATGGATCCCAGGGTTCCTCATCCCAGGGGTCGACGGCGGCCACCCGGTGGGATAACCCTTTTAACAGGGCGATGAACCGGGCCAAGAAAATAGAGCCGGTTACGAAGAAGCCGTCGTTGGCTGGCCGTCTGGCCGGCCTCGGGGGTAAGAATTGGGTGGATCATTTTGGTCCACCGCCGAGGACGCATGTGGCGCCGTCGGGAAGGAGCGAGGAGGAAAACAGAGAGGTTCAAGAACTTAAGGCACAAGTGGCGCGGATCCCGCAGATCGTCCAAGACAACCTGGCAATCACCCTTACGTCCTTCCTGCCTACCTTGGTGGAGTCAATAGCGAACTGGAGTGCGGGTGGTCGAGTAGGGCCGTGCCGATTCAAGCATGGTCGTGACCACTCGAACAATGCGGCGCCACGAATCAGCGAACTAAGTGTTCGTGACTCCGCCCGCTAGCACGCGCGCCGCAAGTGTTGGTGACTCCCCTGCCATCACCATGGCGGAGTACATGTTGGTGCCCCGCCATCGTCAGCGGCACCGGCTCCAAGCACCCGTCGGTAGGGAGAATACACCGACGGCAAGACCGCGCCATCAAGCAGCCCTTCCGTCTCTTGCGCCCGTCGCCGTGTGCGGTCGTCGACATTAGCCGATCTCGGCGCCATCACGGTAAACAAATTGCTTTAATTACCGCCTTTCATGCCATCTATATATTACTCTTGTGGCATCTCGCTCGGACGCCGTACATGTTTTCCGCAGACGGATGTTCCTTGCACTCTCTTATGCTACGTGAACAACGAGTGAGGATGTTGCCAAAGGTACCATCGTTCAACCCTTGCGCGCGTTCCACTCAAAGCCGATGCGGATAGCGTGCGGGGTTAAAATTAGTCGGGTGCTAAGGGGCTGCGGCGACCTCGAACCTCCCATTCAACCCCGAGGCGGATGAAGAAGAGTACGTCCTCGGTTGCTTCGCTTGTTCATGCTATGGCCAAAGAGCATGATCCGTTTGGGGCGGCGGGGCCATCACGCCACGACAACAGACACCGCTGTCGTGCGGCGACAAGCGGTGGCAAAACCTACCGCCCTCGCCCGTCACCTCCACCGGTGGGTCGGATGATCATGTTGATGATATGCACATGGCGCGAGATCCGCCGAGGACTTGACTGGAATGATCACTTCTTCAAGACTCGGTTTAACGAAGAAGACCTAGCTGGTGGCCCCCAGAAAGCCACTATCACCAAGCGTCTGTTTGGTTCTCGAGCGCCTCCGACTTGCGCCTTCTGAGCCGGTGATACAACCAACCGGCCCTTTATTCTAAGCCTGACACACTACATAGGGTGGCGGTGCTCGGTGCGATGCTGCCCGCTCTCAAAAGGAAAAAGGCGGAAAAGAAAATCTAGCAGCTCGAGCCAGCCGGTGGCGTCAACAAGCTCGAATCGATCAGGTTTCGGGAGCCACCAAGACCGAGGTATTATGTGGAGATTCATGTGGCGGGTGAGCCCATGCTACCTAAATTTGCGGGCTTCGCCGATTCGAACTGCAGAGTGTGCATGACGGCGTCTTGGCGATAGAGAGGCCTTCTATCGGAGAAAGATCCCTCGCACCGGTATTCGTGGTTAAGGTGCCACCGAGCTTGGGCTTCGTCGACACCAGCGGATCTATTCTTCCTGCGGTTCGAGGACATCTTCAATATGTTCCACCTATACCCTGCACTATACCATGGTCCGTCTCTTTTCTCTCGGCCACGCGGATCATTAGAGAACACACGGGCATCGCTATAGTGGACCCCTACTACATGCGTGACGGCTGCTTGGGTTCCCCGAGCGGCGTATCGTGGCCTCGTGCCTAAAAAGAATCCTCGTGGCGAACAAGACAAAGGAATACATTCTCGTGCCTTACTTTCCCGAGTAAGTCGTTATTCGATCGCCACCGTCGATTGGCTTTATTAGATCATCATCATTCTTTTTCAACACATTCCATTTGAATTTTTTGCGAGAGATGAACACTGCGCTCATATCCTTATCGCGAAGCATTCCCACGCCACGTATTTGACTCGGGAGTCTAGAAAAGAAGAAAACTACGACAAGATCAAGGAAGTTACGGATGATGCTCTCACCGGCTTTGCCTCGACGGAAGGCACCGGCCGTGCGTAAGAAGGTCAAGTTCGGCACGTCTTCAACCACGTAAGAGTTCCCCTGCGTGAAGCGGTAAAAGCGATGAAGGAAGCCTACTCGCACTCCATCACATGAGGCGTTCCTACTTGACCAGCGAATTCTGTTGCTGCGGATCATCTCAAGCAGTGGGCGAAGCAAAGGCCAAGATCAATGATTCGGATATTAGACAAGAGATGTATCGCATCCGGCGATTTGGGGCAATCATCTTCGTGATGTCATGACTTGAGGGATCTTCTACGGAGGAAATATCGAATAACCGTGACATAGAAGATCGCCTAGAGATGCGGGGTGACTATAGGAAGTTCATGACGAGGTGGCGTCCTCCGTTCCCTAAGCCGAGCCAGAAGGCTTGATGTTGGCCTAGTTGTAGTTGCAAACTATAGATGACCTTTGTGTGTGTGTGGACGACAAGTGTACTTATCTTATTAGGTTTATGAATCACGCTTACTTATTTTGCTTATTATTATTATATATCAATCAATGCTTGGTTTTTTTGCTTACTCTTTGGTTTTTGCTTACTCTTTGGTTCTCGGACGACAAGTGTGAGTTATTTTTCTTTTTAGAATATGCCGATGATTGAAATGTCGTGGCACAATATATATGTGAATGTGCTATGGCGGGATTGTATCGACCTTGTGATATGCACAAGTCCGGAATTGTGCATCCTACTTGGCAGGTCCGTCATAAGCAATTCTGTGTCCAACGACCTAGCTAGTTATATATGAGGCATGCTTTTGAGTTATTTTTGTCTTTTTAGAATATGCCGATGATTGAAATGTGGCACAATATATATGTGAATGTGCTATGGCGGGATTGTGAGCCTTGTGATATGCACAAGTCCGAGAATTGTGCATCCTACTTGGCTCACGGTCCGTCATAAGCAATTCCCGTGTCCAACGACCTAGCTAGTTATATATGAGGCATGCTTTTGAGTTATTTTGTCTTTTCGAGAATATGCCGATGATTGAAATGTCGTGGCACAATATATATGTGAATGTGCTATGGCGGGATTGTGAGCCTTGTGATATGCACAAGTCCGGGGTGTGCATCCTACTTGGCTCACGGTCCGTCATAAGCAATCTGTCCAACGACCTAGCTAGTTATATATGAGGCATGATTTTCGAGTTATTTTTGTCTTTTTAGAATATGCCGATGATTGAAATGTCGTGGCACAATATATATGTGAATGTGCTATGGCGGGATTGTGAGCCTTGTGATATGCACAAGTCCGGGAATTGTGCATCCTACTTGGCTCAGTCCGTCATAAGCAATTCTGTGTCCAACGACCTAGCTAGTTATATATGAGGCATGCTTTTGAGTTATTTTTGTCTTTTCGAGAATATGCCGATGATTGAAATGTCGTGGCACAATATATATGTGAATGTGCTATGGCGGGATTGTTAGCCTTGTGATATGCACAAGTCCGGGGAATTGTGCATCCTACTTGGCTAATTCCGTCATAAGCAATTCTGTGTCCAACGACCTAGCTAGTTATATATGAGGCATGCTTTTGAGTTATTTTGTCTTTTCGAGAATATGCCGATGATTGAAATGTGGAACAATATATATGTGAATGTGCTATGGCGGGATTGTTAGCCTTGTGATATGCACAAGTCCAGGGTGTGCATCCTACTTGGCTATGATCCCGTCATAAGCAATTCTGTCCAACGACCTAGCTAGTTATATATGAGGCATGCTTTTCGAGTTATTTTGTCTTTTTGAGAATATGCCGATGATTGAAATGTCGTGGCACAATATATATGTGAATGTGCTATGACGGGATTGTTAGCCTTGTGATATGCACAAGTCCGGAATTGTGCATCATACTTGGCTAGCATCCGTCATAAGCAATTCTGTGTCCAACGACCTAGCTAGTTATATATGAGGCATGCTTTTTGAGTTATTTTGTCTTTTCGAGAATATGCCGATGATTGAAATGTCGTGGAACAATATATGTGAATGTGCTATGACGGGATTGTTAGCCTTGTGATATGCACAAGTCCGTGAATTGTGCATCCTACTTGGCTAACGGTCCGTCATAAGCAATTCTGTGTCCAACGACCTAGCTAGTTATATATGAGGCATGCTTTTGAGTTTGCTCTTTTTGATTTAAGAGTACTTTCTATAAGTGTATCTTCATATGCGACTTTAATTATACATGTTTTTTCAATCACCGGTTAGTTATTATTGTCAACTTGTAGATGACGTGGTACGTCGTGTACAAGGGGCGGGTTCCCGGAGTCTACGATGCTTGGGAAGACTAGGAGACAGTGCACCGCAAGCGCAATAGCTACAAAGGGTACAACACTATGGCGAGGCGGAAGATAGATACACGCGCTATCTAGCGGGAGTTAGCACAAGGAACGGATGAAGACCTACACCTTCGTCGCGGAGGTGATCATGCTTATCTTCTTTGGTTATTTATCCAGCGTTTGTGTCTAGCTAGCTAGTTTAGATGTCTAAGCGAGCCAGCTCTAACTTGTTCGATCGACATGTATTCGCATGTCACCAACTACTACTTTGTAACATGATCAAAACAATGTAACTTGGACTATGTATTCATGTATGAGACTTATCTATATGTATTTGTTTCAATCTTGTTTTTCATATCAGTATTTATATATATAATTGTATATCTTGTATCTGTGTGTATATCTGTGTAATATTGTATATAATCTGTATTGCATATAATCTGCTTGGAAATTAAAAAAAACAAAAAATACATCTGTAGGCACATGTTCTACCTACATGGCGCTACACCTAAAGCGCACCATGGATGTTTAGTGGCGCCTTGGGTGAGTGCGCCCAGAAGATCAGGGTAGCGCACCATGCCAAACTTGTGGCGCACTGGGTGGTGCGCTTCGCCTATCTCTACAACCGTGGCGCGCTGGGCGATGCGCCACGACTACCGAGAGATGGCGCAAGGCAGTGGCGCCTCACAGTGCGCCACGGATGGGCCTTTCAGGTGCGCCACAGACGACCATTTTCCTAGTAGTGTCGGAAGCACAAGAAGAAAGGCCATATCATATCACATATTATGAATTGCATGTGATGTTAATCCTATTATGCATCTTGTATTGCTTAGTTCACGACGGTAGCATTATAAGATGATCCCTCAAGCACACAATTTCAAGTTTTAAAGTGTTCATCCTTAGTAAGCACCGTTGCTAAAGCTCGTTGTTTCTAAGCACCACGTGATGATCGGGTGTGTTAGATTCTGCGAGTGTATACAACATGAGCAAGCCAGATTTGCTCATGCGGAAGCTAAGGTTTGATCTTGACGATCCTAGCATGTACATACATGGTTTCGGAACACGGATCACCGAAAGGTAAAGCATGAGTCATATAGTAGATATGATGAACATGTTGATTGTTCGCCATTGAAGCTACATAAACTCTTGTGATGATCGGTTTTGATGTGGTGGATTTGGTTCCTGTGATCACTAAAACAATCTGAGGGATATTGTTTTGAGTGGGAGTTCAACGGAAATATGATTAAAAGTTGAACACTATTTATCATAAATTAAATCAAAGTGAATTTGCATAATTGTTGTAGTCATTGGCATCCATTTACCACCTTGCGCTTAGTTATAATTGAGATGATAGAACTATAGAATTCTGGTTAGTTACTTAACGAACTGGTATCGTATTGTTTTGAAGTGTTAATCTAAAGTTTAAAAGTGCTATTGCAAACTTCCAGTAAGTTCTGGTTACTCCATGAAGTTTAGTAATTGGTATTAAATCAAGAGTGACAATTCCAAGTGTTAGAGTATGAGTATCATGTTTGTCTCCATGATTCTTGATATTCAAAGGATTGTCCTAATATCAAGGTTATCTAGGATCTGAAAGAGTTGTTTTAGAAACCATGATGTGTGGAAGATATTGTGATATCTAAAACGAAGTTTTGGTTGCAACATGACAGTGTATAATATGGCAAAAGTCATGTTCTCATATTTGATGAGAATTTGCAAAAAGGTTGGAGACACTAGTTGTCCTAATCCTCCAAAAGGTTTTTGGAGAGCAACATTATACTCGCGATTCACCGTTATAAGCTAAAAATAGCTTGATCATGGATAATTCCATGATAAGGGTGAATATTTGATGTAGGTAAATGTCACATCCCAAGATTTTCCAAATCTTGTAATGTGGAAAATAAATAAACAAAATAAAATTATTGTTGAATTTTAGGGTAAAAAGAAACTTTTGTTTTTAAATGGAAACTTAAAATCCCATCTTGAACAAACTTTAATTAAAGTTTGAATTCAACAAAATCCAAATCAAGAGAAATGCATTCCTCATAAAATGCATCTGGAAATTTAAACACTTGGAAAATAAATCCAAACCCTAAACCCTAATGGAATAAAAAACATTTTCAAGTTATCTCCAAGCCTATGTATTTGATCCATATAAAAATTTATCATCGAACATTTCAAAATGATCAAGAATGACAAATAGAAATATCATAATACCATATAAATTGGGTTCACTTAAATTGGAACCATAAATAAAATCTTATGAATTTAAATAAGATAAGGAAAAGTAATTTCCAAAGCTAATAAAGAACCTATATAAAATCCATAACAAATGGAGAGCAAATAATCCTAAAGATATTTAAAAGGATAAATAAATGTCAAATAAGATTTTACAAATTGGAATCATCAAGTTTGGATCTTAAAAAAAATAAAAGATATGGATTTTATAGGATAAGGCAAGAATTATTAAATAAAGAATATTTAAATACCAAATTAAATCTTGGCAAAGACCATAAGCAAATGGAATAAGATATAATCCAAATCCAAATAAAATAAAAGGATAAAGACTTTCCAAAAATAAAATAAAATGACATTAACCATTCCATCCCTATTTTAATAAAGACAAATCTTTAATAAGAATAATTATATAATGCATGAGAAAATAGTATTTTGGAATTTACCCAATTGAAATAAAAGTTGTTTGAGTCAACATAATTAAGATTAAAGAAATCTTCCAAATAAACTTTGGGGAATTAAAACTATATTAAATTCCATTGGAATTAAAACAAATACCCAATTCAAATGAATTATGAATCATATTAAATACTTTCCAAATAATTCAAGATGAATTATTTGAACCCAAATAGAAAAACCTACTGAAAAGATTTGGAAAGTTTAAAGAATTTAAATGGTGTTTGAATTATTATTAAATCCTATTTGATTTAAAACAAGAGCCTTTTTGAATAATTAAAAAGACCCCAAAAAGAATAAAATTTTATTCCAAAATTTACCTCAGATTATACTAATAATCAGTATTTGAGTCTGCACAAAATTTGGCAAAGATTTGAATTCAAATGAGTGTTTGAAATGATAAAATAAAACCAAAACAGAGTAAAAGAAATGGAAAAAGAAAAGAAAGAGGAAAAAAATATAAACAGACTCGACCCAGCCCATCTAGCCTATTAGGCCCAGCTAGCCCACCTCTCCCTCTCACCGAGCGAACCGTTATTCACTTGCAAAAGAACCACTCTCACACTCTCTCTCTCTCTCGCAGACAACCGGGTCCCACTCCCTAGCTTTCTTCCTCACCCGCCGCGACTTCTTCTCTCCTCACCTCGCCGGCTGTTTCCGCCGATGAATGCTCGCTTTAATTCGTGGCATTGATGTTGCCTTTACCCTCTGCGACCATGCTCGTTAAAGCGCCTCTCCCTCCTCTCTCTTTCCCCTCTGTCGCCTCACCCTAGCGCTGCAATTTACGCTTCGCACCATGGACTCGACGAGACTCTGCTCCAATTCTGGCCATACCTCGCCACCCCTCGTTCCCTTGACCACACGGGCGTGAACCCCAGACCCTGGCGCATCTCCCGTGGCGCGGCTCGCCTGGCCCAGAACCTCGGCAGCGACCACCGTCGCCGTCTGTTCCTCCGTGAAGCCTCTGGTAAGAACCTGACCGCGCCTCTCCTTCTCTTTAACACACGCGTGATCGCCGTGACCCCGCGCATCTAACTACACTACCTTTTCTCTCTGGCGTGCACCGTACCTCCACCGTCGTCTTCAACAGGACGATCCCAAGCCAGAGGACAACTCCGACGAGGAATTGCCAAGCGTCGCCTTGCACTCTCGAAGCACCTTGAGCATCACCGCGACTCTGCGATTCTGGTGAGCATCTCCTTCTTCTCCCTCGCTTCCTATACTCACCGAACCACCGCCACCAGATACGCTGCCGCCACTCGCCGCCGCCAGCGCCGCCCACCTTTGGTCAGTCACACAGCAGCCGTCCGATCTTGATCCTGAGGCTTAGATAGAATCACTTAAAACCGAAGGTACGCGATCTGCCATGCGATCCACTTAGATCAACGGTGCTCAGCGTGATCCCGAAGCGGACGGTATCAGTGATAAGAACACGCCACGTGGCTCTGTTCGTTTGATTTAAAACAGATTTGATCTATTAGATGCTAGATTTTGTAAAATCTATAACTTTTGATCTACACGTCCAAATTTTGCAAATTTTATATCAATGGATTCAGCAAGACAAGCCCTAGCCAACCATACACCTTGTTTAGTAAAAAGCTTCTGTTAAATTGATTGTTTTTGCAGAAACTTGTGTATGCATGTTTAGAATATAAAAATTGTTCTAAAATTATTTTGAGGAAAAAATCTTTGGCAAATGATTTGTTTTGAACCTACTGACCCTAGGAATCAATTGGTGGCTTCAAAAATGTATTTGGTGAAGCAAAAGAATGAATCTTGGATTTAAACCATTTCTAGTCAAATAAAAATATAGTTTAATTATTAAAAATGGTTTTGGAAGAAAACCTTTGGGAAATGTTTTGTTTTAAACTCTCTGACCCCAAACACCAAGTTTTATGATTTGAAAATGAATTTGGTAAACCCTATAAAAAATTATTACTTTGCTAAAAGGCATTTTCAACCACATGAAATAATGATTTGGTTTAAAAATGGTTTAGAGATATAATCTTTTGCAAATGGTTTTGCCACCTTATAAAATGACCATTAGGTGTTTTCAAATGTTTAATTAACCATTATAAACCACTTTTACAAATAAAACAATCTTTGGCATGCTTGCATGCATTGTTTTGTTTCTATCATTTTATGAGATGAATTGCTTGAATGGTAGATTGAAATATTGTTTGCTTGATTGAATTATTTTGATTTTAAGTGAGTGAATATTGCAAGGTCAAGGAGTGAACCTATACTCTCTACCAAAAAGGAAAGTGATGCTTCATACTTTTGTCCCATTATTTTCACTATGCATTAGTGATATTTCTAAGTAGGACTTGCATGGAATTTTGCTAAGTATAAACTATGCCATGGGAAATACTAGTAGATGAAACCTTAGTAGAATTTCCTAAGTTAAGATTCCTATTACTATCATGCTTAGCTTAGCTAATAGAAAACAAGGGTGGAATATATATTCATGCTATGG
Organism: Avena longiglumis; assembly: GCA_030063025.1. Classification (NCBI taxonomy): domain Eukaryota; kingdom Viridiplantae; phylum Streptophyta; class Magnoliopsida; order Poales; family Poaceae; genus Avena; species Avena longiglumis. Next base: position 398,728,529 of record CP125978.1, read on the forward strand.
AAAAAATTCTAAGTCTGAGGACTTGTGTTTTGTTTAATAAAACAACTAAGTGAATGAATCACCTGGGTGGAATGGAAGAAATGGTTTGTGTTGAGTGGTTACACAAGGCCAGGGGACTGGTGAACCTTGTGTATCACACTTGTGGAATGCCACCCAGGAACAAAGAGATTTGAGATGTCAAATGTTGAGAAGCTTCAAGTGCAGCCACTTGGCATTATGGGCTCTGCCTGGATCATATAGGTTGCAATAACTTAGCCAAATGGACAGTTGGTGGTAGGGGTTTGATAGGTTGGAGCGCGTCCATTTTGGTCTAAGGAAGGCTTGAAAGATCTTGTCTTGGTGAAACCAAGTCTTGTGGGGAAAGTGCACCACCTCTGCAGAGTGTAAAATCTAAGTACTTAGCCATGTCCCTGGTAAAGGACAATTTGAGCATCAAGACATGGAAGCTATCAAGAATCTCCTCATCCCAATTTCTAAGTAAAAACTTGTGGTTGAACAAGGGTTGAAGGATCACCAATTTCTATTGGGAGATGCCTTGGGAAAGATTTTGTCAAGCAAAAACTTAGAGTTTTCAAATGGTAAGGAAAATCTATTTTGAGCAACGCAAGCCTAAGATCCACTTAGCAAAATGCATATATATGATAGACTCCACTATACAACCATAGTATCACTTGCCAATACAATTCAAATGTATTGACCCTTGTGGCTGTAACTTGTTATGTTGCAGGTTTGTTTGATATTAGTGAAGTTTAATGATTAGGATTACAAGTCTACAACCAACATGTCTGCCTGTGGCACTTTGAAGACGAAGGACCCCATGCTATTGTTATATTCTACTGCATTGTAATGAGATAGCCAAATGAGCTATGTAAGATGTAATAAATTACTTTATTCCTGGTTATAAAGTTGTATTATGACCTTTGTTTCTGGATATTACATCTTAACTGTGGATCTAGCTATTGATCCAGGGACTAGCATTGTAAACAGAGGTATCTCTACCTTATTAAAGGTTGGGAACCTTACAGTAAAATGTTTACTACACCAAGAGATTACTAAAGAAAGGAATTCGAAAGAACATCAAACATTTGATGATGGTGATCTACTTCAAAGTACAAGTCCAAAGACATTGGTATTTTACTATACATGCTTTGGACGCTCCACTATTGATGTTGATAGATTCTTTCAAACAGAAAAATCTTGAAGAGAATCTCATAAATATATGGCAGAAAAGAAAAGACTAGAATTGTTCAGATTAAGTATATAGATGATATACATGTTATGGCTATATTCTTTGCTTATTAAACATTGTGGTTCTTAAGTATTTGATACTGAATTTTTTGGTGTGAATCGTCATACGAAACAACACAATTCATGAACTACAATGGCCTAAGTAACTAGCAAAAGAATATGTGATGATGTTCATCGAGAACAATTAAGGGTTATTATGCTGCTTGTTAAACATCAAAGCTTGACTTCAAGATTTGTTTTATCAGGTATTATGAGAACAAAAGGGTTTTTCAAATAATTGCCGTAATCCATAAAAGATGGATGATTCACAAATATCTTTGGAGAAATCACATCCATAAAACTAGTGCTAAAAATGTCGAAAGACAAATTGATTGAAAGATCACTTAGGAAGTGACATCGCCGTTTAAATTATATTGGAAAGAAAACATGAAGAAACTCTATGTGGATGGAATTTTGGAGTCTTTTTGATTTTTGATCAAATGACGCTTGTGAAACTTTCCTAGAGATAATTAAAACTTCGTTCATAGGCCAAAAGGGAACGAATGACTAGCCTATTGGAACTTGTACATATTGTTGTATGAAGTCCATTATGTGTAGTCAAGAGCGATGGATTTCAACTTCATATGCTTTCTCCAAAAATTTGAGTCAATATATGAATATTTACTTAATAAGGATGAAGTATGAAACATTTGAAAAGTTCAAAGATTTTCAAGATGAAGTGCAAAATCATTGTAACAAGAATATAAATAGTCTATGATAAGATCATAAAGGAAGATATTTGAGTTACAAGTTTAGCATAATACCTAAGATTTAAGGAATCGTTCCGTGGATTTGCATTTCCCGAAACACCATAAGAGTATGGAGCGTTCGAGATATGTAATTAAACCTTGTTTGACATGGTAAGATCAAAGGTGTAATTCATAAAACTGTCATTATATTTTAAAGATTAAAAGCTTTAGAGACTACCATTTTTCCATTGAAAAGAGATCCATCATAATCCGTTGAATTGACACCATATAAAGTTATGGTTTGGGATAAAACCCATGTTGTCCTTTCTTAAACATTGGTATGCTATGCATAAGAATGATGTTTGCAACCAAAGTTGGATGAACCTGTCTTTGTATGTTATTTCTAATAACTGTTAAGTAATCCTCCATAACACCAGAGACAAAAGTGTTTGTCCCTTAGAATGTCAAGTTTCTTTGAGAAGGAATTTTCCATGAAAATATAAGTGGGAGGACAATAGAACTTTGATAAGGTTAAAAGAACCTTAGGTGTATGTGCAAAGTTGCGCAGCGCCGAAAAGTGTTCCGGAGGCAGCAACAATGCTCATGGCTCACGTGCCTCAAAGATTGTGGTCACGGAGATCTAAGTTCCTATTGAAACAAATAGGTCAGGTAAACAATCAAATACCAAGATTTGAGAGTTAAATCATTATTTGACAATAATGATCCGACTACATGCAAAGAAGCGATGATGGGCCCTAACTCCGTCAAATGGCTTGAAGCCATAAAATCCGTGATAGTTCTATATACGAGATATCAATCTTTGAACTTGAAAGACCCTCTGGAAAGGTACAAGACCTTACAGTCATATTTGGATCTATAAAGAAATAGACATGGATGTTTCACATCTATGAAATTATTGACATATTGGGAAAGAGTTCACAACAATGTTCAAAGGTTGATTATGACAATATTTGATCTTTCATAGCGATATTTAGTCTAGACGGATTAATGTAGCAACCACTACATATAATTTTCTTATGTGGTAGTTGAATAAACAAAACAAGTTCTTCTAATAGAATTGTTACCTAGGACGTGTGCATAACACGGTCCAAAGGGTTTTGTTATTTCAAAGGATGCTAAAAGCATATGCAAACTTCAATGGTTGAAGTGAGCATCGCGGAGTTGGAATCTTCACTATGATGAAACTGTTAAAAGAGTTTAATTTCATCAGAGACAATGAAGATGCTTGCATTTGCAAGAAATTAAGTGGGAGCGCTAAGACATGTTTCTAATACATTATGTGGAAGACATATTGTTGATTGGAAATGATGTATCTTTTATTAACACATATTAAGAATTTCATCCCGATGAAAGACTTAGGAAAAAACCCAAATATTTGGCATCAATAGATGCTAATATGGTTGTGCCGAAAGTACATAGATGATGTATTGAATGAGTTCAATATAGAAACTACAAGAAAGGTTCTTGTCGCATAGAAAGGATTGAATGAGTTCAATATTGATGATATATTCAAGTTTATTGACACTTGGTAAGTGAAACAAAGATTCAAGTATAGATTGATACTTGATGTATGAAATCACAAAGAGTATTTATATCAATCATAATATGATATGTACAAATCGGATATGTCCTATGCTCTAAATGTTATGAGCATATACCAGAATGATTCATAAGATAATCATTGGACGATAGTAAGGATATTCTTATGATCTTTTGGAAGAACTAAGAGTATATTATTTTGTAGAAGTGGCAAATAGATGGTTAGTTCATTGTAAAAGTATTACATTGATACTAGTTTTGTCACAAAGTACAAATTAAGTTTATCTCAATCTAAACTAAGGGTGGCACAATACGATGGAATGTGAGTTCCATAATGAATTTGGATGAGTTCCAAAGTTAAGACATTGTAACAGATACTACAACAAAAGGGCTAAGTATATAACTGCTATTACAGCAGCAAAAGAGGGCATTTGTGTCAAGTAGTTTGTTATAAAACTAGGTGTAGTTCACAGCGGGATAATACTATGAAGATATATTGTACGACAATATTATCAACATGTTTTAACCCCAAAGAACTAAAGGTCTCACCAAAGGACCAAAATTATACAAAGCCATCTCATTAGAGAATGGGTGATGTGTACAGACGCAAAGACATGCAATTACACACGGACCTGGAAGTGTCAGATCCGGAGATCAGTTGACCACTAGCAATCGTGTACATACAACACCGGTAAGCCATAGGTGTTGAATCCACAAAGGTTTGAAACTAGATTATTGACTCTAGTGCAAGTGGGAGACTGTTGGAGATATGCCCAAGAGGCAATAATAAAGTGGTTATTATAATATCTTCATGCTTATGATAAATGTTTACATACCATGCTATAATTGTATTAACCGGAAACATTAATACTTGTGTGATTTGTAAACATAAAAGAGTCCCTAGTGAAGCCTCTTGTTAAACTAGCTTGTTGGTTAATATATGATCATGGTTTCCTGATCATGAACATAGAATATGTTATTAACAACAGGGTCATATCATTAGGAGAATGATGTGATGGACATACTCATATAGTTAAGCGTAGCATAAAGATCAAGTCATTTAATATAGTTCATTTGCTATAAGCTTTCTGATACATAGTAACCTAATTCCTTCGACCATGAGATCACGTTAATCACCATCACCAGAAGGATGATTTGATGACATCAAACACCACACCGTAACTGGGTGGCTATAAAGGTGGCATTGAGTGTTTGGAAAGTATGGGTTGAGGCAGATGGATCAAGAGTGGGATTTGTCCATCCATATGACGGATAGATATACTTTGGGCCCTCTCGGTGGAATGTCATCCAATTAGCTTGCAAGCATGTGACTGGATCACAAGGGATCACATATCATGGTAATGAGAAAAGAGTACTTATCGGTAACGAGGTTGAACTAGGTATGCAGAGATACCGACGATCAAAACCTCGGATAAGTAAACTATCGTGAGACAAAGGCAAATTGGTATCGTATGTAAGTTGTTCATTCGATCGCAAAGTAATCGTAGAAATATGTGGGAGCCATATGAATTTCCAGATTCCTCTATTTGTTATTGATCGGAGAAGTGTCTCGATCATGTCCGCATAATTCACGAACCGTAGGGAGACACACTCAAGGATTCGGTGTTGTCGAGTAGTTATGGAATGATGAATAAGAGACCGAATGTTGTTCGGAGTCTCGTATGGGATCCGGGATATCACGAGGAGATCCGGAATGGTACGGAGAATGAGATTCATATAAGGAAAGTCTTGTTTCGGAGTTCGGGAATGATTCCGGTGTTTACGCCAGGAATGTTCTAGAAGGGTCCGGAAGGTCCGGCACTCCGGAGGGGAAGGGTACATGAATGTGTCATGACAATGTGGAATGGTTGCATCATGTACTAGGTCACTTGGCTGGGCAATATGATGAGAGAAATCAAATCCAAGTTTGAAAGTCAAACGCCAATTTGAAAAGTCAAATCTGAAGTTTGCTTGGTGGAGGGAGAGTAGGAAACCTACTTAGGGAGGAAGTCCTACTCCCTCCACCTGCCGGCCAAGGAGGAGGAGTTGGAGGAGGACTCCCTCCTCCAAACCGCCTCCCTCCCACCTATATAAGGAGGGGTAGGGCTCCCCCTCCCTACACACCTCAAACCCTAGCTCCTGGCGCCACCACCTGCTGTTGCCGCCTCCTAGGGCCTCCTCCCAAGTCGCCGACTAGGGTTTGCCCAAAACCTAGCCGCCGGATACACCCCTCCTCGTGGTGCTTCTAAACCCTAGATCTCCAAGGCACCTCTCTTGCTCCACCATATTCGCTCCGGCTTAAGGCAAAGCCCTGCGAGATCTCCCCTCTACTTCCGACACCATGTCGCCGTGCTACCAGAATCACGAGGAGAGTGCTACAACCTCCGCTGCCTGCTGGAACAAGGGAGAGGAAGGTCTTCATAGAGTACCGAACATGTGACCGACTGCGGAAGCGCTGCCGGAATGCAGCGCCAGAAGGATCGTCTACGCGATCTTGAGATCGGCAAGAGTACGACTACATCATCCATGAGAATCTGCTGTCGTTAACCGCTTTGGAATCTTCGAGGGTGAGTTCCTCTATCGACTCGTTGCTACAATATAGTAGATAGATCTTGGCTTGTTTGTTTGCATGCGGTATAATTTTTTTGTTTTCCATGCTACGAACCCCTACATGCCCCAACTCAACAGCAGCGTCGTGTTCAGCCCGGAAGGATATTTGCCCCAGGGAACTCGCTCAACCGCAATGGATGTATCTTTATCATGCATGCTGAAGAAGCCCAAGAAGCGCCAGATGTCGTCCTGGGTATGTTTTCTGTTAACTCAGTACTTGCAAGAGTGTTGTTTGATTCTAGAGCATCGCACTCGTTTGTTACTGAAGAATTTGCATGCACTAGTAAGATTCAACCCACAAAATTGAAGCATGTTATGATAGTTCAAATCCCTGGTTCAACCCCTAAAGCTAGATAAATTTGCAAGGTCGTGCCTATCCGAATCCATGGCATAGATTTTTATGCTAATCTAATAGTACTCGGAACTAAAGGTTTGGAAGTAGTACTACGAATGGATTGGATGTCCAAACATAAATGATTAATCGACTGTGCCAAGAAAGCCATAACCATGACCAGTACAGCCGGAATATCAGTAGAGCATGTATTTGAAACCTTGCCCCGTCAATTCAAATGCAACAAGAGTATAGCCCAGCCAACCATTGACCAAGTCCGGATAGTCTGTGAATACCCTGATGTATTTCCAGATGGTTTGCCCGGTATGCCCCCAGATCAGGATATCAAGTTTATCATTGAAATAATCCCTGGAACCAGACTCATAGCCTAGAGACCATATAGTATGAACCTGTCTGAGCTAGTTGAGCTGAAGAAGCAAGTGGATCCTATGCTGGAAATAGGATTGATCCAACCAAGTGTGTCGCCATGGAGATCACATGTTTTATTTGTGGACAAGAAGGATGGAGGTAACCGTTTATGTACGGATTATCGAAAGTTGAATAATGTCACCATCAAGAACAAGTACTCGTTGCCAAAGATAGAAGACTTGTTTGACCAGTTGACTGGTTCCAAAGTGTTTTCTAAGATTGATCTTAGAACTGGCTATCATCAACTCAATATTCGTGTAGAGGATATTCCAAAGTTTGCCTTTACCACCAGATATGGATTATACGAGTATACTGTCATGTCTTTTGGATTAACCAATACCCCCGCTTATTTCATGAACCTCATGAATAAGATTTTTATGGACTTTCTGGATAAGTTTGTCGTTGTTTTCATCGATGACATTCTGATTTATTCCAAATCAGAAGAAGAACATGAGATACACCTAAGGACCATTCTTGGAACCCTTAGAGAGCATCAGTTGTATGCCAAGTTTAGCAAATGCGAATTCTGGTTACAGGAGGTAGGATTCCTCGGACATATAGTATCAGCTGGAGGAATTGCCGTTGACCCTGCAAAGGTGAAGGATGTTGAAGATTGGCAAGACCCGACCACCCAAACCTAAGTTCGTGCATTTCTCGGATTAGCGGGATATTACAGCAAGTTCGTAGAAGGATTCTCGAGTATCGCCAGACCCATGACCCAATTGCTGAAGAAGGACAAGAAGTTCGAATGGACGGATAAATGTGAAGCGAGTTTTCAAGAACTCAAGAGGAGATTGATTTCAGCCCCAATCTTGATCATGCCGGATATTACGAAGCCCTTTGATTTGTATTGTGACGCATCCAAGATCGGTCTCGGATGTGTGTTAGTGCAAGAAGGAAAATTAATATCTTATCTGTCCCGACAACTGAAGCAGCATGAGCAGAATTATCCAACCCATTGAAGGGAATATGCCCTGAGAGGCAATAATAAAGTGTTTATTATGTATATTTCAAGTATATGATAGATGTTTATTTTACATGCTATAATTGTATTAATACGGAAACATTAATACATGTGTGTTTAATAAACAAACAGAAAGTTCCTAGTTATGCCTCTCTCATAAACTAGCTCATTGATTAACAAGATGATCAAGGTTTCCTGATCATGGACATTGGATGTTGTTAATAACGGGATCACAACATTAGTGTAATGGTGTGATGAACATTCATCGAAGTATAGCATTACGATCAAAGTCATTGAGTTTATATTGCTATAACAACTTACAAAGTGATCCTAATCCTTAGACCATGAGATCATGTCAATCACTAACACCGGAAGAGTTTCTTGATAACATCAAACGTCACACTGTAACATGGTGATTATAAAAATGGGTTCAGAACTAATAAGGTGTTATGTTGAGGCCAATGGATCAAGAGTGTAATTTGTTCATCCCGATGACGGATAGATATACACTGGGCCCTCTCGGTGATATCACATTGGTTAGATTGCAAGCAAGTGATTTGATCACTAGAATGTTATATCACGGGATCGAGAAAAGAGTGCATGTCAGTAACGAGATCAAACTAGGTATGGAGATACGGATGATCGAATCTCGTACATGTAATATATCGTGAAACAAAGGGATTAAGATACTAGCATAAAAGGTTCCGACGATCATAAGAAAGTCATTGTTGAATGTGTGGGAGTCAGTGTGGGTCTCCAGATCCCGCTTTCTGATTATTGATCCGAGAGGGGTCTCGATCATGTCCGCATTATTCACGAACCGTAGGGTGACACACTTAAGAGACACCGACATCCAATTGGAGCAAAAGTTTCATGCCATAAAGAATAACAAGAGCATGAAATTATTTCACTAGATATCGAAACAGGTTTTCGGGTGAAATTGCAGAAAGTGTTTTTGCATGTGAAATAGAATTCTAGCAAGGGGTTATATGTGAATGTTTGTCATTAAAGTAATTCACAAATTCTGAATAAATAAAAAGAGTTTTATTTAATGAGAGTTTGCATTAAATTTGGTGGAAATTTAATTGCAAGTTTGAGTGGGATTTTGAGTGGAGGGAAATGAAGAGGTTTTTGTGAGTGGAGTGTCCACCCACATGAATGAAGGAGGGGAGGGGGCAGCCCCCATGGCCGGCGGCCACCCCCTTGGGTGCCCCCCTCCTCCTATAAAAGGCACCCCTCTCCCTCTCTCTCACTCACACCTCCTCGTGAAGGATCTCTCTCCCCCTCTAGAATTTATCCCCCATGGTCTCGGACTAGCGAGATACATGTTCCCGGTGGCTATTCGACAAGAAAGAGTTGTGCTTCCGTTGCATCGCTGGAGCGCGGATACGAAGGTTGCTCGGTGCCTCGGACGTGTGTGCGAGCACGGATCCGCTGCTGATTTGCGGCGCTAGGACTTCCTCTCGATCTTGAGATCGGCAAGAGATCATCTACATCAACCACGAGTTTAACTCGTTAAGCTTTGTCGGTCTTCAAGGGTATGTTCTCTACGGATATACATCCGGTCATTGTTTGTATCTAGTAGATAGATCTTGGTACATAGTTGTTCCCATCATAGGAAAAATTTTGTTTTCTATCCTGCGAACCCTACACCCATGACCTTGAACTAGCAGCCGTAGTTCTAGCCCTGAAGACATGGAGGCATTATCTGATGGGAAACTGTTGTGAGATTTATTAGGATCACAAGAGCCTGAAGTATATATTCACTCAGAAGGAGATGAATATGAGGCAGAGAAGATGGATTGAGCTAATCAAGGACTATGATCTGGACATTCATTATCACCCCGATAAAGCCAATGTGGTAGCAGATGCCCTTAGCAGATTGCCGTGCCGCTTGAACTCCATGATCCTGAAGGGGAGCAACCAAGTTTGCACAAAGAAATGGAAGATTTTCGAATAGAATTAGTAAGTGAAGGATTTTTGGATAGCATAGAACTTCAACCCACTTTGATCATTCAGATGAAGGAGGCTCAGAAAGAAAATTCTAGTATCGACGGAATCAAACGTCGTATCGATACAGGCAAAGTACCTGGATTCACCGAGGATTAAGAAGGATTTCTGTGGTACAAAGGACGTCTCTGTGTACCAGCAGATTCAGAGCTGAAGGAAACTATCTTGAAGGAGGCCCATGATACTCTTTATTCGATCCATCCCAGAGGAACGAAGATGTATCAGGATTTGAAGGAATAATTTTGGTGGCATAAGATGAAGAGAGAAATCGGAAGCTATATCTCCAAGTTTGAAATTTGTTAGAGAGTCAAGGCGGGACATCAAAGACCCGCAGGACTGTTGCAACCATTGCAGATTCCGGAATGGAAATGGGATTCTGTAGGAATGGACTTTATCACCGGATTGCCTACTTCTAGTAGGGGAAATGACTCAATTTGGGTCATAGTAGACAAATTGTCCAAGGTAGCCCATTTCTTACCAGTCAAGACCACCTACCAAAGTTCAAAACTAGTGGAGTTATATATCGCTAGAATCGTCAGTTTGCACGGAGTCCCCAAGAACATCGTGTTGGATCGAGGAACTCAGTTTACCTCGAGATTCTGGAAGAAAGTCCAAGAAGGACTAGGAACCCGATTAGATTTTAGCATAGCGTATCACCCTCAAACCGATGGACAAACAGAGCGAGTAAATCAAATACTCGAAGATATGTTGAGATCATGTGTGCTATAGTATGGATCTAAATGGGAAGATTGTCTGCCCTTCGCAGAATTTTCTTACAACAACAATTATCAAGATAGTTTGCAAATGGCCTCATTTGAGTTCATGTATGGAAGGAAGTGTCGCACCCCTTTGAATTGGTCGGAAGTAGGAGAGAGTCAGATTTCGGACCCGACATCCTACAGGAAGCAGAAGAGAAAGTTCACAATATCCGTGAGCACCTCAAAACCGCCCAGTCAAGGCAGAAGAGTTATGCCGACAAGAGACTTCGAGACCTCTCTTTCAATATCGGAGATTTTGTGTATCTCAAAGTGTCGCCTTTGAAAGGAATGCAGCGTTTCCAGCTCAAATGAAAGTTAGCCCCCAGATATATCAGACCTTTCAAGATTCTGAATCATCGAGGAGCAGTATCATATCAATTGGAACTGCCAGATGAGATGTTAGCCGTGCACAATGTGTTCCATATATCGTTACTTCGCAAATGCCTTGAAGTTCCAGAGAAGACTGAAGTTTTCAAGAACATTGATCACCGCACCATAGAGATCAACGATGACCTGACGTATCCCGAAGTACCCATACGTATTTTGGAGGAAGATTTTAGGACCACCAGGACCCGAAGCATCAAGTTTCTCAAGATTTAGTGGAGTAACCACACGGAAGAAGAAGCTACCTGGGAGCGAGAAGATCACATCAAGACGAACTTTTCCGATCTTTTAAAATCCTAGTTTTCTTCTTTCTTCTTTCTCAAATCTTGGGATGAGATTTTGTTTAAGGAGGGAAGGTTTGTAACACCTCAAAAATATTGAACAATGATCATCAATTTCCAATCACCATAATTAGGGTTAACAAAAACTTTTGTTAATTAAAATCAATATGAATGCATGTGTGTATGTGATGATAGGGTGAATGCATGAATGGACTTGTGTGATTGATCTAAACATCAAGGAAGGGTTTAAAGATGAAAACAACATGATCTAAAACATTTCCAATCAGAAACAAATCAAGAGAAAATCAAAACAAAACAAATAAGCAAATGGTCATTTTTGCCAATCTTGCTCACTAGACCACTTTGAGTGTTTCTAGTCCAAGATTTCAAACAACAACAATTCTATTTCTTTTCACCAGTTGCTATACCAAGTAAATGTGAATCAAATCCCACCTTTCAAACTTGCAGAAACATTTTGGCAACCCCATTTAAATGACAATTAAAAATTGAATCTATATCATATGTGAAGATCCTACATTTTCAAAACCCAACAAAACCAGTGCCCCTTGACCAATCCAACTAACCAGATACTCCCTAGTATGTAACTAGCAAACCCACCAAATTTGAGTCCAAAATTCAAATTTGAATCTCTTGCAGCCATTTCATCAAACACCTTGTAATAAGCAAGCAAACAAACATCAAACACTATTTGGAGCAGTGATTTTGGCCAACCTTGTTCCCTCTCTTTCTCACACTATACTCTCAGTAGATGTTCAAACTAAGTTAAGTAGCTTTATGTAGGGTTTCGTAGCATGGAAAACAAAAATTTTCTATCGCATACAAGCAAACAAGCCAAGATCTATCTACTAGATTGTAGCAACGAGTCGATGGAATAACTTACCCTCGAAGATTCCAAAGTGTTTAACGAGAGCGGATTCTCGTGGGTGATGTAGTCGTACTCTTCCCGGTCTCAAGATCGCGTAGACGATCCTTCCAGTAAGCGTTCCGGGCGCTCCCATGATCGGTCACATCGTTCGGTACTCGGCGAAGACCTTCCTCTCCCTTGTTCCAGCAGAAAGCAGAGGTTGTAGCACTCTCCTCGCGATTCCGGCAAAGACAACGTGGTCTAAGTAGAGGGAAATCCGAGGCTTCGCCTTAAGACGGAGCGAGTATGGTGGAGTATGAGAGAGCTCCTCGGCGATCTAGGGTTTAGAAACACCAAGGAGGAGGGGCTAGAGCCGGCGGCTAGGGTTCCGGGGACCCCCAAGTCGGCGGCTAGGGCAAAACCCTAGGTGGTGGCGGCGGCTATGGAGGGCTGCTGCTTTCTAGGGTTTGAGGTGAGGGACTTGTGTGTGCTAGGAGGGAGCCCTGCCCCTCCTTATATAGGTGGAGGGGCCGGCGACCAAGGGGAGGGAGGGGATTCCCTCCCCAACTCGGCTTGGGTGGTGCGCCGGCTTGGGGAGGAGGACTCCCTCCCCAACTCAGTTTCACACTCCCTCCTCTTTTCCACTTTCCAAAACTTGCCATTTGACTTTCAAACTAGCCGTTTGACTTTTCAATTTAGGATTTGAATAAACCTTTTATTTTGGACAGAGAATACACTTAGTACATGATGCAATCATTCCAACTTGCAATGACACATTCATGTACCCCCTTCCGGAGTCTTAGGACATTCGGAACCTTCTAGAACATTCCATGAAAACACGGAATCATTCCCCAACTCCAAAGCAGGACTTTCCTTATATGAATCTTATTCTCCGGACCATTCCGGATCACCTCGTGATATCCAGATCCCATCCGAGACTCAACAACATTCAGTCTCTTTCTCATAATACCATAACTACTCAAACAACGTCGAATCCTTAAGTGTGTCTCCCTACGGTTCGTGAATTATGCGGACATGATCGAGACACTTCTCGAACAATAACCAATAGAGGAATCTGGAAATTCATATGGCTCCCACATATTTCTCGATTACTTTGCGATCGAATGAACCACTTACATACGATACCAATTTCCCTTTGTCTCACGATAGTTTACTTATCCGAGGTTATGATCGTTGGTATCTCTGCATACCTAGTTCAACCTCGTTCGATAAGTACTCTTTTCTCGTTCCGTGATATGTGATCCCTTGTGAGCCACCACATGCTTGCAAGCTAATTGGATGACATTCCACCGAGAGGGACGAGTATATCTATCCGTCATATGGATGGACAAATCCCACTCTTGATCCATGTGTCTCAACCAATACTTTCCTAACACTCAATGCCACCTTTGTAGCCACCCGATTCACGGTGTGGTGTTTGATGTCATCAAAGCATCCATCCGTAAAGGTGATATGCATGATCTCATGGTGAAGGAATTAGGTTACTATGTATCAGAAAGCATATAGCAATTGAACTATTGAAATGACTTGATCTTTAGGCTACGCTTATCTATAGGAGTATGTCCACCATATCATTCTCCTAACGATATGATCTTGTTGTTGATAACATCTCAATGTTCATGATAGGGAAACCACAATCATTTATCAACCAACAAGCTAGTGATGTATAGAGGCTATAGTAGGGACTTCAAATTAAGTTTACAAATCACACAAGTATCAATGTTTCCTTGTTAATACTATTATAGCATGAATGTAAACATTTATCATAAACACAAAGATATAATAATAACTACATTTATTATTGCCTCTAGGGCATATCTCCAACAGTTCCCACTTGCACTAGAGTCATCTAATCTAGATTACATGGTAATATACCGAACACCCATGGCAGTTTGGTGTTGGTCATGTTTTGCCCTCGGGAGAGGTTTAGTCAACGGATCCGCCACATTTAGATCTGTGTGTACTTTGCAAATATTTATATCCCCATCCTGGATATGTTCTCGAATAGCGTGAAAACGCAACTTGATGCTTGACTTCTTGTGTGACCTTGGTTCTTGCGCATTGGCTATGGCGCCCATGTTATCACAAGAGATAGACATTGGGTCCAGGCGCACTAGGAACCACACCCATCTGTAATGAACTCTTTCATCCATATCGCTTCTTGTGAAGCCTCGGCGACCATGTATTCCGATTCAGTTGAAGATCTCGCCACAACGCTTGGCTTTGCACTCCTCCATTAATCGCTGCACCATTCAAAATAAATACGTATCCAGTTGTGATTTAGAATCATCCGGATCGGTGTTCCAACTAGCATCGGTGTAACCATTAACAACGAGCTGTTCATCACCTCCATAAGAAAGAACCATATCCTTAGTTCTTCTCAAGTACTTAAGGATGTTTTGATCATTGTCCAATGATCCACTCCTGGATCACTTTGATATCTGCTAGTTAAACTAACAGCATATGCAATGTCGGGTCTAGTACATAGCATGGCATACATTAGAGATCCTATGGCTGAGGCATAGGGAGTCTTACTCATCCTTTCTCTATCTTCTGCCGATGTCGGACTTTGAGTTTTACTCAAGGTCGTATTGGGCAACTTTTGATCACCTTATCAAAACGTTGATTCCAACTTCGGGATGCTTGCTTCAATCCATAGATGGACCGTTGAAGTTTGCATACCTTGTTAGCATCTTTAGGATCAACAAAACCTTTGGGTTGCATCATATACAACTCTTCATCAATATCTCCATTGAGGAATGCTGTTTTGACATCCATCTGCAATATCTCATAATCATAATATGCAGCGATTGCTAACCTAATCCTCAGACTTTAGCTTCGCTACCGGTGAGAAAGTCTCGTAGTCAACTCCTTGAATTTGTCGAAACCCTTTTGCGACAAGTCGAGCTTTATAACGATAACATTACCATCGGCATTTGTTTTCTTCTTGAAAATCCATTTGTTCTCGATACCTTCCGGCCATCCGTAAGTCCACCAAAGTCCATACTTGGTTTTCGTACATGGATCCAATCTCGGATTTCATCGCTTCTTGCCATTTATTGGAATCTGGGCTCATCATCGCTTCCTCATATGTCTTGGGGTCATCGGTGTTTTCCACCAACATGACACTCATAACGGGATCATACCAATCTGGAGTGGTACGAGTTCTTGTTGACCTCGAGGCTCAGAGAAACTTCAGAAGTTTCATGATCATCATCATTAGCTTCCTCTCTCATTGGTGCAGGCACCACAGAACTTCTTCCGGTCTTGCGCTACTCGCAATTCGAGAGAAGGTTCGACAACCTCGTCGAGTTCTACTTTCCTTCGGTCACTTCTTTCGAGACAAATTCCTTCTCTAGAAAGGATCCATTCTTGGCAACAAAGATTTTGCCTTCGGATCTATGATAGAAGGTATACCCAATAGTTTCCTTGGTATCCTATGAAGACGCATTTTTCGCTTTGGGTTCAAGCTTGTCCGGTGTAACTTCTTTACATAGGCTTCGCATCCCCAAACTTTAAGGAACGACAATCTAGGTTTCTTTCCAAACCATAATTCATACGGTGTCGTTTCAGCAGTTTAGACGGTGCCCTATTTAAAGTGAATGCGGCTGTTTCTAATGCATAACCCCAAAATGATAGCGGTAAATCTGTAAGTGACATCATAGAACGAACCATATCTAAAAGAGTTCGATTACGATGTTCGGACATACCATTACGCTGTGGTGTTCCCGGCGGTGTCAACTGTGAAAGTATTCCGCATTTCTTCAAATGCTCGCCAAACTCGTAACTTAGATATTCACCTCCACGATCAGAACGTAGAAATTTAATCTTCTTGTTATGTTGATTCTCTACCTCACTTTGAAACTCCTTAAACTTCTCGAAAGTTTCGGACTTATGTTTCATGAAATAGATATACCCATATCTACTCAATTCATCCGTGAAGGTAAGAACATAACGATAACCACCGCGCGATGCTACACTCATTGGGCCACACACATCGGTATGTATGATTTCCAATAAGTCCGTAGCTCGCTCCATCATACCAGAAAATGGAGTCTTAGTCATTTTTCCCATCATACATGCTTCGCATCTTTCAAGTGATTCAAAATCAAGTGATTCAAGAAGTCCATCGGAATGGAGTTTCTTCATACGCTTCACTCAATGTGACCAAGGCAGCGATTGCCACATATAGTCGAATTATCGCTGATTTCAAACGTTTAGCCTCAATGTTGTTGATATGTATTTCCACTATCGAGATTCAATAAGAATAGACCATCTATCAAAGGTGCGTGTGCATAAAACATATTACTCATATAAATCGAACAACCATTATTCTCGGACTTAAACAAGTAACCGTATCGCAATAAACAAGATCCCGATATAATGTTCATGCTCAACGCAGCACCAAATAACAATTATTTAAGTATAAAACTAATCCCGATGGTAGATGAAGGGGTAGCGTGCCGACGCGATCACATCAACCTTTGACCCGTTTCCCAGCGCATCGTCACCTCGTTCTTCGCTAGTTTCCGTTTGATCACGCCTGTTTGAGTTACAAATATGAGCAACGAACCAAGATCAAATACCGAGCACTACTACGAGTACTAGTGAGATACACATCAATAACATGTATATCGGATATACCTTTCTTCTTGATGTTTCCGTTCTTGGATCCGCCAAGTACTTTGGGCAATTCCGCTTCCATGACCTTCTCCCTTGCGTTAAAAGCACTCGATGTCGGGCTTGGGTCCAGCCTTGGTCTTCTTCGTCGGCGGTAACTTTCTTACCACCCTTCTTGAAGTGTCCCTTCGCTTAGACTTGCCTTTCTTGAATTTGGTGGTCTTATTGACCAACAACACTTGGTGCTCTTTCTTGATCTCCACTTGCAGACTTTAACATAGCAAACAGTTACGGCAATGCTTGTTCATGTTATGCATGTTGTAGTTCATCACAAAGTTCTTGTAACTTGGTGGTAGTGATTGGAGGACACGGTAAATCCCCAAAGCATTAGGAATCACTATACCCAAGCTTTGAAGTTTGTTTGCGTGCCCAGACATCTTAAGACATGCTCACCGATGACTGCCCTCTTCCATCTTGCAGTTAAAGAACTTTTCAGAAGCCTCATAACTTTCAATTGCCGCATGAGTCTCAAAGATCAATTTGAGATCCTCGACAATATCATATGGGTCTGAATTCTCAAACCTTTTCTGAAGCTCCGATTCCAAACCATACAAGATAGCACACTGAACTATGGAGTATTGATTCTTCCGAGCGAGGTAAACATTCTTTACTTCATCGGAAGCATCAGCTGCAGGTGGGTCACCCAAAGGTGCATCCAGCACATAGGTCAAATTACCATCTGTGAGGACAATCCTCAAATTGCGGAACCAATCCGCGAAGTTGCTTCCATTGTTTTTCAACTTTTCTTTCTCTAGGAACGCATTAAAATTGATGGTAGGGGCTGCCATTGATCTACAACATATTTGCAATAGTTTAGACTATGTTTATGACAAATTGAGTTCAAATTAATAATGAAATTAAACTAGGTGAACTCCCACTCAAAACAACATCCCTCACATTGTTTTAGTGATCACACGAACCAAATCCACTACATCAACACCGATCATCACGAGAGTTGATATAGTTTCAATGGCGAACAATCGTCATGTTCATCATATCTACTATATGATTCATGTTTTACCTTTTGGTGATCCGTGTTTCGAGACCATGTCTGTACATGCTAGGCTCGTCAAGATCAAACCTTAGTTTCCGCATGAGCAAATCTGGCTTGCTCACGTTGTATACACTTGCGGAATCTAACACACCCGATCATCACGTGGTGCTTTGAAACAACAAGCTTTAGCAACGGTGCTAACTAAGGGTGAACACTTTATGACTTGAAATTCATGTGCATGAGGGATCATCTTATAATGCTACCGTCGTCTACTAAGCAATACAAGATGCATAAAGGATTAACATCACATGCAATTCAATAATATGTGATATGATATGGCCTTTCTTCTTTGTGCTTCCGATCTCCATCTTTAAGCACGAACATGATCTCCATCATCACCGGCATTGCATCAAGGTCAATGACGCTTCTCCATGGTTGTCGTCCACCGGTCTTCAACTATTACAACTACTTTGAATAGACATGCGGGTCTTAACATAAATTAAAGACAACCATCTGGCTCCTGCCGGTTGCCAACTTACAATAAGGAACATTGCATACATCAAATATAATCACAATCATGGCCATATCACATCACTGCACACCCCTGCAAAACAAAGTTAGACGCCTCTACTTTCTTTGCATATTTTACATGGTTTGGGGCTTTCAATAAGTGTCATTCTAACTTACAAACAAGAACCACAACATTGATACTAGCATTGTTGATCACCCGTTGTAAATTGGATCTTAACTATGCTAGGAGAAACAGCACCATAAAGCCACTTATGCAATACAAGTTGCATGTCAAGCGTGGAGCAAGTCTCATGAACGATGTCATGTAAGGTTAGCCGGCCGCTTCATCCCAACATACCGCAAGATGCAAAGTACACAGAAGCAATCGAAAATAAAAGCATCAACTCCCACAACGACCATTGTGTTCTACTGCGTACAGATCTACATATAGACACGGCTCGATACCCTTTGTAGGGTTTCGTAGCATGGAAAACAAAAATTTCTATCGCATACAAGCAAACAAGCCAAGATCTATCTACTAGATTGTAGCAACGAGTCGATGGAATAACTTACCCTCAAGATTCCAAAGTGTTTAACAAGAGCGATTCTCGTGGGTGATGTAGTCGTACTCTTCCCGATCTCAAGATCGTGACGATCCTTCCGACCTTGCGTTCGGCGCTCCTTGATCGGTCACACGTTCGGTTTTCGACGAATACCTTCCTCTCCCTTGTTCCAAAGCGGTGCGGAGGTTGTAGCACTCTCCTCGCGATTCCGGCAAAGGCGTGGTGCAGGAAGTAGAGGGAATCCCAGAGCTTCTGGCCGGGAGTATGGTGGAGTATGAGAGCTCCTCGGCGATCTAGGGTTTAGACACACCAAGGAGGAGGGTCTAGAGCCGGCGGCTAGGGTTCCGGGGACCCCCAAGTTGACGGCTAGGGCAAAACCCTAGGTGGTGGCGGCGGCTATGGAGGGCTGCAGCTTTCTAGGATTTGAGGTGAGGGACTTGTGTGTGCTAGGAGGGAGCCCTGCCCCTCCTTATATAGGTGGAGGGGCCGGCGGCCAAGGGAAGGGAGGGGAGTCCCTCCCCAACTCGGCTTGTGTGGTGCGCCGGCTTGGGAGGACTCCTCCCCAACTGGTTTCACACTCCTCCTCTTTTCCACTTTCCAAAACTTGCCGTTTGACTTTCAAACTAGCCGTTTGACTTTTCAATTTAGGATTTGAATAAACCCTTTATTTTGGACAGCGAATACAATTAGTACATGATGCAATCATTCCAACTTGCAATGACACATTCATGTACCCCTTCCCTTCCGGAGTGGGACATTAGGAACCTTCTAGAACATTCCGATGAAAACACCTAATCATTCCCCAACTCAAACGGGAATTTCCTTATATGAATCTTATTCTCCGGACCATTCGGATCACCTCGTGATATTCGGATCCCATCCGAGACTCGAACAACATTCGGTCTCTTTCTCATAATACCATAACTACTCAAACAACGTCAATCCTTAAGTGTGTCTCCCTACGGTTCATGAATTATGCGGACATGATCGAGACACTTCTCGAACAATAACCAATAGAGGAATCGGAAATTCATATGGCTCACATATTTCTACGATTACTTTGCGATCGAATGAACCACTTACATACGATACCAATTTCCCTTTGTCTCACGATAGTTTACTTATCCGAGGTTATGATCGTCGGTATCTCTGCATACCTAGTTCAACCTCGTTGATAAGTACTCTTTTCTCGTTCGTGATATGTGATCCCTTGTGAGCCAGTCACATGCTTGTAAGCTAATTGGATGACATTCCACCGAGAGGGCCTAGAGTATATCTATCCGTCATATGGATGGACAAATCCCACTCTTGATCCATGTGTCTCAACCAATACTTTTCGAACACTCAATGCCACCTTTGTAGCCACCCAGTTACGGTGTGGTGTTTGATGTCATCAAAGCATCCATCCGGTAAAGGTGATATGCATGATCTCATGGTCGAAGGAATTAGGTTACTATGTATCAGAAAGCATATAGCAATTGAACTATTGAAATGACTTGATCTTTAGGCTACGCTTATCTATAGGAGTATGTCCACCATATCATTCTCCTAACGATATGATCTTGTTGTTGATAACATCTCAATGTTCATGATAGGGAAACCACAATCATTTATCAACCAACAAGCTAGTGATGTATAGAGGCTATACTAGGGACTTCAAATTAAGTTTACAAATCACACAAGTATCAATGTTTCCTTGTTAATACTATTATAGCATGAATGTAAACATTTATCATAAACACAAAGATATAATAATAACTACATTTATTATTGCCTCTAGGGCATATCTCCAACACTTTAGCCCACTGTCAGCATGCAATAGCCATCAATGGTGACCATGCCGAGAGCACACTTGCCACCCCCATGTCGCCAGCGAGCTAGGAGAAGATCTAGCCTCGCCAACCTTGTCTGGGACACGCAGCACCATCCATTGCCACCCCATGTCCAAGCCTCGAGCCTTGCCAGCCACTGGACCACATGGAAAGCTCGTGCTCAGTTTCTCTGTCAGCATGCCGAGCGCGCGCCAGAGCATCACCCGCGACACAGGCCCACAGACCATGCGCCGCCCTCGCCGCTTGCGTGCGTGATCGCCAACACCCCAGCAACCCGCCAGACAACCCCGTTCGCCGCCACGTGGACCATGCACGTTCCGCCATTAAAATCATCGTCGGACCCGCTCAGAGTGCCACGAAGTTCCGACCGTTCCTCACCGCCCCACGCCGCGTAGCCATGCCGTTGAGCTTCGCCAGGAGGCAACGGACCACCCCTATCGCCGTCTATGCCATTAGCCCGATGTGCCGATGACCATGACGAGTTCAGCCCGCGCCCGTCGGTCCCCTTCAGGCACTATAAAAGGAGTCCACCCTTGTTCGATTTGTGAACACCATCTCACTCCCCACCTATCACTGATCACACCCAATCACTCCCGGAGCAAGGCAAGCACCAGGTGGCCGCAATTTCACTAGAGTCCGCCGTTGTAGAGGAGGAGAGGCGTCGTCGATTGGATCCGCCCCAGGAGGAGCTGTCGGTACCAGGAGGATTGCCGTCGTCGACTTCGTCGTTCTCCCCCGTCGCCGACCATCGCCTGAGCCCCGGTGATCCCCCGTCGACCCCCATTGGCCACGCTAGGGTTCGTGTTCGTCACGTCATGTTCAGGCGTAGACGATGAACCACAACCATAGATCTAGCTTCTAATCCTACGGCCCTAATCGCCCCGTACCCCTTCGTCACTCTCTCTCTCACTAACGAGTGGAGACAACCACTTAACTAGCCTGCGCACGCTGTGTGTAGTGGGCCGGCCCAGTTAAACCTCCCGCATGACCCAGTAATTCAAATTTAGATTTATTCTTTTAGTTTCAAACTCAGTTGTGTACCCAGATTCAAAAATTAACCTAGCTCGATTTACTAAACCAAAATGCATGAAACCAATTTTGCTAGAAAGGTACTGGAGTGCTTCATCCAAGCCCGTTGGATTCAAATCATTTGGATTTGTAGATCACCTATAGTAAAAATAACAAGGCAGAATCTTTTCTTTATTCAAACATTTTTCAAAATTCAACCATGAAAGCTTTTGAGTTGATTCCAACTCTCAAAAATCACATTTAACCATACCTTTCAGAATATATAAAAATATATAGGTTTACTTTGCAGAAATAATGATCAAGTGATAAAAGAATGCCCCATAGGCATTTCTAGTCACTTTAATTAATTAAAATAAAAAGGTTAAACCTTATTAAATTGTGACACCACTTTAAATCACATTCCCATATACTGAAATATGTGGTGATGACATGTGTCAACATGATCCCATGTTTTAGTTGGAGAATATTAAATCTTAAGTAGTTTTTCAATAAGTAGAAATTACTTTTCTAAAATAAAGGAAATAAAACTATTGCCTTAATGATTGTAATGCTTGTGATGATCCTATATCATCTAGTGAAAACCTTGGTGTGGTAGATAGAAATAGTTAAGTATTGTTTGGTGATTGTGTACCTCGTATTTATTTATAGACGCTAGTACCAACCAAGGATACGAGGAGGAAGGAGGATACTACGAGGAAGAAGCCGAGGATAATTTCAACCACTGCTCTGCACAAGGCAAGCTAATATCTGCAAGCTATTACCTGAGCAAGCTTATACTTGCAATTATGCAAGCTATTGACTTTGCAAGTTAACCCTTGCATGACAACTATGCCAACTAGATGCTTTAAGCATATGTGATTATACCCACGTGGTGACACATAATCCTAGTTTTACTTGCAAGCTTAGTATTCTATTTCTTTATCAAAGCTTTTAGTTGAGTTTACTTAGTGACTTGTAGATATTAGAAATATATATGAAGGTAGCATAAAGAGCATAAAACTTGACCTAAGTTAGATAATCTTGATGTCATCCTGAGGCATGAGATTGAACTCAGATCATTCACACCTGATTACCACCCCTCATTAGTGTTTATCCCCCACTTGTAGATGCTAGTGCTAAGCATAAAACTTGATCACTTTACATGGGAATACTTGGTGAAAATGGTTATGAAAACCTTAGAATGATGATTCATTCTACTGAAATGTTTTGACATGTGTTCTTGAACACCAAATGATTTTGATGATGAAAATGTTAAGGCATGAGCCTTAGCCCTTTTACAAAACTGATGGTTGTCTGGATGCGATACCATTACAACTTTACTGACAACCACAATACCCGAAATTTGGGTAGGTCTTGACTAGAAATTTATATACCTTAGTATGGGTTCCCTTGCGGCCAAGGTTTGAGCTGAGGCTACCTTGTGAAGATTGTCCACCTATGCAGTTCTCAAGATGACAGTTGGTCATGGTTGGGAGGCCAAACTCACAGGAGAGGTGCTTGTACTAGGGCGTGTAACTGAAAGGTTAGGATTGATTATCCGCATACTGAGTATGGTGAATTCAGGATTTTTCCTGACGGATGTATCGAATGTTGTGGTGAAAGTGTATAATCACTGTAGAGTGTCAAACTATTCGAATAGCCGCGTCCGCTGTTATAGATAGTTGGAGTGGCATACTGTTCTGTCGTCAGATGTTTTTCAAAATGACTTGTGAAATGAATCATGACTTTGACTTGACCACAACAGGTTTGTGATATGAAATTCAAGTTTCCACTTAGGTGTTATAAAACTTTCAACTAGATTTCATTGCTTCTAAACTTAGTTAAGGTAAACCTGGCTTTTTGCAAAATAATCCTAGAGCTTAGTATCCTATTCAAAAACCACTTCACTTGTTAGTATTAGTTTGCGAGTACTTAAAGAGTACTCATGGCTTTGTCCCTAGCTATTCACGTGGCCAGACTATGAAGAGGAGTATCAAGAGGATGGACAGCAGGAAGGTTAGGATAACTAGGATCATCTCCCATCGTCAGCATTTCATGTGACCATGAAGATGGAGCTTCGCCTACGCTATCGTTATTATTACGTTATTCCGCTGCTTGAATAGTATTAAGACTAGATCATGAGATCCTTATTTGTGTAAGACCTTATGTATGGTTTGTAATGGATGATGTACTGTGATATCCAATCTATTATGTCTCGCAAAAATGGTAATCCTGGGATTGCGATGTATGGCATAACAGGCATCTGGGATTAAAAATCCGGGTGTTGACACCCACTATGCCGATAGAACACTCTGATAATCCTGTGGAGGACGACAATGAAGTTCCCAAAAGGAGCAAGATACAAAGGACTACAAAGTCATTTGGTGACGATTTCATTGTGTACCTTATGGATGATACTCCCGCTTCTATTTCAGAATCCTATGCATCTCAAGATGCTAACTACCGGAAAGAAGCTGTCTGAAGCGAGATGGACTCCATCTTAGCTAATGGTACTTGGGAAGTCACTAATTGTCCTTATGGGTGCAAACCTGTAGGATGTAAGTGGGTGTTCAAGAAAAATCTTAGACCTAATGGTACTATTGAAAAGTATAAGGCACGTCTTGTGGCCAAGGTTATACCTAAAAATAAGGTGAAGACTTCTTAGATACCTACTCACCTGTAGCCAGATTGACCACTATTCAAGTACTATTATCCTTGGCTGCCTCACACGGTCTTCTCGTTCATCAAATGGACGTTAAGAAAGCTTTTCTAAATGGAGAGATAAATGAGGAATTTTATATGGAGAAGCCTAACGGATTTTTAGTAGATGTTCAAGAAGAAAAAGTGTGTAAGTTAGTGAAGTATTTGTATGGTCTTAAGCAAGCTCCTAAGTGGTGGCACGAGAAGTTTGAAAGAACTTTAACTGCTGAAGGCTTTGTTGTAAACGAAGTTGACAAATGTGTGTACTATCGCCATGGTGGGGCGAGGGAGTTATTATATATCTCTATGTCGATGACATATTGATATTCGAGGCCAACCTCGCTGAGGTCAAAGAGTTCCTATCTCGCTGCTTTGAGATTAAGGACTTGGGAGTGGCTGATGTAATATTAAACATCAAGCTACTAAAGGATGACAATGGTGGGATCACACTGCTTCAATCTCACTATGTAGAAAAGATATTGAGTCGCTTCGGGTATAGCGACTGCAAGTCTTCTCCAATGTCTTATGATCCCAGTGTGCTACTTCGAAAGAATCGAATGATTGCTAAATATCAATTGAGATATTCTCAAATCATTGGCTCGTTCATGTATTTAGCCAGCACCACTAGACCTGACATATCCTTTGTTGTAAGCAAACTGATTCGATTTGTGTCAAATCCTGGAGATGATCATTGGCATGCTCTTGAGAGAGTTTTGCGCTATTTTAAAGGCACTACGAGTTATGGGTACTTGAGTGTTATAGTGATTCAAACTGGATATATGATGCTGATGAGATTAAGGCCACGAGTGGTTATTTGGTTACACTTGGTGGTGGCGCTGTTTCCTGAAAGTCTTGCAAGCAGACCATCTTAACGAGGTCAATAATGGAAGCAAAACTCACATCATTAGACACAACCACTGTTGAAGCAGAGCGGCTTTGTGATCTCTTGATGGACTTGCATGTGGTTGAAAAACTAATACCTTCCATCCCTATGAACTGTGATAGTCAAAATGTGATCGTCAAAGTAAACATTTCTAAGGATAATATGAAGTCATCAAGGCATGTGAAAAGGAGATTGAAATTTGTCAGGAAACTAAGAAACTCCAGAGTTATTGCGTTGGATTATATCCGAACGTCTAAGAACATGGAAGATCCCTTCACACTAGGTTTATCATATAATGTGATAGATAATTCATCGAGGGAGATGGGTTTGAGACCCACACTATGAGTTGGTCCCAGTGGCAACCCACTTTATGTGATCGTTGATCCCGTGAATCAGAGCTAGGAGACAAGTTGTTGGTCAGCTGAGAGGAGAGTATCCCCATATTATATTTACATCTCCATAAATATGCAATGCTCTCTTAATCTGCATGGCAGGTTGATATTTATCTTAATGTGTTTCAAGTGGCTTTTATAAGCAGATATGTTGTCCTACAGAACATCTCTTGAGAAGCACATATATGAGTCTGACTGTCAAACATCACAGTCCGTGAGAGTTGGGTGCTCTCGAATAAACTCATGAAATGCCCTAGAGTATGATGCATAAGCTTCAAACTGCGGGGAAGCCAACGGCAGCCCTATATCGGTCTAGATTTTGTATGAAACTAGCACGCAGAAAACTTGTAGTTTAAGGCATAGTCCAGTATTCAAGTTGCTAGCTAGTGTAAAATAAAGTTTAACGTGGAAGTTCAACTTAACGGTCTCCACTACACACCGGTATATAAAAAAATATTCTGGAAGAAAAGTGATATGATGTGACAATGAGATTTTGTGGGGGTTTGTTGGAATTTGGTGAATATTAGGATTTTGGTCCATTAGATAAATTTTAAAATTCTCTTTGGCCCACTTGTGCATGAAAGCATATGGCTGTGCTAGTGATGCTTAAGTTTAGTCCCACATTGCTAGTGGAAGGGGAGTTAGACCATCTTATATAGTAGAGTATTGCACCACTCACAAAGGTGTGAGAAGGAGAGAAGCCCTCGCCCACTCTTTCTTCGATGCCGCATGCCACGGGGTACGGGAATATCGTCGAGCCGAGATTTATTTTTCTGTTTGGAAAAATTAATTATGAGTTATTAACGGACGTGTTAATTACAGTCGTTTCTAGTTTTTATGGATTGTGGGATGTTACCGACTCGAACGTGGACTGTGCCCCACGATCTCCCTGACCAGCACTACATAAGCGTCTGCGCTAAACCTAATCGACAATCAATCCACACACACGCCTACCTCCAGAACCTTGCACCGTCGTCTTCGTCTTCCTCATTCCGTCTTGCGGCGTGCACCACAGGTCGGGACAGTAGGCCTCCGAAACACCGCCTCTCGTGAACCTGTACGGATGAGGGGCAATCAGGTTTTTGGGGAGCACGACTACTGGCAACCACGACGTCATTCGAAGATGAGTTCCCGAACGAAGACTACTTTCCAGACGTCAGCGACCTCTTCGGCAACCTTAACATGGGCGATAATTCTGCTGCTGCTACCGCTGCGTCTACTGTCGCTGCTGCACCCTCTGCATCATATGTGATCTTAATCTCCCTCTTTTAGATTTTGCTAGAGTTTCTAGTTCTAGCGTATGACATAGATGTGATATTTATCTTGTTTAAATGTAATCTGTTCATCTACTTTGTTGATCTACATAATTAGTTTTATTACTGTTTGTATAATCATGTTTTATTAATTTATTATTCGGATTAAATCATATGGATTATTGCTTATATTTTTAACAGGCTACGGGTGTGAGGTCAGATCCCTACCACTATTGTGCACCGTTTTGTTGCGGCGATTGCTCCTGGAGGTAGCGCCCCGATACGAAGGGTGCAGTGCGAATCCGTCGACCCGAGCCGCTTCGACGACCAGTACAGAGGGTGCGGCGATGAATCCATCGACTTGAGCCGCTTCGATGACCAGTACAGAGGCTGGGGCGGCGGCAATAGGACGATGTCGAAGCCCTACCACTGCCGCGTGCCGTTCTGCTGCGTCAATTGGTGCTGGAGGCCGCGCCCCGCAGCGTAATTGCGTAAAGTGGGCCGCCAGAAATCAGACCATGCCGCCTCACCACCGCGGCCCGCTACTATATTTAAATTGAAAAAATAGAAACTCCTCCATTCTTCTGGTTTGCAGACTAGCAAACTCCAAAGCGCTCTTCCATCGTGGCATACCATGGCATTGTCCACCCCAGCTTGTCGTTAGAACAGCTGAAGCCTGCTACTTCTTGGAACGATGCAATACGTACTCGTTCTGCTCACTGGTTTTGCTGCGTTCTCCTTCGTTTCGTTGCTATATCAGAGGACGCAGGAATGAATTGAAGTGTGGGCACAGGCCATTTTTTTTTGCGCTGACCCACGTGAAATACAAAATTTGCTTAAAAAGTAATGTAAATAGCAAAGTAAAATCTAATATGTTCCAATTTTCGGGTCACAAATATATTTTTATTTTGTGAGTTATGGTACACCATGGACAAGTAAACGGTAAAATTAAACAATTAGAAAAATTATGCTTTTTAGCTACTGGATCTCTTTAAGTACAACTTATCACTAGATTTCTTTTACAATAACCCATGTGGCACACGAATTCTGTCTAAAAAGTGTTGTATTGTATTCATTGACAGGGGATTACAGAGTTTATATACTCCCTCCGGTTCAATTTAAAGAACTCAGATCTATTTAGATATGAATACATCTAGCATTAAAATATATATAGATATCCGTATCCAGATAAATTTGAGTCTATTAGTTTTGATCGAAGGGAGTAGTACATGTGATGACTGTCTAAAAAGTGATATTTGCTAAAATATGCATGGTAGTGAATGATGTATGGTTTGTACGTTTAGTGCAAACTACTGGCTGACTTGAATCTCTCCCACCCTCACGTAGATCCTAATTTCTCCGGGATCCCGCGACTTCCACCGTTCGGGTTCACCGTGTGTGTGCAACGTTTGCATCCGTGATGGGCTTCCTAGAACCTCATCTGCTCCACGACTCCGGTGAGGCTATCAAAAAAATGTCTCTGACAAGATATGTCTTTTAATTTTTGTCCCAAGGGTTAAATTTTTTGCTACATACAAAAGCGGACATTTTTTAGCAAAAACGACACATTTTGTAGCAAAAGCGGGGTTTTTACAAAAAATATAAGACAAGTGTCAGCAAGAGAACCAGAATGATGAGCAAGAGAACCAGAACGATGGCAGCATGCCATCAACCCGGAGACGCTTAGTGTTGCTGTTATTTTTATGCAATCAAATTCCTATGACTGGAAAATGAATACTCTCAAACTGATCTACAATAGTCTATAATCTGAACATCAGATTATTTTTTAGATGATAACATTAGATTTTTTTTTAGAACAACCTGCCAAACATTTATTGATCAATAATAATGTTTTTATGAACTGTTACATCATAAGGGGTGGTAAGCCATAGATGGCGACCATCATAAGGGGTGGGGGAAATAGAGCTATTATCTCTGAGATTAATCTCACAGCCCAGAACTTCCACTATTGCAAGTTTGTTTTCGAGAAAAGGTCTTTAAATTTTGAGATGATAAACATTAGATGAATGGTAGTCTATTTATTATCTAAAATTCTGGGTGGACCACGGCCCACCCGGTCCCACCCCTAGGTACGCCCAGAGCTGACACATAAAACCCCCTCAAAAGAACCCAAAAAATAATCAGGTTAATATCGTTTTTTTTTTTGCTTCCAAGTTACTGTCGGTCAGTTCAGTTAACATCATGAAAAAACAGTTACCGGCGCTGGATCGATCGATTTCTTCATCCGCTGTTCACTGGTTCCTCTAGCCCGCTCCATCTACTGTTGGGCCACAAGAGAACAGTAGGACACCAATATGCGAAATGCTTTATCGATCGAGATCCATATCTATCCGCACCACCAGCCACCGGCGGTCGAATAGAAGATCGATCCATTACTGTTAGGCGGCACGCATCGATCACCAGCAGCACGTATATTTCCAAACCCAAATGGAGACACCGCTAGAGAACGAAAAGGCTCCTGCTAATAGCATAACACAACCATAATATATACTACTCCGTAGTACTACTCTCCGAGTAAGCACCGTGTCATTCGTCGCGCCAGACAGACCGTCAGGACATAATTAGGTAGAGCATCAGTGCCACTTTATCTCTCACACACACAAGCCCGTAGCGGGGGGCTGCAAGTGCAACCCGATTGATGAGTGGCCAGTCGAGGCCGTATCGTTTATCCCTTCACTGCACGTACGTACGCGAGGGCGAGGACCACCAGGTAACCAATCATAGATCATAATGTCAGTCACAAGTTCACAATGCTGTGCACTTGCAGTCACCTACCATGATGACGTTTACAACCCAACCAATCCTCCTCCTATCCCCGTGCGCCCAGTCCTGTCCGCCTTTATCCTCCTCTCTCCTCTTCTTCTTCCCAAAAGAAGGCCTGTGGTTTTGCCAAATCGCAAGGGGTGTTTGTTTGTCCCACGGTTGCCTTCCGAGTTCGAACCATGGATATTGGGACCTGCACGGGTCTGGTGGAAGAGCTTTTGCCAAGCCATAGCTAGGTCACTCACAGTACTTCTACGTACGGCTGCTAGATATTACTTCCTGGATTTCAAAAGTCAAAACACGTGACATCCAGACATTTAACCTCGTGTCTAAGATCAGATTTGGCCGATATATATTTGCATGATGTGCTGGCAAAAAAAAAACATCTCGATGGAAAAGGCGCGCTAGAAATGTTCACTCACGGGCTTCGCGTAGGGAAACTCGCTCCATGTCATGCGTGAAGGATAGGGAAAAAAGGTGAGGTCGTCGTCCCAACCAGATCCTGGCTTCCTCGATGGCCTCGTGCGCCACTCCGTGGTCCAACGCGAGCTCGCCGTCCAGCACCCTTCGCCCATCTCCTTTCCGTGTGCCCGGCGACCTCCGCCCCGACGACCTCCGCCTCCGTCTCCGGTGACCTCACCCCGACAACCTCCGTTCCGGCGACCTCCACGCAGCACAATCGGCGAGCCTACTGCTCCTCCTCTGCATCTAGGCCAAGATCGAGACGAGAGGCCCGCTCCTCTACCTCCATAGCCTAGGGGTTACTCCATAGGTGGCAATTTTTGCTACATGCGGTGGTCAAATTTGCTACATACGGCAGTCGGCGTTGCTACATATGACGTATTATTTTGCTATATAGCTTGTTTTGCGACAATGTCTTTGGCAAATTCGGATTTTGCTACATTTTTGTTTTATTTGATACATTTGTATTCTGACTTCGCTACAATATCGTAATTTTTTTGCTACATAACATCCCTGGTGAGGTCTTCGACGAGGTGTCTATAAAACTCTCCGGCGATTTCTTCGGCGAAGATAGCTTTTTGCTACAATAGAAGAAGTTTGTCACTACAA
Organism: Avena longiglumis; assembly: GCA_030063025.1. Lineage (NCBI taxonomy): Eukaryota > Viridiplantae > Streptophyta > Magnoliopsida > Poales > Poaceae > Avena > Avena longiglumis. Next base: position 398,759,388 of record CP125978.1, read on the forward strand.
CCGTCTTGTGATTTTGCTACAACAGTGTCAACTATTTGCTACAAGGTCTCCGGCGAGAATCACCAGCGAGTTTTTCCGACGATGTCTCCGGCGAAGTCGGTTTTGCTACATTAGCACAAATTTTTTTGCTGCATGGTCTCCGACGAGACATTCTATTTCTGAACCCTTTTTTTTGCTTCGGAAGCAAAAGCGGGATGTTTTGCAGCAAATGGACACGTGGCAGCACGGGAAGCAGGACGATGAAAGCTCCCCCATCGTCCGAGGGACGCCTAGCACTTGCCTTCGTGTAACGTTGTCTATTTTGACACAAACATTATAACAACTGCATAGAGTTTTAGTTTTACTATACAAGGACTAACAATATATAGGGAGGCTAATAAAGTGGCACTGTATGATAGGTGGGTCCCTTTGTCATTATTTTAAACTTCTCCAAAAATATTTTCAGTTAATTATTAAATCCCACACGATGGGTCCAGCTATCAGAATATTAATTTTTTTATAATCTCAGCAATAATTTGAAATGGTTTAACTTGAAAAATCCATTGCTAATTCATTTTGAATCATAAAAATACAAATAATGTGTCAAAATGTTCATAAATATAGGATCCACCTGTAAAAAATAATCAAGCATTTTTAAATAACTTATAACATGTTCATGTTAGAAGAACAAAGTATACCTTTTCTCTAATATATGGAGTTCATAGAAATGCCATATTTAGTGCATTTTAACTCCGTTTAAATAGATGGTCATGTTTAGGGATAAGCTTCAATACCTTTAAATATGTCATGTCATCATTCTTTTTTGAATTACATCGATGCCATGTATTGAACATGGGTTTCCTTTATTTCGTGTTTGCTTCTTATCTCGGTAGAACGTGAATCGGCATCAAGATCGACCATGCCAAAGATCAATGCTCGGTCATAGAAGAACAAGGCAAGTGTAGTCCCATCATCTCTGAATCTATGTTTTCAAAGTATTTAATTTCTCGCTATATATTGCATGCGATTTTAGTGTTTTTATCAATAGATAGAGTTATCCTATTTGATGCATGTTCCATCTTTTGTCACCTAAATTTCTTGATCCACTACTCCTAGCTTGATTAGGTTTTGGCTTATGATCGTCGATGGAGCTTTTATATATAAGTTGTGCTTAGCCTTGCTTATAGTTGTTTAAAGCTTAAAGGCTTGGATGAACCAGATCTGCGAGTGAAATTAGTATCACATGATGATGTGGTATGATTAGTGATACGGTTAATATAAACATGTGTAAAGTCTTGGATGGGTGCCACATCGGGATGTGGTTTCTTCTCCCATTCTTGCCGACCCTAGGATCCGAGTTCTCGCCTCTTGAACCAAGACTGAGCGAACAACCACATGGGGCCCTACAATGGCACCCTCTCGACTCACTAACTTGCCTAGTCTATTTCATGAGTCACATAGTTCAGGATTTCATTTGGCATATGCATAGAAACCATTTGTGAAAAGGTGTATAGCATATAGGGTGTGGTCGGGGTTAATAAGACTATGTTTCTATCTTGCTTTGACTCACAACCTTAGGGACCGACATTGAGACTCGACCAGTTAAAGCGGGATGCTCTAAGGCGAGACTCGTGGTCTAGGTGACAGTAAGGTAACGTTCGTGGTCAACCACCATCTACCGGCTTTAGTAGGAAGTTAGCTAATGTTAGCTCACATTAAGAGTCGATTGGCATGTGTGGGTAAAGTTGTACACCAATGCAAGGTTAAATATTTTTAAAAAGTCATGTCCATAGTTAATTATGACTTGGCAATGCATTATGATGATCATAGAGAACATTAACCTAATCGTAAAACTTGGAATCAAAGTGTGTTTAGAATTGCTTCCTCGTGGTTAATCGAGAGGGTGTTCCTAGTTGGTAGGTTCGGTTGATGATGATTCAATGGATATAATATGATGACCAATAGAGCTAGTGATATCACTCTCTTATCACCTTTTAAATGTTATGAGTAGATGAGATTCTAAGCATACTTGTTTATGCAAATAAAGCTTGCTTTACGCAAAAGTAACTCCATAGAAATCCTTCCAAATTTGAGCATGCAGCTATTAGGTTATATAAGCCTCGCACATACATTGCGTACTCGGCCTTGTTTCATTAATATTTTTGTAGCAGGGTAAGTTTCCCCTCGAAGGTGAGTTACATGTGAACATCAACATTGATGAGTAGCTTGGGGTTCCCAGGCAGCCGCCTAGAATATACAGACTAGGATGTCATTTATATGCTTATGGCCTCTTAGGCTATTTGTTAAGGTTGCTATGTGTAATAGCATTAATCTTCTTTCGTTGATTGATGTATGTCGCCAAGAACATCTACTTGTAATATGTTGATTCTTTGCTCGTAAGACTTGTATCACTTCTTGGAGTCATAGAGTCATTGTTGTGTATGACTGTAGTATCTCGAGCTCAAGGTTAGGCTTATGTATAATGAAGGTATGAGATTTGTCTATCCCTGGTCCCGAGGTGTGATACGTCGGAAACTTAGATATATTTTTTGATGTTCATGCTTGTTTAGTATCTACTTTACTTTGCTTTGTCTACACTTTGAGGTGTTTTTATATGTTTTCTGGTACTAACCTATTAACAATATGCCACAGTGCCAGTTGCATGTTTTCTTCTATTTTTGGTTCCAGAAAGGAAGAAAATCGATATTCTCGGAATTGGACAGGAAAAAAGCCAAAGTAAATATTTTACCGTGGGGAACACGAAGCCTGAATACAATATGGAGGAGAGCCACCAGGGGGCACACCCCCTGGCCGCGCGGCTAGGCCCAGCCCGCGCCTGGGGGTGTGGCCGCCTTAGCTGCCATCCTGCCTCGCCTCTTCGCCTATAAACACCCCCCGATGCAGAAACCCTAAGGACTCGGTCAATATTCCACGAAACCGTCTGTAGCCACCGCCACCATCGTCCCTAGATCGGGGGATATGAAGCTCTTCCCGGCACCCTGCCGAAGGGGAGATCATCCCAGAGGCCTTCTTCTTCATCATGCCAGCCTCCGGTATAAAGTGTGAGTAGTTCCACCTTGAACTACGAGTCCATGTAGTAGCTAGATGGTTGTATCTCCTCCTTTGTGCTACCATGTTTAGATCTTGTGAGATCCGTTCATGATCAAGATCATCTATTTGCAATCATGCATGTTGTGTTTGCAGGGATCCGATGGATATTAAGATTACTATGTCAGATTGATTAATGGTTTTGTCTTATTGATTCTATCATGTTTGTGTTGTTTGTGATCTTGCATGCTCTCCGTTTCTAGTAGCTATCTTGGCCAAGTAGTTGCTAGTGACTCCAAGAGGGGGTATTTATGCTCGATAGTGGGTTCATGCCTCTATTTAATATAAGGGAAGTGAAAGAAATCTCTAAGGTTGTAGATGTGTTGTTGCCACTAGGGAGAAAACAACGGTCTCTTGTTCATGGAACAAGTGGATTGTTTACCTTACAAACTTTGCTTAAAGCAGTTATCCGTTGTTTGCAACTTAATACTAGAGGGGGTTCAGATGATAACCTGAAGGTGGATTACTAGTTATAGATGCAGTTGGATGGCGGTCTATGTATCTTGTTGTATTGCCCAATCGAATCTCATAGGATCCTGAATGTCTAGTATTGCATTGTTATGCCTTGCTCAGTCCTGTCAATTGCCCTGCTATAATTTGTTTACCAAAGATGCCTTGTTTGTTTATCTTAAGGAGAACACCTCTAGTGAACTATGGACCCGGTCCAATCTTTACCATTGATACATCTTCCAATGTTACTGCTTTACTCGCAAACCACTATTACCTTCCACACCATATAGTTGATCATTTGTTTTCAGCAAACCGGTGAGATTGACAACCTCACTATTCGTTGGGCCAAAGTCTTGAGTTTGTGTTGTGCAGGTTTCCAAGTTGCTAGCAACACCTTTGAGTCGTTTCCTTCCTCCTACTGGTTCGATAACCTTGGTTTCTTACTGAGGGAAAACTTGTTGTTGTGCTCATCATACCTTCCTCTTGGGGTTTCCCAACGAAGCTTCTAAGCACCATCAAGGTGCCACACATGCGCGTGCTCTCATGGCTCTCTAAATTGATTATCTATCTTTCATCTATGAAGTTATCCCTGGTTTTCTAACTGAGCATATTCATCTAATATTTTGTCTATGCATTTAATAAATGCCTGAATGTTGAAGGTTCAAGTTATTTTTTAGAAAACCAGAAAGGCTTCTAGGTTCCATTGTGATACGTCTAATTTGCATCACCATTCTATATCATAATTTTCCTCTATTCATTGATATGTGTCTTATTATGAGGTGTTACTTATGTCTTTTCCTCTGTTTTTGCATGTTGGATGATTCTTGGAGGATGAACTGTCGGAGTCTGGATTCTGATGGAAAAGGAGGTGTTTTGATGCAATTTCGCAAAGATCAGAAAAATACCAGAAAAATATTGTAAAATTATATTTTCTAGAAGACGAAGGAAGCCAGAAGGGGAGGCGTAGCTGGGACACAGGGGGCCCACACCCCTAGGCGCGGGCCCCCCTAGGCCGCGCCTAGGGTAGGTGTGGCCCACCTGGCCGGCCTCCGAATCCACCCTCTTGCCTATAACTTCCACTCGGAACCCTAATACCAAGGGGGGGACCATAGAAAGATTTTCGCCGCCTCTACGGGGAGGAAAACATCGAGAAACAAAGATCTCTCTAGCAGACAGATTTCTGCCAGGGAAATTCCTTCCCGGAGAGGGGAGATCATCGCCATCAACACCATCATCAAGATAGACTTCATTCGGATCATCATCATCATCCACACCATCATCTCCACCAGCACCATCATCATTACTCCATCCTGCTGTAACAATAGTGTTGAATACTTGCATAGTTCTTAGGGGAAACTTTCCTGGTGTTGATTACTACTGTAATTGATGCTTGTGAGTGGAACCATTGGATTATTATTTATGTTCAGATTGTTATCCATTACCATATCATCTTTGATCTTGATCCATATGATGTCTTGTGAGTAGTTCGTTTAGTTCTTGAGGACATGAGAGAAGTCATGTTGTTAGTAGCGGATTTGTGTTGAGTTATTATTCAATGGTTTAGTATTTAAGTTGTGGTGCTATTCTACTAGTGGTGTCATGTGAACGTCGAGTACATGATACTTCACCATTTATGGGCCTAGGGGAATGCATTGTGTATTTGGATACTAATTGTGGGGTTGCCGGAGTGACAGAAACCTGAACCCCCGTTAGGACACCTTTGCACAAGGGAGTGTAGGATCTCAGAGTTTAAGGCTGTGGTTAGATTTATATCTTAATTAATTTCCTGTAGTTGTGGATGCTTGCAGGGGGTTTAATCACAAGTATGTATTAGTCCAAGTAAGGTCGGTATGTTAGCACAGGTTCACCCACACAACACTTACAACACCAAAGAAGGGTGCTTAGCCATTTGAAGCGAAAGCACTTGATAGAATTCCCATGTTTCCTCGAGAACGTTTGGTCCTTATAAGTATTTCCATCGGCTTGTCCTTTGCTAAGAAAGGATTGGGACACTTGCTGCAGTTGTTCGTTGTCTTTATTACTTGCACTTTGTTTTGTTGCTTTATCAGAAAACCACTAAAAATCCATTTGCTAAGTATTTACAGAGAGTTCCTGCTCCATACCACTAGTCAACACCTTCTGCTCCTCGTTGGGATCGACACTCCTATTTATCGGAAGTACTGCGATACACCCGCTATACTTGTGGGTCATCAAGACTATTTTCTGGCGTCGTTGCCAGGGACTGAAGCGCTATTGAAGAGTGTAACTGGTAAGGGAAACTTCTACTGTGAGTATTGCTTTTGTTTATGTTTGTTACTTTGTTTCCAATATGGATAACCCGCTTGGTTTTCTGTTTGGGAAAACTACTACTGTTAGGGTAGTAGATGAATCACCACCTGCTGAGATAGATCCTTTTAAGATACTTACAAGTATTGTTGATCGTGTTATGGATAATTATTGTTTAGGGGATGGAACTGTCCATCCTGGTGATCATTTACTTTTTATCCATGAATTATGCATGTTGTTTAAGTGTGCAGGTATCACAACTGAACAGGTGAAGAAGAAGTTACTCTCCATATCCTTGAAAGGGAGAGCTGAAGAATGGTATAAGTTGCTGAAGAATGGGCAATCCATGAAATGGGAGGAAGTTGCATCTCTCTTTTATTCTAAATTTTATCCTCCCAGTGAGATTCATAAGGATAGAAAATCTGATAAATAACTTTTGGCCTCATGATGGAGAGAGTACATCTCAAGCTTGGGGGAGATTAAAGTTACTAATGCTTAAATGTCCTATTCATGAACTCCCTAACAATATAATTATCAATAACTTTTATACTAGGCTTTCTCTTCATAATAAAGATTTACTAGATGCTTCTTGTGCTGGATCATTCACACGTATGAAGGAAGAAGCTAAATGGGATCTCCTAGACCATATTCAAGAGAACACTGAAGTTTGGGAGAATGACAAAGTAAAAAAGTCAGGTATAAACTATGATTATGAATGCATTAAATCTTTTATGGAAACTGATGGCTTCCATGATATTAGTAATGAGTTTGGTCTTGATTCGCAGAGTATTGCCAATTGTTTTAAGGCCTTTGACTCCTACATAGAAATTCCCAAGAAGAAGTGGAATAAGTACCATGCACCTTATAAAGATGTTGTTAGTCATGTTCCTGTTAGAAGCACTGAAGTCTGTACTATTGATCATATTTTGCCTAAACCATATGTTGAGAAAATACCTTTCCCAGCTAAGGTAAAGGAGTATTCTATGATGATTAGTGCGAATAACAAAGGTACTAAGAAAACTGTGGGGCCTGATGAGCAAATGAGTACTGAACCGGTGGTAGCTATTATGAAAGACTCTGTCACTAGAAATATAGAGGATGAGCATATTGTCTTCTGTGAAGACACTTCTAATATTATCTCTCATCCTAGTAAAGCTAGAAAAGCTAGTGTTCCTGTGCTTTCTGTTAAAATTGGTGATCATTGCTACTATGGTTTATGTGATATTGGTGCTAGTTCTAGTGTTATTCCTTATGAGCTTTAAATGGAAATTATGCATGAGATTGGTCCTTGTGAGCTTGAGGACATTGATGTGGTTATTCACCTTGCTAATAAGGAGACTATTTGCCCTATTGGCATTATAAGAGATGTGGAGGTTCTTTGTGGTAAGATTAAATATCCTGCTGATTTTCTAGTGCTTAATGCAGCAGCTAGCAAAACTTGTCCTATCATTTTTTATAGACCTTTCTTGAACACTTGTGGAGATATTATAGATTGTAAGAAGGAGAAAGTTTTAACTAAGTTTGATGGAGATTCTTATGAGTTTAAATTTTCCAAATTTGCTAAAGCTCCTTGTGAAAATAGTTTGCCTAATAAAGATTTCAGGATGGAACAACTTGTTTCTATTGATTTAGTTTATGACCTTGGACCTCTTTTTGATGACTATAAGTATGCTTATTCTAATGATAAAGTTGTTGCCAGTGACAGTTATATTGTCAACTTTATTCAAAGTGCTACTGAAAGTTATTATGAGAGAGGGAAACATGGTTTTATGCATCTCAATAATGTTAAGTTTTCCCGTTTTATGTTGAAAGCTTTGAAGTTGCATCTGTTTTGTCTTCCTATGCTAGTGGCTTTTTGTTTCAACAATTTATTTTCTCATGATACCCCCATGCATAGGAAGTGGGGTTAGACTTAAGTGTGTTGGTTATTTGCTTCTTGATGCTCTCTTTCACTTCAAATATTTATCTCTCACTACTAGAGAAAAGGCTATAGGAGACATGCTTATGTGAGGCACATTTAGACCATATGCGCCTCCTATAAAATAGGCGAGGCACACTCCTTCTCCATGCGCCTCTGGTATAAAAATAGGCGAGGCGCATATGATAAGAATGCGCCTCCTATAATCCCTGTACGGACTAAATCTAGCAGCCCCATATTATGCGAGGCGCATTCCAGTCATATGCGCCTCCTATATATTAGATAGGCGAAGGCGCATATGGGCAGAATGCGTCTCGCATAATCTGTGTGGGCCCGCGTGTTGGTAGGTGCACGAATATGCGAGACGCGTATGGTTATATGCGCCTCCTATATTTGATAATATGCGAGGCGCATATGGTCATATGCGCCTCAAGTAACTCCTGCGGGCCCATCTCATCTCCTTCCGTGTGCCGCCTGAGCGTCCACCCACCCCAATCCCCTTTGCTGCGCAGTCCCATGGACGTAGTTCCTCCGCCTCCCTCGCCAGTAGGCTGCCCCCGGCCGTTCGCGGTCCCATCCGGCGAGACTTGGTCGTCCCGCCTCCTCCTCCCAAAGGCAGCGATGACGGTCGTTGCCGGTCGGTCCACCCGCCCATCGCTTTTGTCGTCCATGGCGACGGCGTCGCCACGACAGCGGGTTGGGGTGAGGCGGCTCAGCGACCACACGCGCAAAAGACGTGGCCGGCTAGCAGGCCGCGTCCCTCACGTATGCCGGCCTCCTCGCCCGCCGACTCGCCTGCAGGCGCGCGGTGGCTGCAGCCCTTCTCCTCCTTGTTCCCCCATCTCGGATGGCCTCCACTGAGGCCCTTGCCTTCGATGGTAGCAACTGCATGGGCGGTGGTTTGTGCTGCGGAACAGTGGTTGAGCGGGAGGAGATGCGCATCCTCGCAGAAAGGGAAGAGGCGGACGACCTACATCCATCCCCAGCTCCAGGGATACGTCCTCGAGCACGACCATGACGGCGCTCTGCAAAAGGTTGCGTTTCCCCTGTTTTGCCTTTGTGCGCTAAGCTTGCTCATCTTGTCCTGCTCCATTGGATATCTTGGTGATTGCTCTCAATACTTGCTAGCCCTCCTTTTGCTGTTTACAATTAAAGATACTAGTAATAAAAATCATGACAATCGCTATGATCTTTTCTTAGAGGTGATCCTGTCCTATATTAGTTTCCGAACTAGTAAACAATTTGTCCTGATTTGTATAGGATTTTTTTTGTTTATCCAGTATGATGACTAGCTATGCATAGTGACTTAAAAATTGAGTGAAAAAATATGTGCAATGTATCTTTGGAAGATTAATTTGCTCTAGCCTAGTTGCAAATAGGAAGATTGAGTGGAGAACTAAATATTGATTAATTTTGAAGATCATTGGTAGATCCATGCAATTCCTCTGGTCATGATGTGATGCTTTTTTGGCTGTTGAGAACTAAATATTGATTAATTGTGATGATTTTTTGGTTTTTCGCAAAAGTAGAAGACTTACTGCTGCTCATGATAATTATCGGTGTCTTTTGACTTACAATTGCTCTGTTGTTTCTGCAGAAGCAGAAGACGGTTTGGTACGATCAAGTTGCTGCTCGAGATTTTTTTTTGTATACATGCTATCTGATATATTAGATTCATGAAAAAAAACTTGCCCTAATGATGACCTAGCATACAGATTCATGCAAATTGTATTCAAGTTGAGTGCCAACCATGATAAGATATAATCGCTTCACATATTTATGGTTTATGTTTTCCATAGTGGTTGATGTTTCCTGTACTCTTAACCCCAGCTGCCTGCAAACAAAAGGAAGGGATCATTCTGCCAACACGATGATGATTCTCAAGGTGGCGATCAATGGACGGCCTTCCATAGGTATAAGACAATGACTTAAATTGCAAGTGAATCACCATTGTGTGTGCTATTCTGGTAGAGGTGCATAGATTTCTTAAGTAGCTTGTAGGGTTCATTCATATCAGCAAATGGTTTCTGCAGTTTTTGGGGGACATCAAGTGCTCAATATCTTTTGATATATCTAATATAAAGTGTGTGTGCATATGCCCCCCATATCTCTGCTGTGATTCTTGTAACTTGAGTGTACATAGAAATAAGTATGAATTTCTATTTTTAACACTTGGTTCGAAGATAATAGTGATTTCTGTAATTTGCTAATACTAGATGCAATCCTTTTATTTCCACTAGTGATTTTGATGCATAAGTGCTCCTAGTAGAGAAAGCATGTATGCAAGATGGAAACTTGTGTCTATAGGCAGTAGATGTAAATTTATTTTGATTGTTTGCTGCTTGTTATGCATAGGCAGCTTTGAAAGTTGTACATTTTCAGGTTCAAAGAATATATGAGGAGGAGGACCTGAAGGGCACGAAGGGACGTCATCGGTGACATCCACAAGTGCAGCAGGGTGGTGCTCCGCTAGCTGCCGGTCGATACGAGGTCTTCGTCAAGAGCAGTGTCACTTCTGCCAGTCATTCTTCTCCGAGACCCTCTCGTACCAGGTTATCACCGCCACCATTCTCTTTTTGGTTCAACACATATTGTTGTGCGTGTTTGGTTGAAGTATGTTGCTGGGTTCATTAATCTCCAAACTGAATGTCTAATTGATGTGTTAATATGTATGCAACACTGTATTTCAACGTGTGTTCTCAAATAATATTTTTCTAGGAGTTGTCATGTTCAATTTTTTTATTGCCTATAATCATTTCAATGCAATGAATTGGTCTGGTGCTGTGGTGGTACCGAGATAATGCAAGAGATGCCAATGTTTCAATGAAGCATGACAATACAGATTTTACATGTTAGTAATTATCAGTTGGGTGGTACCGAGATAATGCAAGAGATGCCAATGTTTCAATCAGTTGTGGCCTTTCTCTTTGTCATGCTTATACTTCATATTTTATTTGTGATGTAATCATCTACTTTTTGAGATCAAGGGCATCCATGATTTCCATGAGAGCTTGACACTATTCTGTATTTGATTTCAAAATCATATTAGTCAAGTAGTTTGACTACTAATATACATTTTTCACGTGTGAACCATAATATTGTTAAAAGAACTCAAAAATCTGACATTCAATAGTAAACCATAAATTGTATAGCTCTAGTGTCCTGCCATTTCGTTGATCATTCACTCTTTTTTCACAATGGGTTGCCACTGAATGCATATGTGATGCTTTTTATTTTCACATACTATAGGATATGTAAGCTAGATTCTACTAGATCTTACTTGTACATTATAATTATATCATTGTTTTCCTTTTTCTTTTCCTTCACAGATTATTTGGTTGTGTTTTGCAGGTCGATGATGCGCCCTCGATAGGCCTCTATGTGCAAGCTGGAGTTGCCGTCGTCGAAGTTGTAATGTGATTGTAAACTTGTACTCGGAGGTGTGAACTTGTGGCACAAACACTTGGTGTTGTGTGAAAACTTGGCACTTGTTGATTCTACTTGATGTATGAACTCGTATGTCGCGATTGATGTGTAATGTATTGTATTCATGTTGGTTCTATCATGCTTTGGCCAATTGCAAGTTTCTGGAAAATTATGTGTTGTTTATATTGTATTCGAGTATTATATATTTGAATATCTCGTATCGTTATTTATAGTGATCTCAGAAACTTGAATTTGAAAATATTATAGGAGGCGATATAGGACACTATTGAGGCGTATACTATAAATATACGAGGCATTATAAAACATATGCGGTATGATATCGATATCGCCTCCTATACTTCACATATGCGGCGCATATCGATATGCGCCGATAATAATATAGGAGGCGATATCGATATGTGCCTCATATGTGAAGTATAGGAGGCGCATATCATGCGCCGCATAAAAAATAGTGAGGCTTGAAGCTAGAGGAGCATATGATATGCGCCGCATAAGCTTTTAGGTGCGCCGCATAAGCTTTCTCTAGTAGTGTCTTATGTGAGCATCTTTGAAATTTTCAAGCCTAACTTAAAGGCATTAAAGAAAAGTACTTCTTGGGAGATAACCCAATAGTTTTGTCGAGTCTTGGAAGTTATTACCTCGGTAATAACCTCTTTATCCTTTTGTTTTGGTTTTTGTGTCAAGTTCAACTACTTTTGTGAAGTATAGGAGTTGTGAAAAGTGGCTGTCCTAGGACAGATTTTTGTGTTGCATTGTAAAAATTCGTGAGGGAGCTCAGTACGTCGGATGGAGCTGTATTTTTATGAGCTTGTTCTCCAAGTTGTTACCCAACTTTCATTAGTTTTGAACTTTCTTATTTGAGCAGCAGAAGGTTTTTGAAAAAACCAATCTTTACTTGCTGGTCTGTTTTGACAGATTTCTGCCATCATTTGCATTTGCCTCTTATATTGATTCCCTTCCAGATTCTTTTGAGTTTTTGTAAAGGGGTTGCTACAGTAGATTTTGCTTTGTTGGATTAAAGTTGAAGTTTGTACCTAAAGGTTTATTGTTTTTGCTTACACTAATGTTGCCATTGAAGTTTGTGTATTGCCTTGTGAAGAAAGGAATTTCCAGGAGAATGGGGAAAGGAATCTGCAGAGTCCGTCTTTGAATAGGTAAAAGTGGTGAAAACATAAGGTTCGTTAAAACCCAATCTTTTATATTTTTGATGTTTTTAATACATACGAAAAGTTACGACTCGGAACAAAGGAGGAAACGGAGGTCGGGGTGGCCGCACCCACCCCAGGCGCGGGCCCCAGGCACGCTGGAGGGTGTGACCCCAGCCTGCCTCCACCTCGTGTTCGTACCAGTAACTTCCTTATGCTTTGAAACTTCGTAATATATAACCCCTCGGATCCCGAGGTTCGTGCATCGTGTTCTCGCCGTGTTTTGTTTCGATGCTTTCATCGAAATCTTCTCAAGTTTAGAGCACCATGGTCTTCAACAACAAAGGCAAGAATCCAGGAAGATGATCCTAAAGACCCCAAGTAGGAGTATATTTTGGTTGGGGATGAAGAAGACATGGAGGAGGACGAGCATCCGGACACCCGCTCTACCGTCGCAAGCATTGGAGTCGTGGCAAACCCTACCAAGCTTAGCAGGACAACACGAATGTCTATAGGAGGGAGAACTCCGCGTCATATCCTCGCTCCACGGTCACTTCCTCCACATACCAAGAGACCCTTCCATACTCTTATACATGAGCATCAATACCAACAGGTTCCCAAAGGGAACTTGCCCTCGGTTTGGGATATGCCTCGTTCTAACCATGCAGGGAAGGATCACTCTAAGAAGGAAGAATGGGGAAAGAATGACAAGGACTGGGATTCTCGGTCCAATATGATCATGAACCACATTGAGCAAAATTCGGAGTTGATTCATACTCTGATTTTCGAGTTTGAGGATTTGAAGAAACTTATTGAAGATCTTATCAAGGGAACACCACCACTATCGAAGGAGTAATTCATCATCAGGTTTGGCATCCCCTTGGCTTGTTCCAAGCTTGGGAGAGTGCCGCGGTATCACCATCATTATATTTTATCTTTTACCTTTTTAGTGGATTCATATCTTTGGTAGAGGAGTTATCTTATAGGTTGGTTTGCATGTGGAAGTATCTCTCCTTTAGTTGATTATCTATGTATCCCTTGGTGTGAGTGCCTTTATTGAATATTAATGAGAAGTCTCATCTTTTACTTTTTGCACTTCTTATTTTAGTTTGCAATCTCTATTATATGATTGATATTGTTGATTAGTATTGCATCACTTTGGGAGCATCAAGTAAATCTAAATTGGTTTTGGCAAACCGAGCTCTGGTCAGTAGCAACACTTTTTGAGGTTTGAAAGGAAAAGAGAAAAAGCTTATAGGTATTTTGTATCATTTATTTTCTTTCTTGATTGGCTCATAAGATTAGTATTCTTTATTTAAGATCTTTTGTGTCTTCAAGGAAGATTGCATGTTTGGCTTTATCACTTGTATGTTTGCTTGTTTCTTTCAACTCTTTTGCTTGCTGCCCAGCCTTGCTAGCCAAAAACCTGTTTTGAGAAGGCATACTTCTCATGTTTCCAATCCCTTTGAACCGAACCTATGCCTTTTGTGTCCACCATATCTACCTATTATCATTATTGCTATTCCAAGCAAATTCTCAAGATTCATCTATCTTTCGAATTAAAAAGTATTTTGTTATGTGAAAACTAGTTAGTAAAGCTCTCACGAACTTGATGGCACACCTTATTTTTTTTCCCTAATAGACTTGAACCATTGTGTCATCGAAGTTGTATATTCTTGCATCTATACGTTGGGATTAGCAGAACCATGCTGTCACGGGGAACACTTTCAACATTGCACTTGTACTTTGTACACAATTGATATCGTGATCTTTTGTCTGTGGATGTCACCAGTGTGAAATAAAAAGGGAGCTTGTAAGTCCATGGAGTTATGTATTTTGTGTTAGAGAAACGCTTGGGCCGCTAGCCTAATCCATGCCTAATCATGGTGGAAACTTGCAGCATCACTATAGCGAGCATTCTATGAAGCATCCTTAATAAAAATCTATGCAAATAGTAAATAAAAAGATCACTGAGATGCTTATGGGAAAGCTCCTGTACCATGTGCAAGGTACCCATTGGCGGTTCTCTATGATACGCATGTACTTACAATGACAAGAACTTACCAGTAACTGAAGTTGAGTATCATGAGGTGTGGCCCTCATATTCAAGGGACATGAGATTGCCAACTTATATTTCGTCAATCATATACTCCATCCTTGTTCACTTTAACCTTAATCATCTTAAGATGCCTATGATAGGGGCAATGAGGGCTCAAAGCTAGTAAGTACCATAATCTTTTGGAAGCTCTTTATGACTTGAACTCCCTGCTTCCCTCTATGAAGGGACCTTTCTTCTATTTCCAAGTTGAGTCAGTAAGCCTACTTCCTCTCTATCTCCAGCAAGCATTTGAGTTGTTGTGTTTCAAGCATTCATATGGTGATTTATTCAATCATGTTCTTTATCTTCCTTGTTTGCACAAAAATCTTATCTATTGAGTATTACTTTGAAAGCCTTCATTGTGAAAAACCTTTTTGAGCAAAGAGTGCTCCTGTTTTGAAGACTTCTATAAAAAGCTTTTGTGAAACTATTTGCCAGCTGTTCTCTAACCAAGAACAAAGTTTGCCAATTCCAAGTATGGTTTATCTTTATCCATCTCTATTGTGACTCATATACTTGTTTCAAGCTAAGTTATATAATGGTGAGTTGTTTTCTTCTATGAGATGTGCAATCGTAAGTGTGATGCTTCTTGTCTGTATTCTTTTATCGACACTTCACTCCATAAATCTGTGGACATGTTTACTGAGCTCAGTTTTCACTTGGGGACAAGCGAAGGTCTAAGCTCGGAGGAGTTCATACGTCCAATTTGCATCACCATTCTATATCATAATTTGCCTCTATTCATTGATAGGTGTCTTATTATGAGGTGTTACTTATGTCTTTTCATCTGTTTTTGCATGTTAAATGATTCTTGGAGGATGAACTACCGGAGTCTGGATTCTGATGGCAAAGGAGGTGTTTTGATGCAATTTCGCGAAGACCAGAAAAATATTGGAAAATTATATTTTCCCAGAAGACGAAGGAAGCCAGAAGGGGAGGCACAGCTGGGCCACAGGGGGCCCACACCCCTAGGTGCGGGTCCCCCTGGGCCGCGCCTAGGGAAGGTGTGGCCCACCTGGACGGCCTCCGACTCTGCCCTCTCGCCTATAACTTCCTCTCGGAACCATAATACCAGGGGGCAACCATAGAAAGATTTCCGCCGCCTCTGCGGGGCAGAAAACACCGAGAAAGAAAGATCTCTCCGGCAGACAGATTTCTACTGGGAAATTCCTTCCCGGAGAGGGGAGATCGTCGCCATAAACACCATCGCCAAGATAGGCTTCACCGAGATCATCATCATCATCAACACCATCATCTCCACCAGCGCCATCATCATTACTCCATCCTGCTGTAGCAATCGTGTTGAATACTTGCATAGTTCTTAGGGTAAAATTTCCCGGTGTTGATTACTACTGTAGTTGATGCTTGTGAGTGGAACCATCGGATTATTGTTTATGTTCAGATATTTATCCATTACCATATCTTCTTTGATCTTGATACATATGATGTCGTGTGAGTAGTTCATTTAGTTCTTGAGGACATGGGAGAAGTCATGTTGTTAGTAGCGGATTTGTGTTGAGTTATTATTCAATGGTTTAGTATTTTAGTTGTGGTGCTATTCTTCTAGTGGTGTCATGTGAACGTCGACTACATAATACTTCACCATTTATGGGCCTAGGGGAATGCATTGTGTATTTGGCTACTAATTGTGGGGTTGCCGGAGTGACAGAAACCTGAACCCTCGTTAGGACACCTTTGCACAAGGGAGTGTAGGATCTCAGAGTTTAAGGTTGTGGTTAGATTTATATCTTAATTACTTTCATGTAGTTGCAGATGCTTGCAGGGGGTTTAATCACAAGTATGTATTAGTCCAAGTAAGGCCGGTATGTTAGAACAGGTTCACCAACACAACACTTACAACACCAAAGAAAGGTACTCAGCTATTTGAAGCGAAAGCACTTGACAGAATTCTCATGTGTCCTCGAGAACGTTTGGTACTTATACATATTTCCACCGGCTTGTCCTTTGCTAAGAAAGGATTAGTCCACTTGTTGTAGTTGTTCGTTGTCTTTATTACTTGCACTTTGTTTTTTGCTTTATCATAAAACCACTAAAAATCCGTTTGCTAAGTATTTACAGAGAGTTCCTGCTCCATACCACTAGTCAACACCTTATGCTCCTCATTGGGATCGACACTCCTATTTATCGAAAGTACTGCGATACACCCCCTATACTTGTGGTTCATCACATTGCAACCAACAAAAACATACATGCTGCATTTGTAACTATAGTTATGATATTACCAGTTGAAAGATCACGGATGCCGCCTAGAGGGAGGGTGAATAGGCTGTTACAAACTTTTACGAGATGGGCTTAACAATGGCGGAATAAAACTATCATTTTCTTTTTTTAAGCACACAACCTATAAATGCTAAGGTTCACCTATGTGCACCAACAACTTATGATAAGCAAGACAAGCAACAATGTGATAGCAAGGTATAGTACTTCAATCACGAAGGCTATCACAATGTAAAGTGCATAATTAAAGATCTCAGGTATAGAGATAACCGAGGCACGTGGGGACGACGATATTTTACCGAGTTCCTTCCAACATGGAAGTATGTCTTGTTGGAGGGGTGGGAGGTACTAAGACCACCAACACCACAAGAGGCCACACCCTATTCTATCGAGCACCCGTCGCACGGCAAGCACCCGTTCCACTATGGGACACTTGAGGACGGTCACCAAACCCATACAAAGATTGGGGCAATCTCCACGACTTAATTGGAGGCTCCCAATAAACGCCACCAAGGCCACAAACTTGAGGAAGGCTCCACAACTTAATTGGAGGCCCCAAGAACACACCACCAAGGTCACACAAGCGTCTAGGGTTCCAAGAAGCCAAGAGGGACAAGCTTCAATGAATTCATTGAACCAATCCTCCGAGGAGAACTCAAACCGATGCACCGGATGCAAATGGGAAGAGAACACCACAAAGATGCTCCAGTCCTTCACTCTCAAATTCCAACAAAGCTACTAAAGCACTTGGGGGAATAAGAGAGGAAGAATCAAAGAGTAACACAAAATCCCCCAAGAAGTAGATCCCAAGGAATCACTCACAAAGAGATGATTTGGTTTGGTCCAAATGTGGATCTAGATCTCCTCTATCTTCCACTCAAATATGGGAAAGAATCATTCGAGGGGAAGGATTAAACAAGCTCAAAAAGGTGTGAAGGTATAGGGCAAGGCTTGAGCAAAATAGAGGAAGAAATAACCCAAATGGAAAAAGGCAAAAGGCGTCAAAAGAGAAGAGAGGAAATCTGCCCGTTGGGCCGATTCGACCTGGGCCGACCGTTACTACCAGAGCCAACCCACGACTCTAGGGAGAAGCGAGATGGGAGGCTAGCACATCGGCCAACACGGGCGCACATCGAATGAAACAACGATTGTGGGAAGCGGCCGAGCGAGCGCGGGTGAGATCAGTCGCAAAATGGAGGCGGCGGTAGGTAGGAGCAAGGCAATGGGCTAGGAGGCTGAGGCGGCCACTTGCCGGTCGGGCAGGCAGTAGTACCTCTTGGCTACTACCCGGCTGTCTGGCGAACAAAAGGGATGGACAGCAAGCAGGCCATGTCCAAACGCACCCGGTAGCCCACTCGGTGGTACCAGACGACCCAAACACACAAAAACTCTTTTTTCTTTTTCATTTTAAATCAAATAGACAAAATACAAATGGCGATAACTTTCGTTTGGTAACTCCGATTGACCCGAATCCAATTGCGTTGGAAAGAGGAAGACAAGAGCTACAAAACAAAATATTGGATATCATCAAGTGAGAATGTATCAAGTATTATAATGTGAGATACCCCACTTGGTGAGAATCCGGAAAACCTGCAAGAACAAAATCGCAACAAGATATAAAAGGGAGATCTGATTTTGATGAACAAGAGCTTGTTATGAAGATTACCACAAGATCTATATCCTCACATGGATAGGACCAAATAATAACCAAATACGATGATGCAAGAATGCAAGGGTTTGAGATCTTATCCGAACGATATGATCGAGTTACTCACTTGAGAGCCCCTCTTGATAGTACGACTATCTATCCTAAATCCGGTCTCCCAACTAACAATATGAGACCGGCAAAAGGGAAAACCTATCAAAAATACCTTTGCCTTGAGCATTCCAGTCGATCCCGATGAAGACGATCTTGACCTTCTCAAGATGGAACACCTTTCTTGATTTATCTTCATCGATCCATGACCACCGAGGATGGCAAGCATCAAACATGATATCTTCTAGAGATGTCTCATTTTGAGCTTGCAAAACGCATATTTCTTCATATCATATACCTTGAATCCAACACACGCTTCAAGCGATGCCAATGGACAATTCCTACAAGTGCAACTTAATACACACATTAGTCTATAAGGATTGTCATTAATTACCAAAACCACACATGGGAAACCACATGCTCTTTCACCAGTAAAGAGAGATGCACATATAGGGCTAGCGTATCCAACAGACCTCAAATCCATGTCGTCATCTAGGTCCATGATCCATTGCTAGAGCGCGAGTTTCCTCCAACTTAGATTGAATATCGATAGAAGAGTGGATCTGAGTATGCTCTCCTTCTTCTTCTACTCCATTTACCATGTTTATCCCAACGGTCTTCTTAGGATGAACATCAAACGTGATAAAAAGAAGTCCAGCTTAGCGAGAGCATCTTCCTTGTGTATTAGATTTTTACCTTGTTGACCCAAAATCCTTTGTCACACATGTCTTACATTCATTCAGGACATATGTTACCTTCTCTATGAAATTAGATGAAATAATTCTAGTTCTCTTTTAGAGATAAATGTGATATATCGACATCAATATCACCATAGAAAAATGTTCTATGTCCATGCCCCAAACAACAATATGTTATGATATTTAGTTATATAAACCCTAAGGTTAGCCTCATCCACAATAGTCCCTTGTCTTGTACTGACTAAAAGATCTTTTTACCTAGGTTCCATTTATTGCGAGGTGGAAATTTCCAATATTAACCTCACTTATAAACATGTTTTATTGGAAGTTCTATTGGATGTAGGTTTTATACGAGTCTTAATCGGGACAAGTAGGTTGCATGCATGCTTATACTTAGTTTAGTGGTTGATGTCGATACACCTTTCTAATGAACCAAATACGTTTAGTTGGAAGCTAACCACCTCAGCACCATTCATGATAAAATCTATTTTTACAAACCTTATAAATGACCATAGAAGTTTTTATGTAAATATACAAGTGGAAGGCTCACCTCCCCCTCCCCGTGAAGGGGGCTTCTTCATCTTCCATGTAAGCCGAGTTAAAGGTATCACTGAAGATTGAGATTTTTATGTGGTTCTTGTATAAAAAGTTCTTGTGTATTAAGGATAACCTTGCTAGGAGAAGATGGAATGAGTATCATATTATAGTTTCCATGATAAATCCATTAACAATTTATTTATTTGATGTCCTTTCACTCTTCTTATATGGAGGATAGTTGATATTACCATTAATCTAACCCTTCCATCCAATATCACGAATATGCTCGGAATTTCTTGAAGTGAGGTTGACAATATATAGAAGCTCATATCTATGTGTGTGTGGGGGGTCCCTTTAGTTTAGGCTATATGGAACTATCAAAATGTCATTGTTCTTAACAATAATGGAGCTAGAAGTTTTCTGCAGGTTATCCACATGGCTACATAAGGGATCCACACATGGTCCTTTATTTTTCGGTGAGCAACATGGCATATGGATTCAACTATTTGAATACAAGTGCAAGTGATATCTTCAAACTGGGTGGGTAGTGCATGATGATTGCATGTGCACATATCTTTTATAGCTAGTTTTGAAATAAGAGTATCACGGACTGGTGCGTGCGCCCGGTGTTGACATGGGACACTTCATTGGAAACCCCAAGAGCAAAGTGTGATGAGCACAACATCAAGTTTCCCTCAATAAGAGACCGAGGTTATCGAACCTGAAGGAGGAAGGAAACGACTCGAGGTGTTGCTAGCAACTTGGAGACCACAACACAACTCAAGACTTTGTCCCAACAAACAAGTGAGGTTGTCAAGCTCACCGGTTTGCTGTAACAAAGGATTAACTGTATGGTGTGGAAGGTAATGATGGTTTGCAACAAGTAAACAGTAATAGTGGAAGATGTATCAATGGTAAAGATTGGACCGGGGTCCATAGTTCACTAGAGGTGCTCTCCTTAGATAAACAAACATGGCATGAAGGGTAAACAAATTACAGCAGGGCAATTGACAGGACTGATCAAGGCATAACAATGCAATACTAGACATAAGATCCTATGATATTCGATTGGGCAATACAACAATATACATAGACCGCCATCCAACTGCATATATGACTAGTAATCCACCTTCAGGTTATCATCTGAAGGTACTTAGGGTTTAGACATCGGGCGCGGGCTAGGGCCCACCCGCGATCTAGGAACGATGGTGGCGGCCAGGGTGGTCAAACCCTAGCCACGCGCGGGCTAGGGCCCACCCGCTCCTAGGGTGGGTCTGGCCCCTCCGGCTCCCCTCTGGACTTCTTGTTCCCCATGGAAATTAATTGACTTTGTCGTTTCTCCCGTCCAATTACGAAAATATTTATTTACTAACTTTTCTAAAACCAAAAACAACAGAAAACAGGCATCTGGCACTGTTACAACTTGTTAGTAGGTTAGTACCAGAAAACATGTAAAAATCACCTCAAAGTGTAGACAAGTAAAGAAAAGTAGATACTAAACAAGCGTGGAGCATCAAAAATTATAGATACGTTTTCGACATATCAACATCCCCAAGCTTAACTCATGCTCGTCCTCGAGTAGGTAAGTGATAAACAAAATAATTTTTGAGGTGAACATGCACCCTCACAATAAAGACCCAACCATTTGCAAGCATTGAAAGCTGGGATCAAAGAACTCTAAACATGTGCATGAAATAATGGAGTTCTAACAGTAGGACATAGTAACTATGCATGCAACATGGCAAGCTACAAACAAAGATCATGAAAAAACATGCATTGAAAATGTTTGTTTGTTTCACATACAGAAAACATAGCATAGTGGTAATAAGTTTGTCCCTCATAGAGTAGCAATATAGATGCATAGGACACCTACAAAGTTCACAAGGGTGACTAGAAACAAATAGCACAAGAACAAGTAATATCGCAATATGCATCAATTAATAAGCTTTGAAACACTGCACACAAGATGACAACTATACTCTCTTAATGGTGCCTAAAGGTAGAAGGTGGAGACTCAAATAATGGTGGAAGAAAGGCCTTTTTATAAAGGAAGCAGGGATTACAAGTTTCAAAAGGAGCTTCCAAAAATTATGGTACTTGTTAGCTTAACCCCTCATTGCCCCTATCATAAGAATCTTGAAGTGGTTAAGGTTAAAGTGGCAAAGCTGGAGTATATGCTTGACGAAGTATAAGTTGGCAATCTCAAGTCCCTTGAATACGAGGGCCACACCTCATGCATACTCAACTTTGGATCCAAGCAAGTTCTTGTCATTGTAAGTATTTGCATATCATTGTGAACCGCCAACGGGGTACCCCTTGCACATGGTACAGGAGCTTTCCCATAACCAAAATGACAAGGAAAGCAGACAATGAGCATCTCAGCAAACTTTTTATTTACCATATGCATAGATTTTTATTGAGGATGCTTCATACATAGCTCACTATGGTAATGCTACAAGTTTGCACCATGATTAGGCATGGCTTAGGCTAGCGGCCCGGGCGTTTTTCTAACACATAATACAAACTCCATGGACTTACAAGTTCCCTCTTTATTTCACCCCGGTGACATCCATAGACAAAAGAGCATGATATCAACTGAGTACAAAAGTACAAGTGCAATGTTGAAAACGTTCCCCATGACAGCACAGTTCTGCTAATTCCAACTTATAAGTGCAAGCATATACAACAAAGTTGTCACAATGGTTCAAGTTTATTAGGGGAAAATAATATAAAATGTTCCATCAAGTTCGTGAGGGCTTTAATCACTAAGTTTTCACATAACAAAATAGTTTTTAATTGGAAGATAGTTGAAAACAAGAATATACTTGGAATGGTGTAACACACCATGCATAGGAGTTTATAGTGAACACTTTGGAAAAACTTGGTTTCTTGGGAGTTGGAGGCATGAGTGGAACTTACTCATACAAGTGGAGGCTAGCAAAAGACTGGGAGCAACCAACTAAGAGAGCATAATGGCCATAATCATGCAATGCAACAAATATACTAATCAAAGCAAAGAGTGGTACTACAAGTCAAGGACTAAATGATCATAGAGGCTAATGGTGACTTGTCATAGTCATAACATGGTGTAAGCATGTGCCAAGTCAACCCATGCAAAGCATCAAAGGAGAATACCACAATACTATGCTTTTGCATGCTAAAACAACGCATAATTTCTTCAAGGCACACTAAGCAATCCTAATTGTTTGGAAAAAGACATGCTACAGCAATAATCACTAAGCATAATGCTAAAATAACACCTAGCATGTCATTCTAAAGTCTAAGTCACGGTCAATGCAAGCTCCTCTTACACTTCAAGCAAGAACTTACTACTCATTTCTAACACCAAGCAAACTTATTTGCAAAACAACACAACGAGAACAGGGGTCCAACTTACTTTATTCAAGAAAACTAAACAACCTAAGCAAAGCAAACGAAAACTAAGATGCTCCAAGAACAACACAACTGTGCATGAAGCAATAAAAACGAAGTGTCTAGACAGACCTGAGCTTTTTATTGATGAAGAAGGGGATGCCTTGGGCATCCCCTAGCTTTGACTCTTGTACATCTTGGATATTTATTGGGATTACACCATGGTGGCATCCCCAAGCTTGAGATTTTTTCCATTCTTCATCTCATTACATCATTCTCTCTTTACACCTGAATATTTTCCTTCATACAAAACTTCACACAATTTTCATTAGCAACATTAGCTTATTCAAAATATATTAGACCACTGGCAAAGCTTTGTAACAGCAATTCTTTTCACTAAAAACACAAGATACTATAGTAACTCCTTCAAAAAGCTCAATTCACCTAAAGAGAACTCAAAAAGGAATCAATAAGAAGCAAATGCAAATAATGGTAGAAATCTGTCAAAACAGACCAGCAGGTAGAAACCGATTTTTTCTAACATCTTATGTTGCTCAAATCAAAAAGTGTTGAACTAACTAAAGTTATATAACATACTGGGGGATTTATTCGTAAATTTTGAGCTCAATCTGAGTTACAGAGACTCCTCACGATTGTTTTTGGTGGAGGATAAAAATCTGTTTCGGGACAGCAACTCCGCAAATCTTACTTCCCTCTCATTAGAGGTCATTCTTGGCACAAAAAGCAAACAAAAAGGATAAGGAGAGGTCATTACTGAAGTAATAACTTACAAGACTCAATTAAACTCTTGGGTTATCTCCCAACAAGTACTTTTCTTTAACGCCTTTAAGTCAGGCACAAGAAGCAAGAAGAATCAAGTGTTTTCAAATGAAGAAGCATTAATATCAAATCTTGCTTTCAAAGGAGGAGCAAAAAGCAACTTCTCTCTCCTCGTAGGGAAGTGTTCAATATCTTTCTTTAATGGAAATTGATATTTGATGGTGCCTTATTTCATATCAATGATGGCACCAACTGTTCTAAGAAAAGGTTTTCCCAAAGTAATAGGACAAGAAGCATTGTATTTAACATCCAAAACATAGAAATCCATAGGTACATAAGCATTATTAACCATAATGAGAACATCATTAATACTCCCCATGAGTTTCTTCTTAGCATTATCATTGAGTAGGACATCTAAATAACAATCTTCTAATGGTGGCAAATCAAGCATTTCATAAATCTTCCTAGGCATAATAGAGATACTAGAACCAAGATCACATGAAGCTTTGAGATCAAAGTCATTCACTTGCATATTAATAATGGGTTCCCAACTATCTTCTACTTTCCTAGGAATAGAAGCTTTGTGTTTTAGTTTCTCTTACTTAATCTTAACAAGAGCATCTGTAATGTGTTTGGTAAAGGCAACATGCATATCACTAGCATCAGGACTTCTAGCAAGTTTTTTAGGAACGTAATCACTTCATAAATATTGCAACCATCAATATCAATATCAAACTTAGCATCACTAGTAGTAAGATCAATAGGCTTAGGCATAGTAGGAGGAGGAATAGGAACTACTTGTGGTTTAGTGGTGATGGTGCACACACTATTGTTTCTATTAATTTCAGCTTCCCTTTCCTACTTAGCATGAAGTTGAGCTAAAAGCCTAATATTTTCATCAATAGTAACTTGTATGGCATGAGCAGTAGCAAAGGTATTTTCCATAGTTTCAGGTTTAGCAGCCATTTTATTAATCAAGGAAGACTAAGCTTCAAACAAAGAGGATATATTTTTCTCAACAGTTAAACGCTTTTCCTCTATAGTTTTATTGAAAGTGGTTTGTTTACTAATAAAGTCCTTGAGCATGACTTCAAGTTTAGAGGGCGCACTCCTAGCATTATTGTAAGATCTTCAATAGGAATTGCCATTATTAGGAGGATAAGGCCTATAATTGTTGTTGAAATTGCTGTTTCTAATGAAGTTAACATCAACTTGCTCTTATTGAGCAACCAAAGAGGCTAAGGGAACACTATTAGGATCTAGAGGAGCTTTCCCATTAACAAGCATAGCCATAATAACATCAATCTTATCACTCAAAGAGAAGTTTCATCAACAAAATTTACCTTCTTACCATGTGGAGCTCTCTCAACATGCCATTCACAGTAGTTAAGCATCATATTGTCAAGGAGTCTTGTTGCAACACCCAAGGTGAGGCCCATGAAAGTACCTCCAGTAGCTGAATCCAGTAGGTTCCTTGAAGAGTAGTTCAAACCTGCATAAAAAGTCTGGATAATCATCCAAGTTGTGAGTCCATGAGTGGGACAGTTCTTAACCAAAGTTTTCATTCTTTCCCAAGCTTGAGCAACATGTTCATTATCAAGTTGTTTAAATTTCATAATGTCACTTCTCATAGAGATAATCTTAGCAGGAGGATAGTATTTTCCAATAAAAGCATCTTTGCACTTATTCCAAGAATCAATACTATTTTTAGGCAAAGAAAGCAACCATTCTTTAGCTTTTCCTCTCAAGGAGAAAGGAAAAATCTTGAGATTAATAATATCTCCATCTACATCCTTATAATTTTGCATTTCAAAAAGTTCAACAAAGCTATTGAGATGGGCAGCATGATCATCAGAACTAGCACCAGAAAATTGCTCTCTCGTCACAAGATTCAACAAAGCAGGCTTAATTTCATAAGGTAGCATCAGGAGCAGGTGGAGCAATATGTGTGCTAAGGAAATCATTATTGTTGGTGCTAGTGAAGTCACACAACTTGGTGTTCTCAGCAGAGTTCATTTTGGCAAAGGTGGGCAAGCCAAAAATAGCAGCAGCAGCTAGAGCAGGAACTATTTTTTGTGTGTTTTTGAATAAAGAAAGCAAACCAAACTAGACTAAATTTTTTTTGGGTTTTTTGGAAAGAGGCAAACAAAACCAAGCAAAAGAAACAAAGCAAACTAAAAACAAAGTAAAGTGAAAGGAAGTGAAGGACTCCCCTTGTGAAGACGTCCTTAGCCTCCCCGGCAACGGCGCCAGAAAACTTGTTGATGGCGCCTAAGTTTATGTAGGAGCGCTTCGTTGGAAACCCCAAGAGCAAGGTGTGATGCAGCACAACAGCAAGTCTTCCCTTAGTAGAGACCGAGGTTATCGAACCAGTACGAGGAAGGAAACGTCACACAGGTGTTGCTGACAATGTGGAGACCTGCACAACACAAACTCAAGACTTTGCCCCAACGAATCAGTGAGGTTGTCAAGCTCACCGGTTTGCTGTAACAAAGGATTAAACGTATGGTGTGGAAGGTAATGGTTTGCAGCAAGTAAACAAGTAACGATGGAGGATGTATTGATGGTAAAGATTGGACCGGGGTCCATAGTTCACTAGAGGTGCTCCCCTTAGATAAACAACATGGCATGAAGGGTAAACAATTTACATCAGGGCAATTGACAGGAACTGAGCAAGGCATAACAATGCAATTACTAGTCAGAAAGATCCTATGAGATTCGATTGGGCAATACAACAAGATACATAGACCGCCATCCAACTGCATCTATGAATAGAAGTCCACCTTCAGGTTATCATCCGGACCCCCTCCAGTATTAAATTGCAAGCAACATACAACTGCTTTAAGCAAAGTGTGTAAGGTAAACAGTCCACATGTTCCATGAACAAGAGACCGTTGTTTTCTCTCTAGTAGCAACAACGCATCTACAACCGAAGAGATTACTGTCACTTCCCTTGGAAACTAGAGGCATGAACCCACTATCGAGCATAAATACCCCCTCTTGGAGTCATTAGCAACTACTTGGCCAAGATAGCTACTAACAACGGAGAGCATGCAAGATCACAAATAACACAGACATGATATAATCATAAAGACAAAACCAGTAATCAAACCAACATAATAATCTCAATATCCATTGGATCCCCACAAACACAACATGCATGATTACAAATAGATTAGCTCTTGATCATGAACGGAGCTCACATGATCTATACATGAAAGCACAAAGGAGGAGATATAACCATCTAGCTACTACATGGACCCATAGTCCAAGGTGGAACTACTCACGCATCATACCGGAGAGAAGGCCTCCGGGATGATCTCTCCTCCGGCAGGGTGCCGGGAAGAACTTCAGATCCCCCCGATCTAGGGACGGTGGTGGCGGCGGCTATAGATAGTTTCATGGAATATTGATCAGGTCCTCAGGGTTTCTTCATCAGGGGCTTCTTATAAGCTAATGGGGAGGCTGAGGAAGCGGCCAAGGTGGTCAAACCCTAGCCAGGCGCGGGCTAGGGCCTACCCGTGCCTAGGGTGGGTCTGGGCCCCCTGGCTGGCCCCTCCGGCTCCCCTCTGGACTTCTTATTCCCCACGGAAAGTAATTGACTTTGTCGTTTGTCTCGTCCAATTCCGAGAATATTTCTTTACTAACTTTTCTGAAACCAAAAACAGCAGAAACAAGCATCAGGCACTATTGCAACTTGTTAGTAGGTTAGTACCAAAAAACATGTAAAAAGCACCTCAAAGTGTAGACAAGTAAAGCAAAGTAGATACTAAACAAGCATGGAGCATCAAAAATTATAGATATGTTTCCGACGTATCAGCATTCAGCTTGTCCCTCATGGAGTAGCAAATAGATGCATAGGACACCTTCAAAGTTCATAAGAGTGACTAGATACAAATAGCACAAGAACAAGTAATATCACAATATGCATCAATCAATAAGTTTTGGACAATGCACATAGAACTAAGAATGGCAACTATGCTCTCTTAATGGTGCCTAAAGGTAGAAGGTGGAGACTCAATATAATGGTGGAAGAAAGGATCTTCATAAAGTGAAGCAGGGATTTCAAGTTTCAAGAAGAGCTTCCAAAAATTATGGTACTTGTTAGATTTTAGCCCTCATTGCCCCTATCATAAGCATCTTGAAGTAATTAAGGTTAAAGTGAACAAACTATGGAGTATAAGCTTGAAAAATTATAAGTTGGCAATCTCATGTCCCTTGAATACGAGGGCCGCACCTCATGCTACTCAACTTTAGTCGCTTGTAAGTTCTTATCATAGTAAGTACATGTGTATCATACAGAACCGCCAACGGGGTACCCCTTGCACATGGTACAGGAGCTATCCCATAACCAAAATGACAAGGCAAGCAGACAATGAGCATCTCAACGATCTTTTTATTTACTATTTGCATAAATTTTTATTGAGGATGCTCCACAGATTGCTCATTATGGTGATGCTGCAAGTTTCCACCATGATTAGGCATGGCTTAGGCTAGCGGCCCAGGCATTTATCTAACACAAAATACATAACTCCATGGACTTACAAGATTCCTCTTTATTTCACACCGGCGACATCCATAGACAAAAGAGCATGATATCAACTTGTACAAAGTACAAGTGCAATGTTGAAAACGTCCCCCATGATAACATGGTTCTTCTAATTCCAATGTATAAGTGCAAGCATATACAACATAGATTACACAATGGTTCAAGTTTTTTAGGGGCAAGAAATATAAAGTGTTCCATCAAGTTCGTGAGAGCTTTAATCACTAAGTTTTCACATAACAAAATACTTTTTAATTGGAAGATAGCTGAAAATAAGAATATACTTGGAATGGTGTAACACACCATGCATAGGAATTTATAGTGGACACGTTGGAATAACTTGGTTTCTTGGGAGTTGGAAGCATGAGTATAACTTACTCATACAAGTGGAGGCTAGTAAAAGACTGGGAGCAACCAACTAAGAGAGCAATAATGACCATAATCATGCAGAGCGACAAAACATTACTAATCAAAGAATAGAGTGGTACTACAAGTCAAGGACTAAATGGTCATAGAGGCTATGGTGACTTGTTCATAGGCATAACATGGTGTGAGCATGTGCCAAGTCAACCCAAACAAAGCATTAAAGGAGAAACCCACAATAGTATGCTTTTGTATGCTAAAATAACGCATGATTCTTTCAAGGCAC
This sequence comes from Avena longiglumis, assembly GCA_030063025.1. Lineage (NCBI taxonomy): Eukaryota > Viridiplantae > Streptophyta > Magnoliopsida > Poales > Poaceae > Avena > Avena longiglumis. Next base: position 398,788,395 of record CP125978.1, read on the forward strand.
ACTAAGCAATCCTAATTTTTTGTAACAAGTCATGCTACAGCAATATCACTAATCATAAGGTCAAAACAACACCTAGATGACATGATAAAGTCTAATTCATAGTCAAAGCAAGCTCCTCTTGCACTTTTCAAGGAAGAACTTTCTACTCCTTTCCAACACCAATCGACTTATTTGAAACAACACAGCGAGAACGGGGTCCGAACTACTTTATTCAAGCAAACTAAGAAAACTAATCAAAGCAAACGAAAACAAAGATGCTCCAAGAACAACACAACAGTGCATGAAACAATAAAAACGAGTGTCTAGAAAGACCTGAGCTTTTCAAGGCATCCCCAAGCTTTGACGCATGTACCTCTTGGATATTTATTAGGGTGAAACCGAGGTGGCATCCCCAAGCTTGATATTTTGTCCATTCTTCATCTTATTACATCATTCTCTCTCTACACCTGAATTTTTTTCCTTCATACAAAACTTCACACGATCTTCATTAGAAACATTAGTGTCTTCAAAAGATAATAGACCTTTAGGCCCAGATTTAGAACAGCAAAACTTTTCACTAAAAACACAAGCTACTGAAGCATCTTCCTTTAAAAAGCTCAATTCCCCAAAAGAGAACTCAAAAAGAAATCGATTAGAAGAAAATGCAAATAATGGCAGAAATCTGTCAAAACAGACCAGCAGGTAGAAACCGATTTTTTCGGTGACCTTATGTTGCTCAAATAAAAAAGTGTTGAACTAATGAAAGTTAGCTAACATAGTGGGGGATTTATTAGTAAATTTTTAGCTCAATCATACTTATAGAGACTCCTCACAAATATTTATGGTGGAGGACAGAAATCTGTTTCGAGATAGCAACTCCCCAAATCTTACTTCCCTCTCATTAGAGGTCATTCTTGGCACAAAAGGCAAACAAAAAGGGTTAAGGAGAGGTCATTACTGAAGTAATAACTTCCAATACTCAAGAAAACTCTTGGGTTATCTCTCAACAAGTACTTTTCTTTAACGCCTTTAAGTTAGGCACAAGAAGCAAGAAATCTAGTATTTTCAAATTGTAACATCCCAAAAATATCAAACTTAGATCATAAAAACACTAATCATCAAGTTTAGGGTTAACAAAAACTTTTCTAAATGAATTCATGAATGCATGTATATGTGTATGCATGGATTTTGAATTTCTTTTAAAACCACCTTGTTTGTGTGATCCATTGCTTGTAAAATGTTTCTTAGGTGAAACGAACATCATATAAAACATTTCCCACACTTTTCCTAAAGACAAGTAAATCAAAACAAATATATTAAGTGAATGGTCATTTTGGCCAATTTAACTCACTTGCCTACTTTGGCTGTCTCAAACTTTCAAAACCTAATGTAAACTTTTACGGATCTTTGCACCCTTGAATGTACTCATAACAGTATCAAGGCCCACTTTGTGATCATCCGAAACTTTCAAATGCATAGTTTAAATGACAATTCAAAATTGAATCTTCTTCATATGGGAAGATCCCACTTTTCAAAACCCACTCAAACAAGCTCAACTTTCAAAACCGGGCATCTGCAGACTCACCGAACCAATCTAGCAAACTCACCAAAATTCATTTAAAAATTCAAAACTTGAGTTCATGCGGCCATTTCATCAAACAGGTTGCAGACACAAATCAAACAAAACCATAAACACTATAGTGTGCAGTGTTTTGAGCCTAACTTGTTCCCTAGTTAGCTCACACACAAACCAAGAGATCATCTAGAAAGTTTAGCCCAACACTAGCACCCACAGAGCTTGCCATTGCCATTAATGGTGAGCAGAGCACCCCATGTCACCCCAATGTGGACAAGAAGCTAGGATCAGCAGCAAGCCTAGCCAAGATGTCGGGAGGCAGCCCGCGTCCCATCTTTTGTCCCGGCCATGGCGTTTCCAAGCCACAGACCACGCGCACAAGCGCCAGACCATGCGGCGTCGCCGAGCACCACCGCGACCAGCATCCCCGACGCGCCGCCCTCACTGCCGCACACGATCACCACCGACCAGAGACCGCCAGACATCCCCATTAGCAGCCCGTGCCATACAACCACCGCCGTCAAGACGCCGCCTACTGTCCTTGAGCGCCGCCCGTTCAGACCAAACCACACCGCCCCATGCCTCGAGATCATGTCGTTGAGCATCGCCAGAGACACAAGTCCCCTACCCTTGCCCATGCCTTTAGCCGCCTGTAACGTCGCCCCCGACGAGCTCACCTTGCGCCCCGACGGTCCCCTCGCTCGACTATAAATAGAGGCCACCCCCGCATGATTTCTTCACACCACCTCACTCCCCTCTCCCCACTGACCGTGCCACACCATCCTCAGAGCAAGGCGAGCACCACTTCGCCGGAATTTCACTTGCAAGATACCCTATTGTTGCCACAAACCCATGCTTGTGATATGAATACCATATGCCTTAAGCGTATGTGATCATATCCACTTGCTAAACCAATCCTAGTTTTATGGCAAGCTTCTTACTTTATTTCTTTATCAAAGCTTACTTAGAGTCTACTTAAGAGTTTGGTAGAGATTAGACAGCTGTGCTCAAGTTTGCCCTAAGAGCATAAAATTTGGCCTAAGCTAGAAACCGTGATCTCAGCCTAAGATATAATGTTGGACTTAGTGAAACTCCACCAGTTACCACCCCTCATTATTACCCTTCCCAACTGTAGATGCTAGTGCTAAGCATAAAACTTGATCAACTTTAGATGGGAGTACTTGGTGGAAAATGGTTATGAAAACCTTGGAATGATGGATCATTCTACTGAAATGTTTTGGACATGTGTTTCCAAACACTTGATGATTTTGGTGATGAAAATGTTGAGGCATGAGCCTTAGCCCTTTATAAAACTGATGGTTGTCTGGATGCGATACCATTCCAATTTTATCGTACAACCACAATACCCGAATATTGGGTAGGGCTTGACTGGACACTTATATACCTTAGTATTAGTTCCCTCACGGCCAAGGTCCGAGTGAGGCTACCTTGTGAAGATTGTCCACTGCAAGATCCAAGATGACGGTGGTCATGGTTGGGAGGCCAAACTCACGGAGAGGTGCTTATACTAGGGAGTGTAATTGAAAGGTTAGGATTTATTATCCGCATATCGAGTATGGTGAATTCAGGATTTGTTCTGACGGATGTATCGAATGTTGTGGTGAAAGTGTACAATCTCTGCAGTGTCAAACTATTGAATAGCAGCGTCATGATTATGGACGATTAGATGGCATCTTGTTCCCCGTCAGACCCTTTTCAAAATGACTTGTGAAATGAGTTGAGACTTTGACTTGACTACAACAGAGTTGTGACCTGAACTACAAGATCCCACTTGGGAGTTATAAAATTGTGACTAGCTTTGGAGCTTAGTAGAGATAAACCGGCTTTTGCAAAACAACCCTAGAGCCTAGTGTCCTATTATCCAAAACCCCTTTACTTGTTAGTATTAGTTTGCAGTACTTAAAGAGTACTCATGGCTTTGTCCCTGCTATTCCCATGGCGGACTATGAAGAGGAGTACCGGAGGATGGACCCCAGGAAGGTTACGACAACTAGGATCATCTCCCATCGTCAGCATTGCCTGTGACCCCGAAGATGGAGCTTCGCCTACGCTACCGTTATTATTACGTATTCCGCTGCTTGATGTTGTATTAAGAACTGGATCATGAGATCCATATTCGTGTAAGAACTTATGTATCGTTGTAATGGATGAAGTACTATGGTATCCAATTCTGTTATGTCTCGCAAAAATGGTAATCCTGGGATTGCGATGTATGGCATAACAGGCATCTAGGATTGAAAAATCCGGGTGTTGACACAAATGAAGAAGCATTAACATCAAACCTTGCTTTTAAAGGATGAGCAAAAAGCAACTTCTATCTCCTTATAGGGAATTTTTCAATACCTTTCTTGAATGGAAATTGATATTTAATGGTGCCTTCTTTCATATCAATGATGGCACCAACATTTCTAAGAAAAGGTCTTCCCAAAGTAATAGGACAATAAGCATTGTATTCAACATCCAAAACATAGAAATCAACAGGGACATAAGCATTGTTAACCATAATTAGAACATCATTAATACTCCCCATGAGTTTCTTCTTAGCATTACCATTAAGTGGGACATCCAAATAACAATCTTCCAGAGGTGGAAAATCAAGCATTTCATAAATATTCCTAGGCATAACAGAGACACTAGAACCAAGATCACATGAAGCTTTGAGATCAAAGTCATTCAATTGCATATTAATAATGGGTTCCTAACTATCTTCTACTTTACTAGGAATAGAAGCTCTGTGTTTTAACTTCTCTTCCTTAATTTTAACAAGAGCATCTGTAATGTGTTTGCTGAAAGAAACATGCATATCACTAGCATCAGGACTTCTAGCAAGCTTTTGCAGGAACATAATCACTTCAGAAATATTGCAACCATCTATGTCAAAATCAAACTTAGCATCACTAGTGGTATACTCATTAGGCTTAGGCATTGTGGGAGTAGGAATAGGGATTTCTTGTGGTTTAGTGGCATCCATATGAGTGGTGGTGATGGTGCACACACTATTGTTTCTATCAATTTCAGCTTCCCTTTCCCACTTAGCATGAAGTTGGGCTAACAGTCTAACATTTTCATCAATAGTAACTTCTATGGCATGAGTAGCAACAAAGGTAATTTCCATGGTTTCAGTCTTAGCATCCATTTTATTAATCAAAGAGTACTGTGCTTCAGTTAAAGAGGAAATATTTTTCTCAGCACTCAAATTTTTTGACTGTAAACTAGGAATTTCTTTATTCAGATTCTCAAGCTGATGAGTAATATTTTTCAAGATAACGGATTGTTCTTCCATAGTTTTAGTGAATATCTTGTTTTTCTCATATTGCATATACATAAAGTTTTTAGTGGATCTTTCAACTTCTAGAATCTTATCTTCCCTAGGCATTCCAGTTCTACCATAATAAGTATTTCCATTATTAGGAGGACAAGGCCTATAGTTATTCCCATAAGTATTATTGCCAAAATTGTTGTTTCTAATGAAGTTCACATAAACTTGCTCTTCTTGAGCAACCAAAGAGGCTAAGGGAACACTATTATGATCTAAAGGAGCTTTCCCATTAACAAGCATAGCCATAATAACATCTATCTTATCACTCAAAGAGGAGGTCTCTTCAATAGAATTTACCTTATTATCATGTGGAGCTCTCTCAGTGTGCCATTCAGAGTAATTAACCATCATATTATCAAGTAGTTTTGTTGTAGCACCCAAGGTGATGGTCATAAAGGTACCTCCAGCAGTTGAATCCAACAGGTTTCTTGAAGAAAAGTTCAAACCTGCATAAAAAGTCTGGATAATCATCCAAGCAGTAAGTCCATGAGTGGGACAATTCTTAACCAAAGATTTCATTCTTTCCCAAGCTTGAGCTACATGTTCATTATGAAGTTGTTTAAATTTCATAATATCACTTCTCATAGATATAATCTTAGCAGGAGGGTAGTACTTTCCAATAAAAGCATCTTTGCACTTAATCCAAGAATCAATACTATTTCTAGGCAAGGATAACAACCATTCTTTAGCTTTTCCTCTCAAGGAGAAAGGAAACAACTTGAGCTTAATAATATCTCCATCTACATCCTTATACTTTTGCATCTCACAAAGTTTAACAAAGTTATTGAGATGGGCAGCATCATCATCAAAACTAGCACCAGAAAATTGCTCTCTCATCACAAGATTCAACAAAGCAGGCTTAATTTCATAAAAGGTAGCATCAGGAGCAGGTGGAGCAATAGGAGTGCTTAGGAAATCATTGTTGTTTTTTCTAGTGAAGTCACACAACTTGGTGTTCTCGGTAGAGTTCATTTTGGCAAAAGTGGAGCAAGCCAAAAACAGCAGCAACAGCTAGAGCATGAACTATTTTTTGTGTGTTTTTGGTAAGAGAAAGCAAACAAAACTAAACTATTTTTTTGGAGTTTTTGATAAAAAGAGGAAAACAAAACCAAGCAAAAGAAACTAAAAAAACTAAAATAAATTAAAGAGAAAGATTGAGGAGGACTCCCCTTGTGAATACATCCTTAGCCTCCCCGACAACGGCGCCAGAAATCTTGGTGCGTGCGCCCGATGTTGTCGTGGGACACTTCGTTGGAAACCCCAAGATCAAGGTGTGATGAGCATAGCAGTAAGTTTCCCTCAGCAAGAGACCGAGGTTATCGAACCTAAAGGAGGAAGGAAACGACTCAAAGGTGTTGCTAGCAACTTGGAGACCTGCACAACACAAACGCAAGACTTTGTACCAACGAACAGTGAGGTTGTCAAGCTCACCCGTTTTCTATAACAAAGGATTAACTGTATGATATGGAAGGTAATGATGGTTTGCAGCAAGTAAACACTTACAGTGGAAGATGTATCAATGGTAAAGATTGGACCGGGGTCCATAGTTCACCAGAGGTGCTCTCCTTATATAAACAAACATGGCATGAAGGGTAAACAAATTACAGCAGGGCAATTGACGAGACTGAGCAAGGCATAAAAATGCAATACTAGACATAAAGATCCTATGATATTCGATTGGGCAATACAACAATATAGATAGACCTCTATCCAACTGCATCTATGACTAGAAGTCCACCTTCAGGTTATCATCCGAACCCCTTCCAGTATTAAGTTGCAAGCAACAGACAACTGCTTTAAGCAAAGTGTGTAAGTTAAACAATCCACTTGTTCCATGAACAAGAGAACGTTGTTTTCTCCCTAGTGGCAACAACACATCTACAACCGTCGAGATTTTTGTCACTTCCTTGATTAAGTAGAGGCATGAACCTACTATCGAGCATAAATAACCCCTCTTGGAGTCACTAGCAACTACTTGGACAAGATAGCTACTAACAACGGAGAGCATGCAAGATCACAAACAACACAGACATGATAGAATCAATAAGACAAAACCATTAATCAATCTGACATAGTAATCTCAATATCCATCGGACCCCCGCAAACACAACATGCATGATTACAGATAGATGAGATCTTGATCATGAACGGAGATCACAAGATCTATACATGAAAGCACAAAGGAGGAGATACAACCATCTAGCTACTACATGGACCCGTAGTCCAAGGTGGAACTACTCACGCTTCATACCAGAGGCTGGCATGATGAAGAAGAAGGCCTCCGGGTTGAACTCCCCTCCGGAAGGGTGCCGGGAAGAACTTCAGATCTCCTCGATCTAGGGACAATGGTGGCGGTGGCTACATACGGTTTCATGGAATATTGATCGGGTGCTTAGGGTTAAGGCATCGGGAGGACATTATAGGCAAAGAGGCGAGGCAGGGGGGCCACCAGGGCGGCTGCACCCCCCAGGCGCGCCTAGGTCTCAGCCCGCGCGGCCAGGGGGTGTGGCCCCTGGTGGCTCTCCTCCGTCTCGTATTCAGGCTTCATGTTCCCCACGGTAAAATATTGAGTTTGGATTTTGTCCCGTCCAATTCCGAGAATATTGATTTTCTGCCTTTCTGGAACCAAAAACAGAAGAAAACACGCAACTGGCACTATGGCAACTTGTTTGTAACATCCCAGCATTAGATCTTTGAATTAAGCTGAACCCAGATGTGTGCATTGCATTCATGCATATAAAATCCGAATAATTTTTGCGCTTTTGAATAAAACCTGTCAAAGTAATTGAAGCTTCTCTCAACTTGATGGAATTGAAGTAGATCATCAAGTTGACTGCGATAAGTTTCAATATGACCTTTGCTAAAACCTTAATTTGGGTAAACATGATTTGATCTAAGGGTAGATCAAATGTAATATAATTAAACCCTAATTCATTAGTTAATGATTTATATTTGATCCTTAAGTAGTCATATCCTAGTATTCATTGTAATAACCCCTGAATACCAAGTTAAGAATATAACCCAAGTAACAAGAATGTAATGATTAACTCTTGACCTATTTTATCCTTATTTATTTCTACCATGAGGATCATGGTAATACTTCATCCTAACTTTAGTTATATTAAGTACGAAGGAAACCAATTCAAGACCCTTCACCATATATCTTTCTTTCCATATCAATCTTTATCATCCCTAATAAATCTTGTTCTAATATCTATTGTTCATCAATGTTGAGTAATCAACTATTAATTCACCAATTCTTAACCTATCAATTCTTGATCTATCAACCCTTGTCTTTATCATAGCATTCACTCAAATCCTATAAATAAAGAAGTAAGAAGAGGTAGGTGGAAATGCTCGAATTAAATATCCTCTGTAAGATGGGAGTGTTCGAATAGAATAAGATCAAAGTGTTAATTGATGGAGTTAAATCACTCCTGAATGGATAGCAAAGTAATTTGGAAGATATAATTATATGGTAACAAAGAAGATTACAAGGATGAATCCTGAAGAGAGTTACCAGGAGTAATCCTATTGGATTAAGTAGGTATAGTCGATGAATAATATCTCTTAGTCCAATAGAGATAAACATAAGATAATTATAATACAACTGTAATGTTGTATGAATGAAAGCCTTGACTAGCCAAATAGAAACCTAAACCATAAAGGATCAAAGGATTATAATGATCATGCTTCAGACACCAAGATTGAATGCTTATATCATGTATAAGTGACATTGGTGGATTAAACATAATTGAACCTTAGTATAGGTATGTTATTCCAGGTTAGCCATGTTAAGTCACCATGATATGATGTGGAGTTTGAATATAAGATAATGGAGTTAGAAGTAACTACTTAGTGGATTAGAGGTTATCATTATCAGAGTAGTTTGATACAACCCAATTATAGATGTGAGCAGATTATGAAAAGCTTTAGTAACAAGATCATTGGATTTATAAATAGATTTAGAAGAATAAAAGGTGGATGAGAATATTCTTGTGAAGTAAAGCTCATCATGTTAACACATGATGATGGATATGAAAGAAGTAGTATCTCTAGGAAAGGAATTCTTTAAGTAGAAGTCAAGAATTATGAATTGGGGAGGATAGAAATTCTTGGTAAACACTCAACTTTAAATCTTAAACCAAAAATAGGATCCATTTCATCTGATTGATCTATCATCTTGTTTCCACAATGGTTTATAGGAATATTTCCTATAGCAAATCACTTAAGCACATCTTGGTCATTCCTAACTATCATACTTAAATGTGCTTAGGAGTTATCTTTATCAAATCCTTTTCATAAGACATTCCAGATAATAACTTTCTATTTTAAAAGGTGATATAATTAAAGATAACAAACATAAACACAATATGTTTAGCTATTAATATTTACTCATATCAACAAAAGAATATAAGTATAGTAAGAACCCTAGACCCTAGGGTAAGCATTTACAATTCAAACCCTAACTCTTATGTTAGTTATAATAAAATATATACATTGCTATTTCCTAAATTCATAGGAATAATATTAATCCTATTAGTTCCTTAAAATTTTATGTATCAAATAATATTGAAGGATCAATATATATAAAAGTTTCTTTAATATTATAAGTTAATAAGAATCAAATCTCATGAGTTAATAGTCATGCATTCTTTAAAAAGTTCATGGATATTAGATAAAATAATTTCATATGAAAAGACCCTGCAATTACTAAAAGGAAAGATATATATATAAGAATATAAAGAAATAATAACATTATACTATAAAAACTCACAAAATGATACTAAATACATTTTAGTATTACTACAATTATCCAGCAAATAAATTCTATAAATAAAACTCAAATCAATTATGCAAATTCAAATCTGAAAACAGAACAGAATATAGAAAAGGGAAAGAGCCAGGAAAAAATAGAAGGAGATCAGATCTGGCCCACGGCCCAACTTCCCTCCTTCTTATCTGTCGCCCTTTAGCAGTCACAGCAAACCATCTGGCAAGCTTTTCTATGGCCCGCATGGCCCAACATTAGCCCAACAGGAGCCCGTACCCCTTCGGACTCTATTCCTCGTCGTCTTCCTCGCCAGCAGAAGCTGCTGCGTGGCACCATGGCCATCGTCGATCTTCGTCGCGCTATGATGCGCGCCGCCGCTTGTGAGGATGGGGATAAGAATTCCAACACCTTCCTCTATCCATTCGTACCTGTATCATCCCCTCTCGTTCTCTCTATCTCTCTCTCGCATAGGAAACCGAAAACCTAACCACCGAAGTTGCTTGTACCTGAGCAGGCCACCATAGGATATCGTTGGAGCTAGTGCTCCGGTGACCATGCTGGGGTGGCGTGACTAATAATCGCCTTCCCATTGCATCCTCTTTTCAACCCACCAAACCACGCGAGCTGAAACACCGGAGATCGCCGCCGGCGACCTTGATCTGGTGGTGGAGGTCGCGCTGACGTCAGCATGACATCATGCTGAGGTAACCCTGCCACCTCAGCGTTGTTTGATCAGGTCCTTGTCCCGCGTGGCACACCAACGTGGTCACGGCCCACCAGTCAGTGACTGTGTCTAGGTTTAGCTTGGTATATGTCAACACCCGGATTTTTAATCCCATATGCCTGTTATGCCATACATCGCAATCCCAGGATTACCATTTTTGCGAGACATAATAGAATTGGATATCACAATACATCATCCATTACAAACCATACATAAGGTCTTACACAAATAAGGATCTCATGATCCAGTTCTCAATATAACTCAAGCAGCGGAATAACGTAAAGATAACGATAGCGTAGGCGAAGCTCCATCTTCGGGGTCATAGGTAATGCTGATGATGGGAGATGATCCTAGTTGTCGTAACCTTCCTGCCTTCCGTCATCCTAATACTCCTCTTCATAGTCTGGCCACGGGAATAGCCAGGGACAAATCCATGAGTACTCTTTAAGTACTCAGAAACTAATACTAATAAGTGAAGGGGGTTTTGTAGTAGGAGAGGGTTGTTTTGCAAAAAGCCAGATTTACCTCTACTAAGTTCAAAAACAAAGAAAACTAGTTTAAAGTTTTATAACACCTAAGTGGGAACTTGAATTTCATATAACAACTCTGTTGTGGTCAAGTGAAAGTCACAAATCATTTCAGAAGTTGTTTTGAAAACATCTGACGGGGGAACAGTATGGCCACTCCAACTGTCCATAACCGTGGACGCGGCTATTCGAATAGTTTGACACTCTGCAGATATTGTACACTTTCACCACAACATTCGATACATCCATCAGGAACAATCCTGAATTCACCATACTCAGTATGCGGATAATCAATCTTAACCTTTCAATTACACGCCCTAGTATAGGCACCTCTCCTGTGAGTTTGGCCTCCCAACCATGACCAACTGTCATCTTGGGTACTGCACATGTGGACAATCTTCACAAGATAGCCTCAGCTTAGACCTTGGCCGCAAGGAAACTCGTACTAAGGTATATAAATTTCTAGTCAAGCCCTACCCAATTTTCGGGTATTGTGGTTGTACGATAAAATGGGAATGGTATCGCATCCAGACAACCATCAGTTTTATAAATGGCTAAGGCTCATGCCTCAACATTTTCATCATCAAAATCATCTGGTGTTGAAGAACACATGTCAAAACATTTCAGTAGAATGACTCATCATTCTAAGGTTTTCATAACCATTTTCACCAAGTATTCCCATCTAAAGTTGATCAAGTTTTATGCTTAGCACTAGCATCTACAAGTGGGGGCAAATACTAATGGTGGGTAATAAACCAGTGTATCTTATCTAAGTAAATCTCATGCCTCAGGATGAAATTAAGATTATCTAACTTAGGCGAATTTTATGCTCTTTATGCTACCTTTAGTAATCTTTCTAGAACCTACAAGTCACTATGTAAACTCGAAGAGAAAGCTTTGATAAAGAAAATAAAGTATTAAGCTTGCAAGTAAAGCTAGGATTGGGTATCAAGTGGGTATAATCACATATGCTTAAGGCATATAGCTAGCATAGTAACAAGCAAGTAGTAGCTTGCATAAGTAGGGTATCTTGCAAGTGTTAGCTTGCATAACTGCAAGTATGAGTTTGCTAAGTTTGCAAGGGTTAGCTTGCTCAGTTAATAGCTTGCCTTGTGCAGAGTAGTGGTTGAAGTTCCCCTCGGCTTCTTCCTCGTAGTATCCTCCTTCCTCCTCGTATCCTTGGTCGGTAATAGCGTCTATAAATAAATACGAGGTACATAATCACCAAATAATAATTAACTATTTCTAATCATCACACAAAGGTTCACACTAGGTGATTTATCATCATCACTAACATTGCAAGGATTAAAACACTTGACTCATTTATTTTATTTAAGAAAAGTAATTTCTACTCATTGAAAAACTACTTAAGATTTAATATTCTCCAACTCAAACATGGGATCATGTTGACACATGTCATCACCACATATTTCAGTACATGGGAATGTGATTTAAAGTGGTGTCACAATTTAATAAGGTTTAACCTTTTTATTTAAATTAATTAAAGTGACTAGAAATGCCTATGTGGCATTCTTTTATTACTTGATCATTATTTCTGTAAGTAAACCTATATATTTTTATATATTCTGAAAGGTATGGTCAAATGTGATTTTTGAGAGTTGGAATCAACTCAAAAGCTTTTATGGTTGAAATTTGAAAAATGTTTGAATGCAGAAATGCTTATGCCTTGTTATTTTTACCAGGGGTGATCTATAAATCTAAATGGCTTGAATCCAACGGGCTTGTTTTAAGCTTTCTAGTACCTTTCTAACAAAATTAGTTTCATGCATTTTGGTTTAGTGAATCGAGTTGGGTTGATTTTTGAATCTATGTGCAAAACTGTGTTTAAAATTAAATGAATAAAACTAAATTTGAATTGTTGGGTCACGCTGGACTGGTTAAGTGGCTGTCCGGCCTTGATGAGACGGTGAGGCGGCGATGCAGGCAATGTGGACCGTGGGATCTAGTTCTAATCGAACGGCTCTGGTTTGTCCACGTCGGGCAGGTGGGGGTCGTGGGAGGCTCACCGGGGCTTAGGCGAGGGTCGGCGATGGAGGCGAATGACAAAAGTCGACGACGGCGGTTCTCCTGGTACCGGTAGCTTCTCCTTGGGCGGCTCCAATCGATGGCTCCCTTCTCCTCCAGCAAAGGGGACTGACGGCGAGTCGAGCCTGCTGGTCGGGTGGCGTAGTGAAAAGCACTGCATGGGAGACGGTAGGGGGCGGTGCTGTGCTCCCTAGAGAAGCTCAGCAGCGTGGTGGCAAGGCGTGGGGCGGAGCTGATAGGTCAGACGCATCGATGCTCTGGGCGGGTCCGACGGCGATTTTAATGGTGCACAGCGTGCGTGGTCCGCATGGTGGCGAACGGGCATGTCTGCGGGGTTGCTGGGGTGGTGATGATCACGCACGCACGCGGCGAGGGTGGTGCGCGGTCTGTGGGTGCTGGTCGAGGGTGGCGCACTGGCGCGCTCTCGGCTTGCACGTAGAGAGGTTTGGCATGGTCTTGTCATGTGGTCCAGGGGCTGGCAGTGCTCGGGGCTGGGACAGGGAGTAGCGGTGGATGGTGGAGTGCCTGCTACACATGCTTGCTAGGCTTGGTGCTGCTCCTAGCTTGCTGTCGACAATAGGATGGCAAGGTGAGGCTCGGCATGCTTGCCATTAATGGTATGGTCTGGTTTATAGTGAGCTAGAGGGGTTAAACAAGTTAGATGATCTACTGAGGGTGTAGAGTGAGCTAGATAGGGAACAAGTTAGGCCACAATTACTGCACACTATAGTGTTTGATGTTTGTTTGATTTGTATCTACAAGGTGTTTGATAAAATGGCTACAAGAGATTCAAATTTGAATTTTGGATTCAAACTTGGTGGGTTTGCTAGGCACATACTAGGGATTTTCTGGTTAGTTGTATTAGTCAAGGGGCATTGGTTTGGTTGGGTTTTGAAAATGGGTGATCTTCACACTAGTGCAGACCCCCCCCCCTTTAACTCCGGTTGGGAGGGCCCTCTAACAGCGGTTCTACAACCGCTGTTGAGCGTTCGGTGTTAGAGGGGGCCCCTTTAACACCGGTTCTTATACGAACCGGTGTTAATGGGTGGCGACGGGGCTGCCGAGGCCTCAGCTTTCTTTAACACCGGTTCGGGCTGGAACCGGTGTTAGCAGTTCTTTACAGAGATTTAGGCCGCTTTCTGCGCAGAAACGGCCTAAATCTCGCCACGGCAGAGTTTCGCCTCGCCTGCTCGGGCGATTTATGGGAGGGGAGGGGAATCGATCGGGAGCGGTATACACATACATCGTCATCGGTACATACGAGTACATGAATAATTAAGCAACTATTATTATACACAAACATCGTCATTGGCACATACATCGTTATCGGCACATACATCATCATCGGCACATACATCGTCATCGTTCATTTTGGTGGATATCTAAAGAGTTCTCCGCCAGGCGTGACGACCTCATCAAGTATGAACCCCGCCAATTCCTCTTGAATGGCTCGTATGCGTTCAAATGGTAGGAGTTGGTCCCGCATCCGTTCGATCTAAATATATATGAAGAATGGGCCGTCAATATATATATAAGAATAAAACTCAACACAATTGATGGTAATAAAATAATGTTGTGGACTTTGTTTACTTACTCTAAGTTGTTCTAGTGCGGCTTGGCCCGTCGCACATATCGTGTTGCGAATGAACTCGCAAACATAGTACCCACATAAGTTATTGTGTGTCCTCGATGCGCACTTTACGAGAATAGAGAGTTCAATCAAAATAATAATCAATAAAGCATGATATAATGGAATTGGAAGCAGAATAAAGAGATACGCAGACCTAGCTAGCTAGTATTACTTACATTTTGGTCTACAAATTTTAGTTCTTCTGACCATTCACCCACGGCCCTGCCCGTGAACCTTTTCCAAACCCTGTCCGGCAAAGAAAATGGATAAAGGAGTAATTAATTACTTGTTGTCACGAAAGTTGCCGATCTAGTGCGATAATATGATTGAAATTACCTCTGGAGCATCTCTCTAAAGTCTTCCCATATCTCTTTTTCTTTTCGTAATGAGTCCATGACAAGGACTTTTCCTGAGTCGGGTTGAATGACTATCAGAATAAAGTGGAACCTACACACACATAACTCATCATCAGTTACACTTAACATCGAGTAAGCCGAAATAGAATGTGTACAAGAGAGAGGGTAATAGTACTCACGAGAAGTTGTAAGGCAATAGTATTTCCATTTTGGTTTGTTGTCTCAGTAAAGACCTTAGCAAGTAATCTTCTGTTTGCCCGGGTTTGGTTCTTACCACTTCTTCATGAACTCTATTTGGGTCAACAAACCCAATGTCAAAAGGGCCTCCTTTCCTGCATTCCATAACCTTTTTCCTGCATAATAGTATATACATATATGGTGAGCATATATACATGCAATTAATGAAGTGAATGAGATGAGATATAAATTACAGAAATAGTACTTACACACAATAAAGTCTGATGGCAGCTTTGTCGAGTTCCTTCTGATTGAATAGAAAATGCAAGTCTTGAATGTTGAAGTCGATCGCTGCCTCCGCAGAAGAAAATCTCATCTCTTATATGCGCCGTGATCCATTCTTCCTTTCTCGTCTTGCAGAAATCAAGGTACCACTTGTGCAATTTTCGCATCTTTGTTGGTAGATCCTTGAGCTCCTCTTTCTTGACGAGATTCTTCCCATACTTCCATGGCTGTGTGGGGTTGGCAACGCATTTGGGCAAGTTGTCTCCCATGATGTTCAAGTATGCAATGAAACTCATCCCCATCTCATTGGCCTTTCTTTATAGCTCTGCCTCGTAATCATTTACGGGAGGAGCGTCCCGTGTGTCGAACATTTGGAGCGGGGCGCATGATTTGTTTTCTTGCTCTCCGAGCATGGGAACTGTTTTTCTGGGGTGCCTCACGACTGCTACTTTCAGTCTCCCTACGGCGCATTGCATCCGCCTTCAAAATCTGGCGCTCGTAGTCCCAAGACAAGTGGGGTTTCGTGTTTCAAAAGATTTTGTAAAACTTCTCCACCACCGCCGATCTATTTTCTCCTTTGGCTCGGCCCGTCTAGGTGCAAAGAATTTCTTGACCTCTTCTTACGAGATACTATTGGTCTCCTCGTCACGATTCCACGGTAAAACCGGCAATGGCTTACGGAAGGTCATGGACGTAGTTTTTGAACTCTTTGGCGACGGTTTCTGCATGGATTTCTTTGTGGCGGTGCTCTTCCGCTACCGAGGAGATGGTCAAGCACCGGAGATGGTGACGGGCCGGAGATAGTCGGGCGCCGGAGATGGCTGAGCGCCGGAGATGGTCATGCTACAGAGATGGTCGCCAGCAGAGATAGCCAAGCGGCTCGACGCTATGGAGACGGGGGTTCCAGTGGCCTCCAATTTGGAAGCACGATGTGTTCCTTCTTCCAAAGAATGGTTGTTTTCACTGCAAATTTGAGTTGAGTTTCCCCTTCACCTGTAGCATGGTCAAGTTGTGCTTCCTCATATTACTTCACAACCTCATCCACCCCGACAATAGCATAGCCATCTGGAATCGGTCGGCAGTGGTAAGTTCCACCAGCTACAGGAGGTAAGGCATAGACGACAGCCACCTTAATGGATAAGCCCATTAATCTCACGTGCAGCTCAGCGTGTTCGCTCTCCGTGATCTCATCCATGGGGTATCGAGGACCCGCCATTTCAAGCGTGGGCTGCACGTTCTCCGTGGAAGCCACGCTGCTTTTCCGCGCAGAGTATAGGCCGCCGGCAGCTTCCAATGTAGGCTCTTCGTGCCGCTGAGATGGGCTGGTATCTTGATGGCTCTGTTGTGCATTCACTTGCGCCTGCAGCGCCGCAAGTGCATGTTCTATCTGTGTCATCCGCTCTGTACGCTCTTTTTCTTTTCTGTCGCGCCATCTGTAAGAGTCGCTCCACTCGGCAAACCCATCCTTCCACGTCATACCCCATGTGCCTCGTGCATGTCCAGGGTGTTCTTTTTTACCGATGGCGCATGTGAGATGGTCATTCTCTCTGTCGGGATGGAAGGTCCTGGCGGATGTTTCCTCGTATGCCGTGATGAGTTCAGTGACGGGTTTGGCAAGGAGGGTTGGGAAGATACACAATCCTGTTTCTGGGTCCAACCTTGCCCCGATTCTGTAGAACCAAGTCTTTGCACGTAGGTCCCACCCATCCGTCCTGGTGTGATCCTCTAGCTGCAGGCCTTCTCAACTTCCTCCCACTTAGGCCTCTCGAGATATGTAGCCACCGACCGTCCTCGGTGATATTCCTTCTTATGGGCATTAAGCGTATTGGTTTCGATCTCTTTTACCTATAGCACTTTTTATATGTCTCAAATTCGGGCCGGTGAGGTCTTATCTTCGCATAATATGTCTTCAACTGAGTCTTGTTGCTTTGACAAATTTGTTCAAATTTGTCTTCCAGTTGCGGAAAGCGTCAGCCATCTTATTTAGAGTCCACTCTTTGACCTTTTCCTTTATAACCGGGTTGTTTTCATCCTCCTCTGGCGGAAGGGTGAAATTTACCAACAACGAATTCCAAAGCGTTTCTTTGGATCTTTCATCGACAAAGGTATCGTCACCCTTCTTTGGCTTATTCCAATTTTCAATTATGATTGGGATTTGGTCCCTAACAAGAACTCTAGCCTGATGTACAAATTTGTCTGCGGCCTTCTTGGGCTCCATCGGCCTGCCATCAACACGGACTGCTTCGATCGTGAACTTTGCACGATCTTTCAACCGATGGCTCGCGCCTCGCTTGCTCTTTTTCGTAGAAGAAGATGGTTGTTGGATGGTCGATCCAGGGGGCTAAAAGAAGAAAGAAGCGTTAATTAATACATGTAGAAGAAGATTGTTGGTGGAAGTCAGCAGAGGCTTAATCAATGCATATACCTCGCAGGACTTTGTAATCACTAAATTGCGTTCACCGGAGTCTTCATCTTCTCCATGACTACTTGAGTTGTCATCATGTCCCTCCAAGTTCAGATATTGTGAGTTGTCCTCATCAATAATGTTCTCCATTATTTCTTATTCTTTAAGGTTTCTACTAAGTGGATCCATAGTTTCTAAAACAATAATATTATCTAGAGTAAGAGTGTAAACATTCAAGTGGACTTGGATTCATACACAAATATACATATTATTCATACAAAAATACACAAATAAATACACTAATGAAATTAAAACCCTAAGGATGCTTGATCATTTTAAACGAGTTCCGAGGGGTCCAAATCCTAATCAGGATGAGTCAGAGCTCCACAACGACACCACCAAGAGGGTAACGTTTGCAGGATGCAAGTTTGTATATAAGTGGGGCGGGTTTGCGAACAATTATTTAGTCTCAGACAGCTACACCTACACGCAGTCCAATTTGCATACAAGTTTTAATCTATGCATGTAGTACAATTTATATTAGCCGGTGAAACTATGTTGCCCGCGAACCCGCCCCGCTTGACACACTATCTATACTACTACTCCCTCCATAATTACATGCCATCTTAGTTTCGAGTTTCCCGATTTTGACCATCAAGTTCACCACCAACACTAAGTAAACAATATTATCGATGTTACAACATCAGAAACTTTACTCAAATATGAATACACGACTACATCTTTTATACATCACACATATTCCCCACATTGTTCATCAAATGATGGTCAATATTTGTGGACGGTGGAGATACACCTGTAACAAAAACCTGTAACAAAGACCTGTAACAAAGTTTCTTTCTATTCATCTTGTTTTAATGTCATTTCTTTATGTCATTGCTTCCACTGAGTGCCGCCGACGACTGCCGGACGCAGAGGCGTGGACGGCGGCTCTGACGGCGAGGGTGAGGGCGGCGATTTCGAGGGATGGACGCGGCCATGGCTCTCTGCTCTCTGTAGCGGATGCATTATAAAATAATTTGCATTTTAAATTATTTCATTTTAAATTATTTTTGGAATATTATAAAATAATTTGCATTTTTGGAATTTACTTAAAAAAATTTCTTAATTAGAAAATATTTATGGAAATGTTTTTATCACTTATAGATAGGGCCCACATGTCAGGTATTTTCTTCACTGAAATAATTACAGAAAAAGAATTACAGAAATAATAAAAGAAAAAGAAAAGGTTTATTACATCACGCTGACGTCAGCAATGGAGCTCCTCTCAGGTCGATCTTGCTCCCGTCGATCTGCTACACGCGGGGACTTGTGGTTGGGCTGGTTGGAAAGAGGAGGTCGAGGCGCACCTAGTAGTGGCGGCGCCTCCCCTTTTTGGTCGCCGGAGAACAGAGAACGAGGAGGAACTGCGCCGGTCGGCGGAGGTTACACGATGCGGAGGTGATATAGAGCGTGAGGGAGGAAGAGAAGATGTGCCTGAGCACCAGAGGCTCACCAGGAAGCCGATGGTGGGGTCGACGAGGCCGGGGAAGGTCGGGGTTGCCGGCAGTGTCGATAGCGAGCGGCGGACAGAGGTGGAGGTGCCAGGGCCGACGATTCAGGGCACCCACGGCCGATTCCTCCCTCACGCTCCGAGGACGGTGGCGGTGGCGGTGGCTTCTCTCTGCTCCGATGGGCGGTGGCGGTGGCTTCTCTCTGCTCCGATGGCGCGCGCGTGGTGGCGGTGGCGGTGGCGGTTCGATCTGGCTCTAGGGGAAGAAAGGAAGGGGAAGGGCATTTAATACCCCCCCTTTAACATCGGTTCAGGGCTGGAACCGGTGTTAAAGGGGGGATTCGTTTCGCGCGCGCATTTATTACACCCCCCTTTAACACTGGTTCCAGACACGAACGGGTGTTAAAGGGGTGGTGTCATACAAACGAATAATGCGCTTCTTTAACACCAAGCTGGTTCTGGAACCGGTGTTAAAGTGGGGCATTTATTTCATGCATTAAAGGGGCATTTTTAATTCAAAAAATATGATATGAATTTAGAAAATTCATATCTTTTTCATTTCAACCCAGAAAAATATGAATAATATATCATAATTTTCAGAAAAATAATATTTATCCATTCATGTAAATCATTTTATATTTACTTTACATGAAAATTTTCAAAATGATTAAAACACTTACACATAAATTTTGATTATTCAATTCAAACAAAAATAATTTGTTAAATCCTAAAACTTTGAACATAAGAAATATTAAGCATCTAAAAAGGAATCTAACCCTATTTTATTAGAGCAAATCATATTTTAATGCCACATCTTTTGTATTAACATTTTGAATTGATTGGATATTTAAATGTCGCATCTTTTGTATACACTTGAATATGACCAAGCCTCGCTCAACTTGCATTGTTTTTTTGATAAAATAGAATATTGTGAACCTAAAATGATTTTTGTAAAAAATCATGAGCATCGTATCATGTACCTGTAGTTCATATCTGACTTCACCGATTCTACAGAATTTGTCTTTTTCACCAGAGGTGGCCAGAAAGGTTTCAGATTCCCCTGTTGGTACATTGTCCATATAAGGTGGTCTAGTATTTTTGTAAAATGTGTTGGTGGTGTTTTGAATTAGCCATTTGGTGGTTGCTTCACAAAACCGTCCGTTTTTTATGCTCGGAAAATGGAAAATGCCTTTTTGGTGCGATAAAAAGGAAAACTTCCTCTTGCAACATTGTTTGTCATGCCATGATGCACATGTATGCACAATATGGCCATATTATCACAAACTATGCCTTGATTCTAGCCATAACATTGGTCATTTGACCCGAAAGCCAAAAAACCTCGAATGAGATAGGTCATTTTGTGAAGGTTTTTTTGAGACATAATCAATATACCAAGTTTGATATTTTTCCTTCTAACTATGTCACATAATATAACACCACGCGAAGGTTTCGCACTGTTTCGATCTTTTTTTATTTTTTTATCCCCGTTTTAAACTATCGAAAAACTTTGTCGAACAACGGGCATGATGATTCTTAGCTCGGGGCCAAGCCTCGCTCAACTTGCATTTTTTTTTGATAAAATAGCATATTGTGAACCTAAAAATTATTTTTGTAAAAAATCATGAGCATCGTATCATGTACCTGTAGTTCATATCTGACCCACTTCCTACCGATTCGGCAGGAATTTGTCTTTTTCACCAGAGGTGGACGGAAAGGTTTCAGATCCCCCTGTTGGTACATTGTCCATATAAGTTGGTCTAGTACTTTTGTAAAATGTGTTGGTGGTTTTTTGAATTAGTCATTTGGTGGTTGCTTCACAAAACCGTCCGTTTTTTGTGCTCGGAAAATGGAAAATGCCTTTTTGGTGCGATAAAAAGGAAAACTTCCTCTTGCAACATTGTTTGCCATGCCATGATGCACATGTATGCACAATATGGCCATATTATCACAAACTATGCCTTGATTCTAGCCATAACATTGGTCATTTGACCCGAAAGCCAAGAAACCTCGAATGAGATAGGTCATTTTGTGAAGGTTTTTTTGAGACATAATCAATATACCAAGTTTGAGATTTTTCCTTCTAACTATGTCACATAATATAACACCACGCGAAGGTTTCGCACTGTTTCGATCTTTTTTTATTTTTTATCCCCGTTTTAAACTATCGACAAACTTTGTCGAACAACAGGCATGATGATTTTTAGCTCGGGGCCAAGCCTCGCTCAACTTGCATTGTTTTTTTGATAAAATAGCATATTGTCAACCTCGAATGAGAATACAACTAATAGTAAGTTACATCAAGCCGAACTGGAACTGAAAATTAAGATACATAAAAGAACTGAAAATTAAGATACATGGCCAGATTAAGTAACAATCGGCCGAACTTGTTTCGGAATGTTGGAGTGATTCAGTCATGCTCCTGCCTACACCTGTAATACTCGCCATTGTAGTCGTCAGACTCGCCGTCATTATCGCTGTTCGCCGGGTCAGAATTGAACCTCTGGAGAGTACGCTGGGGCTGGACTTGAGGGTAGCGTGAGCTGGACTTGAGGGTAGCGCAGACGGGGTTAGAGTCGGCGGTGTCATAGGCCATGACGCCTGAGAGTCCGACCGCCACCATAGCCGACGGCCGACCTCGGAAGTTAGGAGGAGGTGGGCCCTCCTCCTCGGGCGAGCTCCTCTCACGCCGTCCCAAGAAGGCTTCCCAAGTAGGGAAATAGTCGATGCCATCCGGGATTCTCCGCTCCCGGCTTGAGCTCAAGTAGTAGTGGTTCGTGATGGCCATCCGCGCCACACCTAGAGGGACAAGAGGAACCGACACGCCCGACGCCAAAGATCCAAATGCCGAGGGACACAGAGTCTGGCGGCATGGTAGTTCGAGGCGCAAAGCGCCTCCGCCTCCTTGGGGGTTAGTGCTACGGTGGAAGCCATGGGAAAGAGTGATGAGGTTACAGATATGAGTCTAGAGATGTGCAATCACAATGGAGTCCAACCCTACATATATATATATAGTGAACTAGCGGGAAGAACTGGCGAGAAGAAAAATGGCGGGAAGAAGAACTGGCGGGAAGAAAAATGGCGGGAAAAATGGCGGGATGAACCTTTAGTCCCGGTTGGAGACACCAACCGGGACTAAAGATGAACCTTTAGTCCCGGTTGGAGACACCAACCGGGACAAAACACGAGTCAGCACTAATAATAGGGGTGAGTGTCGACATTATGTCGTGCGGCGTGTACCTTGTCTCGATGGTGTCACCAACCGGGACTAAAGATGAATTTAGTCCGTTGGAGACACCAACCGGGACAAAACACGAGTCAACACTAATAATAGGGGTGAGTGTCGACATTATTTCGTAAGTGTCGACACTATGTCGAGCTTTGTACTATAAATAGGCATCCTTGTGAGTCCAGTCCCTCGGCCCATTTGAGGCATCTCCAAGATGGTTTTCTAGAGCGAGACACCACTACGGGGCCAGTGGAGATGCCGACGAGCCCGTCCTCCGCATCTCCGAGAACTGGTCATAGAGGCACTCCTAATATGTGAAATTAGTTAGCTCCTGGTGTATTGATCTAGTTAGAGAAGTTACAAAGCTGCAAGATGGTTTTCGAGAGCAGGACAACACTACGGCGGTTCAGGAGATGCCGACGAGCCTCCCAAGATATCCAAGAAACTGGTCATAGAGGCACTCCTAATATGTGACCGCTGCTTGGAGATCAGATCTTAATGGTAAGTACGAATCGGGACAACTTCTTCTCATAGTCCCGGTCCATCCACAAAACAAGACTAACACTCAAGACATGTATTAATATTAAAAACATGAACTAGAGTTACATAACATGAGCATGGACTTCTTGGCATATGTCCTTCCTTATTATCTCTTCAGACGTAACCATGCAGCATCTTCTTTAATTAACGGAATGCTTGGGTCAGTTTTCACTGTGAAGGGCGGAATTTCATCAAACTTATTATAATCTTCTGACATGTCTGTCTTGTCCTCGATTCCCACGATGTTTCTTTTCCCTGAAAGAACTATGTGACGCTTTGGCTCATCATATGATGTATTCGTTTGCATATTTTTTCTTTTTTTTGGTCTGGAGGACATGTCCTTCACATAGAAAACCTGAGCCACATCATTGGCTAGGACGAATGGTTCGTCTAAGTTCTTGTCTACCTTCATAAGATTGTTGAGATCCACCGTTGTCATTCCGTATTTCTTGTCTACCTCACCCCTCCTCCTGTTAGCTTGACCCATTTGCATCGAAACAAGGGGACCTTAAAATTAGGTCCATAGTCAAGTTCCCATCTCCTCTATGAACCCATAATACGTGGTCTTCTGCCCATTGTCTTCTGCTGCATCGAAGCGGACACCACTATTTTGGTTGGTGCTCTTTTTATCTTGGCCTATCGTGTAAAATGTATTCCCATTTATCTCGCACTTGGAAAGTACATACAACAAGATGGTGTCCCGCCAACAAGTACAAATTGATCCCCAACGGTGGTGTTATTAGTGAGAAGTCTTTGCACCACCGCCAAAACTCGCCATGTGTTCACTTATAATCCATTCATCGACCGCCGGTGTTTGAGGCGTATTAAATTCTTGTGTTCATTGATATACGGGGCAACCAAGATAGATCTTTGTAAAACCGTGTAGTGTGCTTGATTGAGAGAATGTCCGTCCCTACATATCATTGCTTTACATCCTAGGGTGCCTTTTCCACGCAGTCTCCCCTCATGTCGTGATTCTGGAACACCAATCGCCTTAAGGTCAGGAATAAAATCAACACAGAACTCATTGACCTCCTCTGTTACATAGACCTTGGAGATACTTCCTTCTGGCCTAGCACGATTATGAACATATTTCTTTAAGACTCCCATGTACCTCTCAAAGGGGAACATATTGTGTAGAAATACAGGACCGAGAATGGCAATCTCTTCTACTAGGTGAACCAGGAGATGCGTCATAATATTAAAGAAGGATGGTGGGAACACCAACTCAAAGCTGACAAGACATTGGGCCACATCTATTTGTAACCCTGGTAGGCTTTCTGGATCGATTACCTTCTAAGATATTGCATTGAGGAATGCACATAGCTTCACAATGGGTACTCGAACATTTTTAGGTAGAAGCCCCCTCAATGCAATCGGAAGCAATTATGTCATAATCACGTGGCAGTCATGATACTACAGGTTTTGGAATTTTTTCTCTGCCATATTTATTATTCCCTTTATATTCGACGAGAAGCCAGACGGGACCTTGATACTGCTCAGACATTCAAAAAATATTTCCTTCTCTGCTTTGGTAAGAGCGTAGGCGGGGAGTTAAGTGGCATCGCTTACCTTCTCGCTCTCGTGCATAGGATCTTTAGGGCTTTCGCATTGCTGGTCCTGCCGTGCTTTCGGTGTATCTTTTGTCTTCCCATACACTCCTAGAAAGCCTAGCAGGTTCACGCAGACATTCTTCGTCACGTGCATCACGTCGATTGAAGAGCGGACCTCTAAGACTTTCCAATAGGGTAGGTCCCAAAATATAGATTGCTTCTTCCACATGGGCGCATGTCCGGCATCGTCATTCGAACGGATAGACTGCCAGACCTTTTCCAAAGATTACTTCTAGGTCCTTGACCATACCAAATACCTCCTCATCAGACGGAGGAGGCTTCCTCCGGTTCTCGCAGACGCTTGAAATGCTTGCCTTTCTTTCATCGATGCGTGTTCTAAGAAATCGGCGATACCCTAGGTACACAACCTTCTTACATTTATCCAAATATACACTTTCAGTCTCATCTAAACAGTGTGTGCATGCATTGTATCCGTTGTTTGTCTGCCCTGAAATGTTACTAAGAGTAGGCCAAGCATTGATGGTTACGAAAAGCAATGCTCATAGGTCAAATGGCTCCCCTTTGTGCTCATCCCACATACGTACACCTGGTTTGGCCCACAACTGTAAGAGTTCTTCAACTAATGGCCTTAGGTACACATCAATGTCGTTGCCGGGTTGCCTCGGGCCTTGGATGAGCACTGGCATCATAATGAACTTCCTCTTCATACACAACCAAGGAGGAAGGTTATAGATACATAGGGTCACAGCCGTGTGTTGGATCAGCTCGCTCACCAAAAGGATTCATGCCGTCAGACTTAGACCAAACCTTAAGTTCCTTACATCACGCGCGAAGTCCGTACTCTCGCTCAACTTTTCTCCACTGTGACCCATCAGGGTGTCTCAACATCGCCTTTCTTACGGTCTTCCATGTGCCATCGCAACAACTTGGCATGCTCTTTATTTCAAGAGACGTTTTAACCGTGGTATTATAGGAGCATACCACATAACCTTGGCGGAACCTTCTTCCTAGGGGCCTCGCCCTCAACATCGCCGCCAGATCGCCTCGTTCGATCTTATATAGCGAGCAGGTGCATACCGGGCATGCATCCAAATTCTCGCATTTCTCACCGCGGTAGAGGATGCGGGCATGTATCTTCGCACGCCTAATCCTAGAGGGCGCATAACCTTCTTTGCTTGGTATGTACCGTCGGGCAACTCATTATTTCTTGGAAGAAGATTCTTCATTTTACCAACAACTTTGAAAATGCTGTCAACACAACACCATTATCTGCTTCCATTGCGTAAAAATCCAAGGTGGTACCTAGATTTTTGTGGCCATCTTCGCAAGTTGGATACAACAATGTTTTGTGATCCTTTAACATCTGCTCCAGCTTCTCCTTCTACTTTTCGTTTCACATTCTTCCTTTGCATCAAGAATGGCCCGACTAAGATCGTCATCACCGGGCCCATCCGCTTCCTCTTGATCTTCATTATCTACTCCGCTAAGATCATCATATTCGTGATACAAATTATGATAGTTGTCATCATCCTCTTCTTCTTCATTGTCTTCCATCACAACCCCTTTTTCTCCGTGCTTGGTCCAACAATTATAGCTCATGAAACCGGATCGAAGCGGTGGGCGTGAATGGTTCGTATTTGAGTAGTCTTTCTTGTTCGACGGTGAACACATACATAGACATAAAACCATTGTGACCACGGTTTGCATTAGCCACAACGATGAAATTTTGGAGGCCCGTAATGTACTCGGAAGTGCGGCGGTCACCGTACATCCATTGCCGGTTCATCTGCATTAATATGTAGTATATATCAAAAATTAATAGGGATATGACCATTTATATATATAGTACATCAATGACACATGAAAGGATAGTTGCCGACCTCGACCGAGATGGAAAGAGCAATAAGAAACTTATTTTGATCTCTCAGGCATTTCACCGAACACCTCTTGTGCATATGAAAAAAACACAAACTAGCACTCTTCACACCCTCTTGCTAGGCTCCAAAATGAGATAGTGAAATAATGGAAGAGTGGGTCTGTGGTCAATGGTGTCTTATATATAGCCTTTAACACCGGTTCATGCCACGAACCGTGTTAAAGGGGGCTACACTGCCATCGCGAAGAATTTAACACCGGTTCGTGGCACGAACCGGTGTTAAAGGGGGGCTCCTTTTTTGCCTGTCACATCCCAAGATTTTCCAAATCTTGAAATGTGAAAAATAAATGAATAAAATAAAACTTTGTTTGATTTTCAGAGTGAGAAGAAACTTTTTGAATCCAATTGGAAATCTTCAAACCAATTTGGATCAAATAAAATCCTAAAGAGATTTAAAAAGGTAAACATTTGATAAAGGAAAATAAAATATTTGGAATTACTATTTTGGATCTTTTAAATAAAAGGATTTGGTTTTCAAAAGAAATAGAAGTTTTATAAATAAGGATTTAATATCCAAGTTTTATTAATAAAGGTTTTACTATTTCCAAAACATCAAAACTTATCTATTTAATTAAAATAAGTTTTCCAAGTATTTTATATTCCCAAATAAAACCTACTGATTTGGTTTTGAAAATAATTAGATTTCAAAAGGAGTATTTAAATAAAACAAATCCTATTTGATTTAATAACAATGGTCTATTTATTTAATTAATAATGGACCCTAAAATAAAATTATTATTTTGGTTTTGGAATTTTGGTTTATGTTATCAATGTAACCAAATTCAAAGTTACAAAGTATGGTGATTGTTTGAATTGATTTGAGTATTGTTTGGTAGTTTGAATTTCAAATGTAAATTAGAAATAGAAAAAGAAAGGTTTAGGAAGAAAAAATGGTTTTGGACTCATTGTAACCGACCAAGCCTGTGAAGCCTGAACCAGCCCAGCTCCCCCTCCCCGAAGAAAATGTTTTGCACTCAGTTTCTAACCCGAACAGACACTGACTGGTGGCCCTCTTCTCCCTCTCATTCCTCGCTGACAGCAGGGACCCACGTAGCTGAAGGGAATATGCCCTGAGAGGCAATAATAAATTGTTTATTATGTGTATTCCAAGTATATGATAGATGTTTATTTTGCATGCTATAATTGTATTAATACGGAAATGTTAATACATGTGTGTTTAATAAACAAACAGAAAGTTCCTAGTCAAGCCTCTCTCATAAACTAGCTCGTTGATTAACAAGATGATCGAGGTTTCCTGATCATGGACATTGGATGTTGTTAATAACGGGATCACAACATTAGTGTAATGATGTGATGAACATTCATCCGAAGTATAGCATTACGATCAAAGTCATTGAGTTTATATTGCTATAACAACTTACGAAGTGATCCTAATCCTTAGACCATGAGATCATGTCAATCACTAACACCGAAGAGTTTCTTGATAACATCAAACGTCACACCGTAGGGTGATTATAAAGATGGATTCGTAACTAATAAAGTGTTATGTTGAGGCTCATGGATCAAGAGTGGAATTTGTTCATCCCGATGACGGATAGATATACTCCGGCCCTCTCGGTGATATCACATTGATTAGCTTGCAAGCAAGTGATTTGATCACTAGAATGTTATATCACAGAACGAGAAAAGAGTGCATGTCGATAGCAGATCAAACTAGGTATGGAGATACCGATGATCGAATCGGACATGTAATATATCGTGAGACAAAGGGATTAAGATACTAGCGTAAAGGTTCCGACGATCACAAGAAAGTCATCGTTGAATGTGTGGGAGTCAGATGGGTCTCCGGATCCCGCTCGATTATTGATCCGAGAGGGTCTCGATCATGTCCGCATTATTCACGAACCGTAGGGTGACACACTTAAGAGACACCGACATCCAATTGGAGCAAATGTTTCATGCCGAAGAATAAACAAGCAGAATTTATTTCACTAGATACCAAACAGGTTTTCGGGTGAAATTGCATAAAGTGGTTATGCATGTGAAATAGAATTCTAGCAAGGGGTTATTTGTGAATGTTTGTCATTAAAGTAATTGACAAAATTCTGAATAAAATAAAAGAGTTTTATTTAATGAGAGTTTGCATTAAATTTGGTGGAAATTTAATGGGAATTTGAGGGGACTTTTGAGTGGACTTTTGAGTGGAGGGAATTGAGGAGTTTTGTGAGTGGAGTGTCCACCACATGAAGAGGGAGGCAAGGGGCAGCCCCATGCGCCACCACCCTTGGGGTTCCCCCTCCTCCTAAAAGGAGCCCTCCTCTCACTTCTCACTCACACCTCCTCGTGAAGGATCTCTCCCTCTAGAATTTATCCCCATGGTCTCGGACTAGCGAGATACATGTTCCGGTGGCTATTCGGCAAGAAAGAGTTGTGCTGCATCGCTGGAGCGAGGAGGCGGAGGTTGCCTCGAGGCGTGTGCGAGCACGGATGCGCTCTTGATTTGGCGCTAGGACTTCCTCTCAATCTTGAGATCGGCAAGAGATCGTCTACATCAACCACGAGTTGAACTCGTTAAGCTTTGTCGGTCTTCAAGGGTATGTTCTCTACGGATATACATCCGCCCGTTGTTTGTATCTAGTATAAATAGATCTTGGTATATAGTTCACATCGTAGGAAAATTTTTGTTTTCTATGTTGCGAACCCTTCAGTAGCCAGCTCACTCCTCCTTCTTCCTCGCGCAGACGACGCCTGCCGTTGCTGCCATTTACGCCGGCGTTGAATACGCGCTGATCCCGCAGCACGAGAGTCCCCAGGACCGTTACTCGCCGTGACTGCACGCTATTAAACGCCTGCGCCTTCTCCTCCTTTCCCCTCAAATACCGCAGCATGAGAGCCCCCAGGCCGACGGAATTTCGAGTTGCAGCGCTACTTCTCCGACCACCGTCCCTCCCCGATTGCGGCCAAACCTCTCCACCCCGTGCCTCCCCGAGCACACGAGCACACTCCCCACTCCAAGGCGCATCTGCCTGTGCCCTCCGTTCAACCGCGGGCGCCCCAGAGCGTCGACTACGACAAGCCTCCGAGCGTCGCTTGCGCTTCTCTCCGCCAAGCTTCCTGGTAAGAACTGACCGCCCCACGCCGTCTCGTTCACGCTCCCACACTCGCCTCACTCCCCTGCACCTAACCATGCCCTCTGTTTGACTTCTCGTGATCGACAGCGTCGCCTCCGACCAAGACTAGAGCCGCCTGACGCCGTCCTTGACTCCGGCGAGGAATTGCTGCAGACCCAGAGCGCCCCTTGCCACGGCGACCACACGTCAAGCATCACCACGTCCTCGCGATTCTGGTGAGCATCTCCCCTACTCCTCTCACTTCCTGTAGCACCGGCTCCGCCGTTGTCTGACTGCCGCCACTGCCACCGTAAAGCGGCCGCCAGTTCTTGGCTAGTGGATAGGAGCCGTCCGATTTAGATCGAAGAGACACAGATCCACTTAACGGCGAAAGTACGCACGGTCTTTGTGCGATGCAACTTGATCCAACGCACAAAGACGTGATCACCGAACCGGTACCAGCGAATAGCGTTGCGCCGCGTGTCACCAGACGATTTAAAACAGAAGTTTGAATCTGATTAGAATGTGATTTTGAAAACCCTATAACTTTTGATCCACACGTCCAAAAATTGCAAACTTTATATCATTGGGATCAGTGGAACAAGCCCTAGACAACCATGGAATTTGTTTGGTAAATAGTATCTGTTAGATTGTTTGTTTTTGCAGAAACAATTGTAGGCTTGTTTAGATTAGAAAAATTATTCAAAAATGTTTTCAAGGATAAAATCTTAGCAGATTGGTTTGTGGTAAACCTACTAACCCTAGGAACCAACCCATGGAGCTAAAAATGAATTTGGTGAAATTTAGGATGGATTAAGTAATTTAGCCCATTTCTAGCCATTTAAAAATATTGGTTTTGTTATGAAAATGTTTTGGAAAGAAAACTTTGGGAAAATGATTTGGACCAAACCTACTGACCCTAAACACCAAGTTTTGAGAAACAACAATTTATTTAGTGGTTGTTGCTTTGATAAAAATATTTTCCACCACATAAAATAATGAATGGACTTAAAAATGGTTTATGGATAAAAACCTTTTTGCAAATGACCTTGCCACTTGGAAAATGACCACTTTGAACCTTACAAAGTTTAGAAGCCTAGTGGAGACCACCTTTGCAAATAGAACCATCTCTTGCATGCTTACATGCATGACTTAGATCCCATTGTTTTATGTGTGTGAATTGTTTGATTGATTATTGGTTTGGAATGCTAGTTGATATTGTGTTTGCTTGATTGATTGTAGTTGTAGGGTTCGCAGCATAGAAAACAAAAATTTTCCTACGATGTGAACTATATACCAAGATCTATCTACTAGATATAAACAACGGGCTTATGTATATCTGTAGAGAACATACCCTTGAAGACCGACAAAGCTTAACGAGTTCAACTCGTGGTTGATGTAGACGATCTCTTGCCGATCTCAAGATTGAGAGGAAGTCCTAGCGCCAAGAAATCAAGAAGACATCCGTGCTCGCACACACGCTCGAGGCACCGAGCAACCTCCGCCTCCTCGCCCAGGATGCGGAAGCACAACTCTTTCTTGCCGAATAGCCACGGGAACATGTATCTCGCTAGTCCGAGACCATGGGGATAAATTCTAGAGGGGAGAGAGATCCTTCACGAGGAGGTGTGTGAGACAAGTGAGGAGGGCTCCTTTTATAGGAGGAGGGGGCACCCAAGGGGTGGTCGCCATGGGGATGCCCCTCCCTCCTTCATTCATGTGGGTGGACACTCCACTCACAAAATGCCCTTTAAATTCCTCCACTCAAAAGTCCACTCAAATTCCCATTAAATTTCCACCAAATTTAATGCATACTCTCATTAAATAAAACTCTTTTATTTTATTCAGAATTTTGTCAATTACTTTAATGAAAAACATTCACAAATAACCCCTTGCTAGAATTCTATTTCACATGCAAAACCACTTTATGCAATTTCACCCAAAAACTGTTTGGTATCTAGTGAAATAAATTCCTGCTTGTTCATTCTTTCGGCATGAAACATTTGCTCCAATTGGATGTCGGTGTCTCTTAAGTGTGTCACCCTACGGTTCGTGAATAATGCGGACATGATCGAGACCCCTCTCGGATCAATAATCGAGCGGGATCCGAGACCCATATCGACTCCCACACATTCAACGATGACTTTCTTGTGATCGTCGGAACCTTTTACGCTAGTATCTTAATCCCTTTGTTTCACGATATATTACATGTCCGAGATTCGATCATCGGTATCTCCATACCTAGTTTGATCTCGCATCGACATGCACTCTTTTCTCGTTCTGTGATATAACATTCTAGTGATCAAATCACTTGCTTGCAAGCTAATCAATGTGATATCACCGAGAGGGCCCAGTATATCTATCCGTCATCGGATGAACAAATTCCTCTCGATCCATGAGCCTCAACATAACACTTTATTAGTTCTGAATCCATCTTTATAATCACCTCATTACGGTGTGACGTTTGATGTTATCAAGAAACTCTTAGGTGTTAGTGATTGACATGATCTCATGGTCTAAGGATTAGGATCACTTCGTAAGTTGTTATAGCAATATAAACACAATGACTTTGATCGTAATGTTATACTGGATGAATGTTCATCACACCATTACACTAATGTTGTGATCCGTTATTAACAACATCCAATGTCCATGATCGAAACCTTGATCATCTTGTTAATCAACGAGCTAGTTTATGAGAGAGGCATAACTAGGAACTTTCTGTTTGTTTATTAAACACACATGTATTAACGTTTCCGTATTAATACAATTATATCATGCAAAATAAACATCTATCATATACTTGGAATATACATAATAAACACTTTATTATTGCCTCTCAGGGCATATTCCCTTCAGTCTCCCACTTGCACTAGAGACAATAATCTAGTTACATAGTGATAAATCTAACACCCATTGAGTTCTGGTGTTGATCATGTTTTGCTCTAGGGAGAGTTTTAGTCAACGGATCTGCTACATTGAGATCCGTAAGTACTTTACAAATCTTTATATCTCCATCCTTGACATGCTCGCGGATAGAGTGAAACCGGCGCTTAATATGCTTGGAATGCTTGTGAGACCTTGGCTCTTTGGCATTGGCAATGGCACCATTGTTGTCACAATAGATCACCATTGGGTCCAACGCGTTTTCCACAACTCCTAGTTCGGATATGAACTCCTTCATCCAAATCGCTTCTCGAGCCGCTCAAGCAAAGAACATATTCGGCCTCCGTTGTTGATCCGCTACCACAGGTTGTTTGGAGCTCCTCCAACTAACCGCTCCGCCATTCATGAGAAATACGATCCGGATTGAGACTTAGAGTCATCCGGATCGGTGTCAAAGCTAGCGTCGACATAACACTTAGCGACGAGCTCTTCTTCACCTCCGTATACAAGAAACATATCCTTAGTTCTTCGTAAGTACTTAAGGATATTCTTGACCGCTATCCAGATGTTCAACCGGATCCGATTGGTACCTACTAGTCAAACTAATAGCATGTGCCACATTCGGTCTTGTACATAGCATGGCGTACATTATAGAGCCTATGGCTGAAGCATAGGGGACTTTGTCCATTATCTCTCTTTCTTCCACCAAAGCCGGACTTTGAGTCTTACTCAATGTCTTGCCTTGCAACATAGGTAAGAACCCCTTCTTACTTCCGTCCATTTTAAACTTCTTTAAAATCTTATCAAGGTATGTACTTTGCGATAGCCCTATTAGGCGCCTAGATCTATCTCTATAGATCTTTATGCCTAATATGTATGACGCTTCACCTAGGTCCTTCATTGAAAATTTGCTGTTTAGATAACTTTTAACATTGTTTAAAATATCTATATCATTCTGATCAATAATATGTCATCCACATATAATATCAGAAATGCCAC
Organism: Avena longiglumis; assembly: GCA_030063025.1. Lineage (NCBI taxonomy): Eukaryota > Viridiplantae > Streptophyta > Magnoliopsida > Poales > Poaceae > Avena > Avena longiglumis. The sequence goes on from CP125978.1 coordinate 398,821,955, forward strand.
ATTGCTCCCACTCACTTTCTTGTAAATACAAGCTTCTCCATAAGTTTGGACAAATCCAAACTCTTTGATCACCTTATCAAAGCGGAGATTCCAACTTCGTGATGCTTGCTTCAATCCATAGATGGATCGCTGAAGCTTGCACACCTTGTTACCATCCTTAGGATCGACAAAACCCTTTGGTTGTATCATATACAACTCTTCTTCAATATTACCATTGAGAAACACGGTTTTGACATCCATCTGCCATATCTCATAATCGAAATATGCAGCAATTGCTAACATAATCCTAACTGACTTTAGCATCCCTACGGGAGATAAAGTCTCATCGTAGTCAACTCCTTGAATTTGTCGAAACCCCTTTGCGACAAGTCGAGCTTTATAGACGGTCACATTACCATCAGCATCATTTTTCCTTTTGAAAATCCATTTGTTCTCCACGGCCTTTCGGTCGTGAGGTAATTCCACCAAGTTCCAAACTTGATTTTCATACATGGATTCCATCTCGGATTTCATGGCTTCTAACCATTTGTTGGAATCCGGGCTCATCATCGCTTCTTCATACGTCGCAGGGTCATCATTTTCATCAACCATGAAATTCATGACAGGATTTCCGTACATCTCGGGAGCTACACGCATCCTGTTTGACCTGCGAGGTTTGGTAGTACTCTCTTTCGGAGTTTCATGATCATTATCATTAGTTCCCTCTTCAACAGGTGGAGCCAACTCCGGAACAACTTCCGGTCAAGCTACTCGCCATACTTTGAAGAGAAGGTTCCACCTCTTGAGTTCTACCTTCCGACTACTCACACCTTCATGAGAAACTCTTTCTCTAGAAAGGATCCATTCTTAACAACAAAACCTTGCCCTCGGATCTGTGATAGAAGGAATACCCAATAGTTTCTTTAGGGTATCCTATGAAGACGCATTTTTCCGCTTTGGGTTCGAGTTTATCTGGTTGAAGTTTCTTCACATAAACATCGCATCCCCAAACTTTAAGAAATGACAGCTTAGGTTTGTTTCCAAACCACAATTCATACGGTGTCTTTTCAACGGATTTAGATGGTGCCCGATTTAAAGTGAATGCAATAGTTTCTAGTGCATAACCCCAAAATGACAACGGCAAGTCCGTCAGAGACATCATAGATCGAACCATATCTAATAAAGTACGATTACGACGTTCCGACACACCATTTATTTGTGGTGTTCGGCAGGTGTGAGTTGTGAAACAATTCCACACTCTTTCATGTGAGTGCTAAACTCGTAACTTAGATACTCACCTCCACGGTCGGACCGTAGAAATTTGATCTTTCTATTACGATGATTTTCCACTTCATTCTGAAATTCCTTGAACTTTTCAAAGGTTTCAGAATTGTGTTTCATCAAGTAGATATAACCGTATCTACTCAAATCATCCGTGAAAGTAACAAAATAACGATATCCACCTCGCGCCGACTCACTCATTGGACCACATACATCAGAATGTATGATTTCCAATAAATCTGTCTCCCGTTCCATTGAACCAGAAAACGGCGTTCTAGTCATCTTGCCCATAAGGCATGGCTCACATGTATCAAATGATTCATAATCAAGTGGTTCCAAAAGTCCATCCGAATGGAGCTTCTTCATGCGTTTAACGCCAATATTACCTAGACGGCAGTGCCACATATATGCGGATATATCATCATTAAGTTTAATCCTTTTAGCATCAACATTATGAATATGTGTAACATTATCATCGAGATCTAATAGAAATAAACCATTCATCATTGGTGCATGACCATAAAAGATTTCATTCATATAAATGGAACAACCATTGTTCTCGGATTTAAATGAATAACCACTTCGCATCAAACACGATCCAGATACAATGTTCATGCTCGGTCGGGCACTAGATAACATTTATTCAAGTTTATAACTAATCCGACGACAAGTGGAGGCGGCGTTCGACGGCGATCACATCAACGCTTGATCCATTGCCGACACGCATCTTGACCTCACCCCTTGCTAGCGGTCACTTGTTCAGACCCGATTCGAGTTACAAATATTAGCAACCGGTATCAAATACCCGGTGCTCTGCGAGCACTAGTCAAGTACACATCAATAACATGTATATCATATATACATTTGTTTTCCTTGCCGGCCTTCTTGTGCGCAAATACTTGGGGCATTGCGCTTCGATGGCGGTCCCCTTACAATAGTAGCACTTTCGGAATCGGACTTAGGTCCAACTCGGGGTTTCTTTTCAGCGGCAACGGCTTGCCGCCCTTCTTCCTTCCGTTTTCCTTCTTGTCTTTCTTGAAACCGGTGTTCCTATTGATCATCAACACTTGATGTTCCTTTTGATCTCCACTTCTGCAGTTTTAAGCATTGGCGAGCTCGGGAAAGACTTCTTCATGCCTTGCATATTATAGTTCATCACGAAGCTCTTATAGCTAGGTGGCGAGACCGAGAACACGATGGATGCCTAAATCAATGGGAATCGATATTCCCAAGGACACAAGCTTATCGGCGTAACCCGACATCTTGAGTACATGCTCACTAACGGAGTTGTGCTCTTCCATCATGCAGCTAAAGAACTTTTCTGAAGCGTTGTATCTCTCTACAGCAGCATGTGTGTCGAAAATCATTTTCAACTCACCCATTGTATCAAATGCATTGCCGTTTTCGAAACGATTTCGAAGTTCCGGATCTAGCCCATACAATATGCCGCAATGAACTAAGTTGTGGTCCTCCTGACGAGTCGGATGGACATTCTTCTCCTCGTCAGGGGCATCATCAAAAGGTGGGTGGCCTAATGGCGCTTCTAGCACATATTGCTTTTGTGCAGCAGAGAGGAGAATCCTCAAATTCATGGCCCATTCGGTAAAGTTGCTACCGTTCGTTGCTAGTTTCTCTTTCTCCATGAACACATTGAAATTAAAAGCAGGTGGTGCCATCTACAACAGAATTTGTAAAGTTTAGACTAAGTGTATGATAGATTGAGTTCAACTAATCTATATTACGAATGAACTCCCACTCAAAAACGACATCCCTCGTGCCTTTTTGGTGATTACATGAACCAATTCCACTACACCAAGTCCGATCATCACGTGAGTCGGTATAGCTTCAAAGGCGAGCATCAAATGGGCATCATATCAACTATATGACTCATGCTTAACCTTTCGGTCCGTGTTCCGAGGCCATGATTGTACATGCTAGGCTCGCCAAGTTAGAACCTTAGTATTCGCGTGTGTAACTGTTTTACACCCGAAATATGGTCGTGGATCCAAGAACACCCGATCATCACGTGATGTCTTGGAGCGAAGAAAACATAATCGGTGCATACTAAAGGAAGAACACATTCTTATCTTGATATTTATATGAGGGATCATCTTATTATGCTAACAAAGCGCTAAACAAGCAATATAAGATGCTATCAAACATCATATGTTTATTAGTGAAATGATATGGTTCCCGCAGATGATCTATATCATGTGCATCGTGGTATGATCACTATCATACCTATATGTGTAAATCCAAGGTCTATGGATTTTTACGCTATGTGTGTAAGAGTATCATCTCATACTTCTACTTACAACACTACCATATCATAACACTAGCCCAGCAACAATCTAAACTAGACGCCTCTAATTTATCCATTGCAAGTTTTACGTGGCTTAGGGCTTTCGAGATAGAACCGTTCTTACCTGAACATTAACCACAACGAGGATAATCAAATTGTTGACAACTCGCTTGCAAAATAGATATTGACTATAGTAGGAGAGGCAGACACCCTCTAGCCACTTATGCAAACTAGTTTCATGTCAAGCGTGGAAGGTCTCATGTGCGAGGACATGTAAAGTTTGTCCGGCGCTTCATCCCACTATGCCACCAATATCCAAAATTACAACAAAGGAGCAACAACATGATCATCATCGCCCACATACTCATATGTGTACTACCGTGTAAAGTATCTACGCATAGATCGGCTCGATACCCAGTAGGGTTCACAGCATAGAAAACAAAAAATTTCCTACGATGTGAACTATATACCAAGATCTATCTACTAGATACAAACAACGGGCGGATGTATATCCGTAGAGAACATACCCTTGAAGACCAACAAAGCTTAACAAGTTCAACTCGTCGTTGATGTAGACGATCTCTTGCCGATCTCAAGATCGAGAGGAAGTCCTAGCGCCACAAATCAGCAGCGCATCTGTGCTCGCACACACGTTCGAGGCACCGAGCAACCTCCGCCTCCTCGCTCCAGCGATGCAGCGGAAGCACAACTATTTCTTGCCGAAATAGCCACCGGGAACATGTATCTCGCTAGTCCGAGACCATGGGGGATAAATTCTAGAGGGGGAGAGAGATCCTTCACGAGGAGGTGTGTGAGACAAGTGAGGAGGGGGGGCTCCTTTTATAGGAGGAGGGGGGCACCCAAGGGGGTGGACGCTGGCCATGGGGGCTGCCCCTCCCCTCCTTCATTCATGTGGGTGGACACTCCACTCACAAAATGCCCTTTAAATTTCCTCCACTCAAAAGTCCACTCAAATTCCCATTAAATTTTCACCAAATTTAATGAAAACTCTCATTAAATAAAACTCTTTTATTTTATTCATAATTTTGTCAATTACTTTAATGAAAAACATTCACAAATAACCCCTTGCTAGAATTCTATTTCACATGCATAACCACTTTATGCAATTTCACCCGAAAACCTGTTTCGGTATCTAGTGAAATAAATTCTGCGCTTGTTCATTCTTTCTCGGCATGAAACATTTGCTCCAATTGGATGTCGGTGTCTCTTAAGTGTGTCACCCTACGGTTCGTGAATAATGCGACATGATCGAGACCCTCTGATCAATAATCGAAGCGGATCCGGAGACCCATACGACTCCCACACATTCAACGATGACTTTCTTGTGATCGCGGAACCTTTTACGCTAGTATCTTAATCCCTTTGTTTCACGATATATTACATGTCCGAGATTCGATAATCGGTATCTCCATACCTAGTTTGATCTCGTACCCGACATGCACTCTTTTCTCTTTCCTTTGATATAACATTCTAGTGATCAAATCACTTGCTTGCAAGCTAATCAATGTGATATCACCGAGAGGGCCCAGAGTATATCTATCCGTCATCGGGATGAACAAATTCCACTCTCGATCCATGAGCCTCAACATAACACTTTATTAGTTCTGAATCCATCTTTATAATCACCTCATTACGGTGTGACGTTTGATGTTATCAAGAAACTCTTCCGGTGTTAGTGATTGACATGATCTCATGGTCTAAGGATTAGGATCACTTTGTAAGTTGTTATAGCAATATAAACACAATGACTTTGATCGTAATGATATACTTTGGATGAATGTTCATCACACCATTACACTAATGTTGTGATCCCGTTATTAACAACATCCAATGTCCATGATCAGGAAACCTTGATCATCTTGTTAATCAACGAGCTAGTTTATGAGAGAGGCATAACTAGGAACTTTCTGTTTGTTTATTAAACACACATGTATTAACGTTTCCGTATTAATACAATTATAGCATGCAAAATAAACATCTATCATATACTTGGAATATACATAATAAACACTTTATTATTGCCTCTCAGGGCATATTCCCTTCAGTAGTGAAGTTAGAAAAGTGTGAGACTAGCAAAGATCAAGTAGTGAACCAACATTCCCTACCAAAAAGGCAAGTTACACTATCATCTAAAGTCCTACTATTTTCATTATACTTAGTGGATTTTTTGAAACATGCATGAAAAGAATTGTATACTTATGCTATGCTAAATCCTAATAGGATACCCTATACATTCCTTAGTAAAAACAATGTAGTTGTTACATGCTTAGCCATGCTATATTTTGAAAAGAGATACATGTTGAGATTTTTATGAAGTTGAGAAAAGGACTTGTGATTTTTATATAATAAAACAAGGACTCAATGAACCACCTGGGTGGCCAAGGATACTTTGAGTTTTGGAGAAGGTGGCAACAAAAGGAACCATGTCTATGGCAATCTCTTCGTGTTGTGCTCCAAAGGAAACCACCCAGGAAACTTAGAGATTGAACATGTTTCTCCAATCGTGGCTTTCTTGTGCAACCACATGCTATTTATGGCTCTGGCTTAGTCAACTACATTGGGAAGACCCATGCATTGTCTTCGCCATCGGACATGAGGACCTGGAATCCTACATGGGTGCTGAAGACAAGCTAGCAATGGTGTATGGGAGGACCCTCTGGAAAGACTTCGTCACATTCTCAATCTGTCGGTACTCCATCTTGGTGAGCACTAATCCAGTGGCCACTGGTGGCAACAAGATGGGATTGTGACATGTGGGTAAAGTGTACTACTCCTGCAGAAGATAATAAAATCTAAGTACTTAGCCGTGTCCCCAGTTATGGACAATACTAAGCAACTAAAGTTTGAAGCTATGGGAAATCTCGACATTCTAATTTCTAAAAGAAAACTTTTAAAGACTTGATGCACTTGGGGGTACCAAGGAACTCAAGAGATTTTGATAAAACTTGATGCACTTGTGGGTACCAAGGAACTCAAGAGTTTTTTATAAAACTTGATGCACTTGGGGGTACCAAGGAACTCAAGAGAATTTGATAAAACTTGATGCACTTGGGGTTACCAAGGAGCTCAAGGGATTTTTGACAAGGACTTGAACACTTGGGATTTACCAAGGAGTTCAAGGGATTTTTGAAAAGGAAATTTGACAAAGGACCAAAACCATTTTGAAAAGATAGGATAAATTTTGCTTTATGCAATTGAGCCTTAAACCCTACTTAGCCAAAAATGCATGTAATGATAGGATCCACTTATATTCCACATAGTAGTGAAACTTGCCAATACTATTCCAAGTATTGACCCTTGTGGCTATAACTTGTAATGTTGCAGGTTTGATTGCTTTAGAGAAGATTGATTGATTAGGATTACAAAGCCTACAACCAACATGTCTGCCTGTGGCATTTTGAAGATGAAGGACCCCATGCTTATAGTTATCCCGCTGCAATGTAATGTAATAGCCAAATGAGCTATGTAAGATGTAAGAAAATTATGTTATTCCTGGTTATAAAAGTTATATTATGACCTTTGTTTCTTGATATTACATCTTAACTGTGGATGCTAGCTATTGATCCAGGGACTAGCATTGTAAACACAGGGGACTCCACCTTATATTGTGTAAAGGTTGGGACACTCCCTCTACAGATGGTATCATAGCATTGTGTTGCCTGTAGGATTTGTAAACCCTAGGATTGGACAAAAACCCTTAGAAAATAGGAGTTGTACTTGTTCCAAAAACTTATTTACAAAAACACTTGTAAACTCTTTCCTCAACCCTTTTGGTTTTGACTCTACATCTCTCTATTCCAACTTGATGGAAAAACCTACCCCATGACAAAAGACTACACCATGTGCAAAGGACTTCTTCAACTCTAATGACTTCAACATCTTCAACTCTAATGACTTCAACATCTTCAGCATATTCACCAAGGACTTCCAACTTGGATATCACTCAGGACTACAAGTGAGACAAGGAAATCTTGCTCCAGATTTAGAGACTGAGGGAATGCAAAAGTTAGAAGGAGCCCACATCACTAGAGGTTATTGTAACCAAGAGTTTTTCTCAAAGAAACCATGATCTCAAGTAAGAAGAAGCACCCAAGAATGATGGAAGGATCACAAGTGAACCATATAGATGGACCACCATATTTTTAGTTAAGTCAAACACACCAACTTATGAGGTATAACAAAAATATTTTGTTGTCTAAGTATGTGCTTGAACTTTGTTGTTTGAGTGAAAAGTTGTTTGTGAATGCTTGCACATTTCTTGAGTGAATTGTGATGTGTGTGATTAGAATTGATTCCTTAGAAATATCTTGCCTATTCTAATCTTCATTCAACCCAAACAGATGACTACTCCAAGAGACTCCAACCTCAAGGTTGATGACACCAACACCAACCAAGAGGACAGCATGAAAGAGCTCATAGAAACCCAGAACCAATTGAACCAAGTGACAGCTCAATTCATAGCCAACACCAGTGGAGAAGATCCAAAACTGCAAGGATTTTTGGAAACTCAAGGCCAACTAATGCTTAAGGTGACTGGATCAAATGATCAAAATGGAAGAAATTTATTCCAAAAGAGTTTGTGACAACAAGGATGACAGAAATGTTATTCTAGATGGAGCCCCAGCTTGCATTATTTGTGGAGACAAGGATCATACTTCCAAGGAGCATGGAGATCAATGCCCCAACTGTGAAGAGAAACATCATGTTGGACAATGTCCCACCTCTCAAGCCACTTGTTATTTGTGTGAAGAAATCAACCATGTTCCTATCCAATGCCCCATCTATTCCATTGTGGAACAAAGGAAACAAGGTGGAGTGCAACAAATGATTGCAAACCATCAAGAAGGATCCAAGTCTACCAAGAAGGTTGATGACAAAGTAAAAGGACCACTTATACCCCCAAACAAAACAACCCAATTCAAAGGATCAAGTAAGAGGAATTGAATTTTCTAAGGAGCAATAAAAGGTCCAAGAAGCATGTAGACATTCCTACCTACTAGATAACATATGAACAACATGAACTGGATGCACTCCTAGCTTTGGAGAAACCCAAGAAGCAAAAGAAGGACAAAAGCCATGTGCAATGTCATAAGTGTAAGGAAATGGGACACTATTCCAGTGAATGCCCAGAGAATCAGAAGAATAAAGAGATTGGCCAAGTGGTGTGCAACAATTGCAAAGAGCTAGGCCATTATGTAGCAACTTGTCCACAAGAGCTACGTAAAGAACTCAAAGACATCAACTGTTTCAATCGAAAGAACCCAGGACATTATGCAAGCAACTGTCCAGAAAAGATGAAGAACAAGCTGAACAAGCCTATGGAGAAACTCAACCTTGGCCCATGAGTCAAGTATGGAAACCAAGGACACAATACAAATGTTTGCTTAGAGAAGTTTCCCTAGGATCCCAAGAAGGCCAATATGTAATTTTGTTTGAAATTTATTTTAAGGGTGGTAGTACCCTAGTTGTTTTGAGCCTACTTGTAACCCTAGCCTTCCCAAATCTCGGGACGAGATTTATTTTAAGGGTGGTAGCCTGTCACATCCCAAGATTTTCCATATCTTGAAATGTGAACAATAAATGAATAAAATAAAACTTTGTTTGATTTTCAGAGTGAGAAGAAACTTTTTGAATCCAATTGGAAATCTTAAAACCAATTTGGATCAAATAAAATCCTAAAGAGATTTAAAAAGGTAAACATTTGATAAAGGAAAATAAAATATTTTGGAATTACTATTTTGGATCTTTTAAATAAAAGGATTTGGTTTTCAAAAGAAATAGAAGTTTTATAAATAAGGATTTAATATCCAAGTTTTATTAATAAAGGTTTTACTATTTCCAAAACAACAAAATTTATCTATTTAATTAAAATAAGTTTTCCAAGTATTTTATATTCCCAAATAAAACCTACTGATTTGGTTTTTAAAATAATTAGATTTCAAAAGGAGTATTTAAATAAAACAAATCCTATTTGATTTAATAACAATGGTCTATTTATTTAATTAATAATGGACCCTAAAATAAAATTATTATTTTGGTTTTGGAATTTTGGTTTATGTTACTGAACAGAACCAAATTCAAAGTTACAAAGTATGGTGATTGTTTGAATTGATTTGAGTATTGTTTGGTCGTTTGAATTTCAAAACAGAAATTAGAAATAGAAAAAGAAAAAGGTTTAGGAAGAAAAAAAATGGTTTTGGACTCAAATTTAACCGACCCAGGAAGCCTGTAACCAGCCCAGCTCCCCCTCCCCGAAGAAAACGTTTCGCACTCAGTTTCTAACCCAAACAGACGCTGACTGGTGGCCCTCTTCTCCCTCTCATTCCTCGCTGACAGCAGGGACCCAAGTAGCCAGCTCACTCCTCCTTCTTCCTTGCGCAGACGACGCCATTTGCCATTCTGATCACACCGTTCGCGGATCGCACGCTATTAAACGCCTGCGCCTTCTCCTCCTTTCCCCTCAAACACCGCAGCACGAGAGCCCCCAGGCCGACGGAATTTCGAGCTGCAGCGCTACTGCTCCGACCACCGTCCCTCCCCGATTCCGGCCAAACCTCTCCACCCCGTGCCTCCCCGAGCACACGAGCACACTCCCCACTCCCAGGCGCATCTGCCTGTGCCCTCCGTTCAACCGCGGGCGCCCCAGAGCGTCGACTACGACAAGCCTCCGAGCGCCGTCGCGTCTGCCTTCCTCTCCGGCGAAGCTTCCTGGTAAGAACTGACCGCCCCACACTGTCTCGTTCACGCTCCCACACTCGCCTCACTCCCCTGAACCTAACCATGCCCTCTGTTTGACTTCTCGTGATCGACAGCGTCGCCTCCGACCATGACCAGAGCCGCCTGACGCCGTCCTTGACTCCGGCGAGGAATTGCTGCAGACCCAGAGCGCCCCTTGCCACGCCGACCACACGTCAAGCATCACCACGTCCTCGCGATTCTGGTGAGCATCTCCCCTACTCCTCTCGCTTCCTGTAGCACCGGCTCCGCCGTCGTCTGACCGTCGCCACCGCGCGCAGCCGTCGAGCGCCGCCAGTTCTTGGCTAGTGGATAGGAGCCGTCCGATTTAGATCGAAGAGACACGATAGATCCACTTAACAGCGAAAGGGTACGCAGCCAGTGCCGTGCGATGCAACTTGATCCAACGGCTACAGCACGTGATCCACCCGAACCGGTACCAGCGAATAGCGTTGCGCCGCGTGTCACCAGACGATTTAAAACAGAAGTTTGAATCTGATTAGAATGTGATTTTGAAAACCCTATAACTTTTGATCCACACGTCCAAAAATTGCAAACTTTATATCGTTGGGATCAGTGGAACAAGCCCTAGCCAACCATGGAATTTGTTTAGTAAATAGTATCTATTAGATTGTTTGTTTTTGCAGAAACAATTGTATGCTTGTTTAGATTAGAAAAATTATTCAAAAATGTTTTCAAGGATAAAATATTTGCAAATTGGTTTGTGGTAAACCTACAGACCCTAGGAACCAACCCATGGAGTTAAAAATGAATTTGGTGAAATTTAGGATGGATTAAGTAATTTAGCCCATTTCTAGCCATTTAAAAATATTGGTTTTGTTATGAAAATGTTTTGGAAAGAAAACTTTGGGAAAATGATTTGTACCAAACCTACTGACCCTAAACACCAAGTTTTGAGAAACAACAATTTATTTAGTGAACAACTTAAGGTTGTTGCTTTGATAAAAATATTTTCCACCACATAAAATAATGAATGGACTTAAAAATGGTTGATGGATAAAAAACTTTTTGCAAATGACCTTGCCACTTGTAAAATGACCACTTTGAACCTTACAAAGTTTAGAAGCCTAGTGGAGACCACCTTTGTAAATAGAACCATCTCTTGCATGCTTACATGCATGACTTAGATCCCATTGTTTTATGTGTGTGAATTGTTTGATTGATTATTGGTTTGGAATGCTAGTTGATATTGTGTTAGCTTGATTGATTGTAGTGAAGTTAGAAAAGTGTGAGACTAGCAAAGATCAAGGATTGAACCAACATTCCCTACCAAAAAGGCAAGTTACACTATCATCTAAAGTCCTACTATTTTCATTATACTTAGTGGATTTTTTAAAACATGCATGAAAAGAATTTTATACTTATGCTATGCTAAATCCTAATAGGATACCCTATACATTACTTAGTAAAAACAATGTAGTGGTTACATGCTTAGCCATGCTATATTTTGAAAAGAGATACATATTGAGATTTTTATGAAGTTGAGAAAAGGACTTGTGATTTTTATATAATAAAACAAGGACTCAATGAACCACCTTGGTGGCCAAGGTTACTTTGAGTTTTGGAGAAGGTGGCAACAAAAGGAACCATGTCTATGGCAATATATTCGTGTTGTGCTCCAAAGGAAACCACCCAGGAAACTTAGAGATTGAACATGTTTCTCCAATTGTGGCTTTCGTGTGCAACCACATGCTATTTATGGCTCTGGCTTAGTCAACTACATTGGGAAGACCCATGCATTGTCTTCGCCAGTTCGGACATGAGGACCTGAATCCTACATGGGTCCAAGACAAGCTAGCAATGGTGTATGGGAGGACCCTCTGGAAAGACTTCACACATTCTCAATCTGCGGTACTCCATCTTGGTGAGCACTAATCCGATTGGCCACTGGTGGCAACAAGATGGGATTGTGACATGTGGGTAAAGTGTACTACTTCTGCAGAAGATAATAAAATCTAAGTACTTAGTCGTGTCCCCGGTTATGGACAATACTAAGCAACTAAAGTTTGAAGCTATGGGAAATCTCGACATTCTAATTTATAAAAGAAAACTTTTAAAGACTTGATGCACTTGGGGGTACCAAGGAACTCAAGAGATTTTGATAAAACTTGATGCACTTGGGGGTACCAAGGAACTCAAGAGTTTTTTATAAAACTTGATGCACTTGGGGGTACCAAGGAACTCAAGAGAATTTGATAAAACTTGATGCACTTGGGGTTACCAAGGAGCTCAAGGGATTTTTGACAAGGACTTGAACACTTGGGAGTTTACCAAGGAGTTCAAGGGATTTTTGAAAAGGAAATTTGACAAAGGACCAAACCCATTTTGAAAAGATAGGATAAATTTTGCTTTATGCAATTGAGCCTTAAACCCTACTTAGCCAAAAATGCATGTAATGATAGGATCCCCTTATATTCCACATAGTAGTGAAACTTGCCAAAACTATTCCAAAGTATTGACCCTTGTGGCTGTAACTTGTAATGTTGCAGGTTTGATTGCTTTAGAGAAGATTGATTGATTAGGATTACAAAGCCTACAACCAACATGTCTGCCTGTGGCATTTTGAAGATGAAGGACCCCATGCTTATAGTTATCCCGCTGCAATGTAATGTAATAGCCAAATGAGCTATGTAAGATGTAAGAAAATTATGTTATTCCTGGTTATAAAAGTTATATTATGACCTTTGTTTCTTGATATTACATCTTAACTGTGGATGCTAGCTATTGATCCAGGGACTAGCATTGTAAACACAGGGGACTCTACCTTATATTGTGTAAAGGTTGGGACACTCCCTCTACAGATGGTATCAGAGCATTGTGTTGCCTGTAGGATTTGTAAACCCTAGGATTGGACAAAAACCCTTAGAAAATAGGAGTTGTACTTGTTCCAAAAACTTATTTACAAAAACACTTGTAAACTCTTTCCTCAACCCTTTTGGTTTTGACTCTACATCTCTCTATTCCAACTTGATGAAAAAACCTACCCCATGACCAAAGACTACACCATGTGCATAGGACTTCTTCAACTCTAATGACTTCAACATCTTCAACTCTAATGACTTCAACATCTTCAGCATATTCACCAAGGACTTCCAACTTGGATATCACTAAGGACTACAAGTGAGACAAGGAAATCTTGCTCCAGATTTAGAGACTGAGGGAATGCAAAAGTTAGAAGGAGCCCACATCACTAGAAGTTATTGTAACCAAGAGTTTTTCTCAAAGAAACCATGATCTCAAGTAAGAAGAAGCACCCAAGAATGATGGAAGGATCACAAGTGAACCATATAGATGGACCACCATATTTTTAGTTAAGTCAAACACACCAACTTATGAGGTATAACAAAAATATTTTGTTGTCTAAGTATGTGCTTGAACTTTGTTGTTTGAGTGAAAAGTTGTTTGTGAATGCTTGCACATTGCTTGAGTGAATTGTGATGTGTGTGATTAGAATTGATTCCTTAGAAATATCTTGCCTATTCTAATCTTCATTCAACCCAAACAGATGACTACTCCAAGAGACTCCAACCTCAAGGTTGATGACACCAACACCAACCAAGAGGACAGCATGAAAGAGCTCATAGCAACCCAGAACCAATTGAACCAAGTGACAGCTCAATTCATAGCCAACACCAGTGGAGAAGATCCAAAACTTCAAGGATTTTTGGAAACTCAAGGCCAACTAATGCTTAAGGTGACTGGATCAAATGATCAAAATGGAACAAAGTTATTCCAAAAGAGTTTGTGACAACAAGGATGACAGAAATGTTATTCTAGATGGAGCCCTAGCTTGCATTATTTGTGGAGACAAGGATCATACTTCCAAGGAGCATGGAGATCAATGCCCCAACTGTGAATAGAAACATCCTGTTGGACAATGTCCCACCTCTCAAGCCACTTGTTATTTGTGTGAAGGAAACAACCATGTTCCTATCCAATGCCCCATCTATTCCATTGTGGAACAAAGGAAACAAGGTGGAGTGCAACAAATGATTGCAAACCATCAAGAAGGATCCAAGTCTACCAAGAAGGTTGATGACAAAGTAAAAGGACCACTTATACCCCCAAACAAAACAACCCAATTCAAAGGATCAAGTAAGAGGAATGTGAATTTTCTAAGGAGCAATAAAAGGTCCAAGAAGCATGTAGACATTCCTACCTACCAGATAACATATGAACAACATGAACTGGATGCACTCCTAGCTTTGGAGAAACCCAAGAAGCAAAAGAAGGACAAAAGCCATGTGCAATGTCATAAGTGTAAGGAAATGGGACACTATTCCAGTGAATGCCCAGAGAATCAGAAGAATAAAGAGATTGGCCAAGTGGTGTGCAACAATTGCAAAGAGCTAGGCCCTATTTATAGCAACTTGTCCACAAGAGCTACGTAAAGAACTCAAAGACATCAATTGTTTCAATTGCAAGAACCCAGGACATTATGCAAGCAAATGTCCAGAAAAGATGAAGAACAAGCTGAACAAGCCTATGGAGAAACTCAACCTTGGCCCATGAGTCAAGTATGGAAACCAAGGACACAATACAAATGTTTGCTTAGAGAAGTTTCCCTAGGATCCCAAGAAGGCCAATATGTAATTTTGTTTGAAATTTATTTTAAGGGTGGTAGTACCCTAGTTGTTTTGAGCCTACTTGTAACCCTAGCCTTCCCAAATCTCGGGACGAGATTTATTTTAAGGGTGGTAGCCTGTCACATCCCAAGATTTTCCATATCTTGAAATGTGAAAAATAAATGAATAAAATAAAACTTTGTTTGATTTTCAGAGTGAGAAGAAACTTTTTGAATCCAATTGGAAATCTTCAAACCAATTTGGATCAAATAAAATCCTAAAGAGATTTAAAAAGGTAAACATTTGATAAAGGAAAATAAAATATTTTGGAATTACTATTTTGGATCTTTTAAATAAAAGGATTTGGTTTTCAAAAGAAATAGAAGTTTTATAAATAACGATTTAATATCCAAGTTTTATTAATAAAGGTTTTACTATTTCCAAAACATCAAAATTTATCTATTTAATTAAAATAAGTTTTCCAAGTATTTTATATTCCCAAATAAAACCTACTGATTTGGTTTTGAAAATAATTAGATTTCAAAAGGAGTATTTAAATAAAACAAATCCTATTTGATTTAATAACAATGGTCTATTTATTTAATTAATAATGGACCCTAAAATAAAATTATTATTTTGGTTTTGGAATTTTGGTTTATGTTACTGAACAGAACCAAATTCAAAGTTACAAAGTATGGTGATTGTTTGAATTGATTTGAGTATTGTTTGGTAGTTTGAATTTCAAAACAGAAATTAGAAATAGAAAAAGAAAAAGGTTTAGGAAGAAAAAAAATGGTTTTGGACTCAGCCCAACTGACCAAGCCCAGGAAGCCCAGAACCAGCCCAGCTCCCCCTCCCCGAAGAAAACGTTTCGCACTCAGTTTCTAACCCGAACAGACGCTGACTGGTGGCCCTCTTCTCCCTCTCATTCCTCGCTGACAGCAGGGACCCACGTAGCCAGCTCACTCCTCCTTCCTTGCGCAGACGACGCCTGCCGTTGCTGCCATTTACGCCGGCGTTGAATACGCTGCATACCGATCACATTTGCCGTGGATCGCATGTTATTAAACGCCTGCGCCTTCTCCTCCTTTCCCCTCAAATACCGCAGCACGAGAGCCCCCAGGCCGACAGAATTTCGAGCTGGAGCGCTACTGCTCCGACCACCGTCCCTCCCCGATTCCGGCCAAACCTCTCCACCCCGTGCCTCCCCGAGCACACGAGCACACTCCCCACTCCCAGGCGTATCTGCCTGTGCCCTCCGTTCAACCGCGGGCGCCCTAGAGCATCGACTACGACAAGCCTCCGAGCGCCGTCGCGCCTGCCTTCTTCTCCGGCCAGCTTCTGGTAAGAATCGATCCACCTTGTCTCGTTCACGCTCCCACACTCGCCTCACTCCCCTGAACCTAACCATGCCCTCTGTTTGACTTCTCGTGATCGACAGCGTCGCCTCCGACCACGACCAGAGCCGCCTGACGCCGTCCTTGACTCCGGCGAGGAACTGCAGACCCAGAGCGCCCCTTGACACGACGACCACACGTCAAGCATCACCACGTCCTCGCGATTCTGGTGAGCATCTCCCCTACTCCTCTCGCTTCATGTATCACCGGCTCCGCCATCGTCTGACCGTCGCCACCGCGCGCAGCCGTCGAGCGCCGCCAGTTCTTGGCTAGTGGATAGGAGCCGTCCGATTTAGATCGAAGAGACACGATAGATCCACTTAACAGCGAAAGGGTACGCAGCCAGTGCCGTGCGATGCAACTTGATCCAACGGCTACAGCACGTGATCCACCCGAACCGGTACCAATAATAGCGTTGCGCCGTGTCACCAGACGATTTAAAACAGAAGTTTGAATCTGATTAGAATGTGATTTTGAAAACCCTATAACTTTTGATCCACACGTCCAAAAATTGCAAACTTTATATCGTTCGGATCAGTGGAACAAGCCCTAGCCAACCATGGATTTTTTTTAGTAAATAGTATCTATTAGATTGTTTGTTTTTGCAGAAACAATTGTATGCTTGTTTAGATTAGAAAAATTATTCAAAAATGTTTTCAAGGATAAATTCTTTGCAAATTGGTTTGTGGTAAACCTACAGACCCTAGGAACCAACCCATGGAGTTAAAAATGAATTTGGTGAAATTTAGGATGGATTAAGTAATTTAGCCCATTTCTAGCCATTTAAAAATATTGGTTTTGTTATGAAAATGTTTTGGAAAGAAAACTTTGGGAAAATGATTTGTACCAAACCTACTGACCCTAAACACCAAGTTTTGAGAAACAACAATTTATTTAGTGAACAACTTAAGGTTGTTGCTTTGATAAAAATATTTTCCACCACATAAAATAATGAATGGACTTAAAAATGGTTTATGGATAAAAACCTTTTTGCAAATGACCTTGCCACTTGGAAAATGACCACTTTGAACCTTACAAAGTTTAGAAGCCTAGTGGAGACCACCTTTGCAAATAGAACCATCTCTTGCATGCTTACATGCATGACTTAGATCCCATTGTTTTATGTGTGTGAATTGTTTGATTGATTATTGGTTTGGAATGCTAGTTGATATTGTGTTAGCTTGATTGATTGTAGTGAAGTTATAAAAGTGTGAGACTAGCAAAGATCAAGGATTGAACCAACATTCCCTACCAAAAAGGCAAGTTACATTATCATCTAAAGTCCTACTATTTTCATTATACTTAGTGGATTTTTTGAAACATGCATGAAAAGAATTTTATACTTATGCTATGCTAAATCCTAATAGGATACCCTATACATTCCTTAGTAAAAACAATGTAGTTGTTACATGCTTAGCCATGCTATATTTTGAAAAGAGATACATGTTGAGATTTTTATGAAGTTGAGAAAAGGACTTGTGATTTTTATATAATAAAACAAGGACTCAATGAACCACCTGGGTGGCCAAGGATACTTTGAGTTTTGGAGAAGGTGGCAACAAAAGGAACCATGTCTATGGCAAACTCTTTGTGTTGTGCTCCAAAGGAAACCACCCAGGAAACTTAGAGATTGAACATGTTTCTCCAATTGTGGCTTTCGTGTGCAACCACATGGTATTTATGTCTCTGGCTTAGTCAACTACATTGGGAAGACCCATGCATTGTCTTCAGTTTACTGGACATGAGGACCTGGAATCCTACATGGGTGCTGAAGACAAGCTAGCAATGGTGTATGGGAGGACCCTCTGGAAAGACTTCGTCACATTCTCAATCTACCGGTACTCCATCTTGGTGAGCACTAATCCAGTGGCCACTGGTGCAAACAAGATGGGATTGTGACATGTGGGTAAAGTGTACTACTTCTGCAGAAGATAATAAAATCTAAGTACTTAGCCGTGTCCCCGGTTATGGACAATACTAAGCAACTAAAGTTTGAAGCTATGGGAAATCTCGAAATTCTAATTTCTAAAAGAAAACTTTTAAAGACTTGATGCACTTGGGAGTACCAAGGAACTCAAGAGATTTTGATAAAACTTGATGCGCTTGGGGGTACCAAGGAACTCAAGAGTTTTTTATAAAACTTGATGCACTTGGGGGTACCAAGGAACTCAAGAGAATTTGATAAAACTTGATGCACTTGGGTTTACCAAGGAGCTCAAGGGATTTTTGACAAGGACTTGAACACTTGGGAGTTTACCAAGGAGTTCAAGGGAGTTTTGAAAAGGAAATTTTACAAAGGACCAAAACCATTTTGAAAAGATAGGATAAATTTTGCTTTATGCAATTGAGCCTTAAACCCTACTTAGCCAAAAATGCATGTAATGATAGGATCCACTTATATTCCACATAGTAGTGAAACTTGCCAATACTATTTCAAAGTATTGACCCTTGTTGATGTAACTTGTAATGTTGCAGGTTTGATTGCTTTAGAGAAGATTGATTGATTAGGATTACAAAGCCTACAACCAACATGTCTGCCTGTGGCATTTTGAAGATGAAGGACCCCATGCTTATAGTTATCCCGCTGCAATGTAATGTAATAGCCAAATGAGATATGTAAGATGTAATAAAATTATGTTATTCCTGGTTATAAAAGTTATATTATGACCTTTGTTTCTTGATATTACATCTTAACTGTGGATGCTAGCTATTGATCCAGGGACTAGCATTGTAAACATAGGGGACTCCACCTTATATTGTGTAAAGGTTGGGACACTCCCTCTACATTTTAACACCGGTTTCGAGAAAAGAACCGTTAAGCCCCTTTATGGATCAACAAAAGGCCTCGTTTCCACTAGTGTCACATATGATAAAGATTCAATTTTGAATTATGATTTGAATGAGGTTGCCAACTGTTTCTGTAAGTTTGAAAGGTGGTCTTTGATTCACTTCAAAGAATTAGGAAAGTTTCTGTTTGAAATCTTGGACTAGAAACACTCAAAGTGACCTAGTGAGCAAGATTGGCAAAAATGACCATTTGCTTTATTTGATTTGTTTTTGATTTTCTCTTGATTTGTTTCTGCATGGAAATGTTTTATATGATGTTATTTTCCTATTTAAACCATTTCTTGCTATTTAGGTTAATCACACAAGTTCATTCATGCATTTATCAAATCATCTCATTCACACATGCACTCATATGATTATGATTAATCAAAGTTTTTGTTAAACCTAATTTTAGTGATTAGAGTTCGATGATCCTTGTTTTATTTTTGGGATGTTACAGTATAAAAAGTCACTGACTGGTGGGCCGTGACCATGTTGGTGTGCCACGCGGGACAAGGACCTGGTCAACGATGGTTTGGTGGGTTGAAAAGAGGATGCAGAGAAAATCGAGAGGACTATCGGCAAGCATAACTCACCACCTGGCTTTGTTGTGCGGCGAGAGGAGGAGCTGGCAGGTCGGCTGCCACCCGATGGGTCGGCGGCGACGAGAGCGGTTCGATGCACATGATTTTCGGCTCATTCAAGAGACTCCTCCGTCTTGGTGGTCTCAAAGAGATAGAGAGAGAGAGAGGGCATGAATGGATGTAATGGATGATGGAGGGTTATAGAGAGAACGAGAGGGCAATGATACGAAAATGGAATGAGGAAGGTGTGCGTTCTTCTCCCCATCCTCAGAATAGAGGACAAATGGTTTGTTATTTTTCCTGGTTCTTTCCCTTTTCTATATTCTGTTTTGTTTTTAGATTTGAATTTGCACAATTGATTTGAGTTTTCTTTATAGAATTTATTTGCTGGATAATTGTAGTAATACTAAAATGTATTTAGTATCATTTTGTGAGTTTTTATAGTATAATGTTATCATTTCTTTATATTCTTATATATATATATATCTTTCCTTTTAGTAATTGTAGGGTCTTTTCATATGAATTTATTTTATCTAATATCCATGAACTTGTTAAAGAATGCATGACTATTAACTCATGAGATTTGATTCTTATTAACTTATAATATTAAAGAAACTTTTATATATATTTATCCTTCAATATTATTTGATACATAAAATTTTAAGGAACTAATAGGGTTAATATTATTCCTATGAATTTAGGAAATAACAATGGATATATTTTATTATAACTAAGATAAGAGTTAGGGTTTGAATTGTAAATGCTTACCCTAGGGACTAGGGTTCTTACATACTTATATTCTTTTGTTGATATGAGTAAATATTAATAGCTAAACATATTGTGTTTATGTTTGTGATCTTTAATGATATCACCTTTTAAAATAGAAAGTTATTATCTGGAATGTCTTATGAAAAGGATTTGATAAAGATAACTCCTAAGCACATTTAAGTATGATAATGACCAAGATGTGCTTAAGTGATTTGCTATAGGAAATATTCCTATAAACCATTGTGGAAACAAGATGATAAATCAATCAGATGAAATGGATCCATTTTTTGGTTTAAGATTTAAAGTGGAGTGTTTACCAAGAATTTCTATCCTCCCTAATTCATAATTCTTGACTTCTACTTAAAGAATTCCTTTCCTAGAGATACTACTTCTTTCATATCCATCATCATGTGTTAACATGATGAGCTTTACTTCACAAGAATATTCTCATCCACCTTTTATTCTTCTAAATCCATTTATAAATCCAATGAGGTTGTTACTAAAGCTTTTCATAATCTGCTCACATCTATAATTGGGTTGTATCAAACTACCTTCATAATGATAACCTCTAATCCACTAAGTAGTTACTTCTAACTCCATTATCTTATATTCAAACTCCACATCATATCATGGTGACTTAACATGGATAACCTAGAATAACATACCTATACTAAGGTTCAATTATGTTTAATCCACCAATGTCACTTATACATGATATAAGCATTCAATCTTGGTGTTTGAAGCATGATCATTATAATCCTTTGATCCTTCATGGTTTAGGTTTCTATTTGGCTAGTCAAGGCTTTCATTCATACAACATTACATTTGTATTATAATTATCTTCTGTTTATCTCTATTGGACTAAGAGATATTATTCATTGACTATACCTACTTAATCCAATAGGATTACTCCTGGTAACTCTCTTCAGGATTCATCCTTGTAATCTTCTTTGTTACCATATAATTATATCTTCTATATTACTTTGCTATCCATTCAGGAGTGAGTTAACTCCATCAATTAACACTTCGATCTTATCCTATTCCAACACTCCCATCTTATAGAGGATATTTAATTCTAGCATTTCCACCTACCTCTTCTTACTTCTTTATTTATAGGATTTGAGTGAATGCTATGATAAATACAAGGGTTGACAGATCAAGAATTGATAGGTTAAGAATTGGTGAATTAATAGTTTATTACTCAACATTGATGAACAACAGATATTAGAACAAGATTTATTAGGGATGATAAAGATTGATATGGAAAGAAAGATATGTGGTGAAGGGTCTTGAATTGGTTTCCTTCGTACTCAATATAACTAAAGTTAGGATGAAGTATTACCATGATCCTCATGGTAGAAATAAATAAGGATAAAATAGGTCAAGAGTTAATCATTACATTCTTGTTACTTGGGTTATATTCTTAACTTGGTATTCAGGGGTTATTGCAATGAATACTAGGATATGAGTACTTAAGGATCAAATATAAATCATTAACTAATGAATTAGGGTTTAATTATATTACATTTGATCTACCCTTAGATCAAATCATGTTTACCCAAATTAAGGTTTTAGCAAAGGTCATATCGAAACTTATCGTAGTCAACTTGATGATCTACTTCAATTCCATCAAGTTGAGAGAAGCTTCAATTACTTTGACAGGTTTTATTCAAAAGCGCGAAAATTATTCGGATTTTCTATGCATGAATGCAATGCACACATCTGGGTTCAGCTTAATTCTAAGCTCTAATGCTGGGATGTTATAGACTCTTCCCCTTAAAATAAACTTCGTCCCTGAAGTTCGTAAACTCTTTAATTTTAGAATGAGGAATTGTCCTGTATTGGTTACGACACGTCTCAGCTCCATGGTAACCTCAATGGGAATAATTGTAGTATTCCATATCCAGATCCTTTCCTTGAATTCCCACGATACTTGGCAATCTTCAACTTGTTGTCTCCAATACTACAAAGTTCCTTTTACTTTACTCCCTTAGGGTTTTTTCCTTATTATGAACTCCTTAAATAGTGGTGTTTTCTTTAGTTCATTTTACTAATTAGGTATCCTAATCCAACTCCTTTACTTGATCATCGAACTTTCTTATTATTCTATATAGGGTCTAGGAAGTCTCACTATAACAGGGTTTTTTCAATTCTATTAGACAATATTTGTGGCCAAAAGACTAATCTTTGATTTGTCATTGTATGGCTCAAGCTGGTAATACTTCCAAGATTGGATTTAAACTCATTTAGTTCATACCCATCAGAATTTCTTGTTTCTCTAAGCATGTCCAATTGGATGTATTTTATTACCTCTTAAGAATCACTTAAGAGTTGTTTCCTTTAGAATTAGTTTACTAGGATTAATCTATTTTACTACCTTCAAGCTTTTACTTTAACAGGCTTTAGATAATCTCTTATTATTACCTTAAATACTTCTAATAGTACTTCTATAATGAGGACTTCTTTTAACCTTATGAAAATAAGGCTTAACGTTGTCGTAGTTTAGTACTTCTTTTCCAACCTTTACCCTATAATTCAGATAACAGTACTTCCGTTTACGGTTTACTCTCCCCCTTATGATTTACTAATAGTCTCTAGACTACCTATGTAGTAACCATTGGATGATAACTTGGATGTTGGTCTCTACCCAACTTATATTATACCTCTTTAAGTCTCATGAAAGAACTTACTGTATACCCACACAATTGTGGATTTCCATAACAGATCTTCCAAGATTATTTGTCTTACTTACTGTTTCGACATTTTCGCTTTGATAGGCCTAACTTTACGAAGCATCTCGAAAGACGGTCGCTTAAAATTCTATACTCCTTTAGGTCTTACTTAGCTTAGACCAAGTTTTATGCTCTTTATACAACCATTAAGATGATTTGGTTAACTATGTCAACCAACCCCTGCTGCAGATAGGATACCAACGGTCGACCAGAATACCGACTACGGTTCAAATACCAGCTGCGGATCATCCTATGGTGTAGGTATTACCCTACGGTTTATGACCTAATACTAGTATTCTCTCTGGATTGTCAGAGCTTGAATGGCATTTTGGTTCCAAAACTTATTCTTTGCACTTATTCATGATACTCCCATGAATTTGGTACAACTACTTCATTAACTTCTTACAAACATCACCTACTGCAGGTGAACTTTATTTCACTACTTCTTGTTGCTTCCTTCATCATGTGAATCTCCTTTTTGGTCTTTGGAACCCGTCACTCCCTTACACGAATTCCCATTCCTATCTAGGTCTATAACATCAAGTAATAACTGGGTGTTACATCATGCATTTGCACACCAAGTCAAACTTCATGTACAGATCTAGCCAATCAATAAGATTCAAGAAAATCCAAAAGTCGATAAACAACAAAACATATACCATGTATTATACATAGGTTTTAGGTACTTTATAGATGACTGAACGTCCCAACGGTTTGCCTCTCATATACACAACTATCTTACAAGTACTTCTTGTTCTTGTGAGTATATCCTCACTTATTTCCGCAAACCCCTCAAACTACAATACACATTACCCTCTATGTACATTATTCAAGCACTCGTCCCTTAGGACTTTCTTATATTCTTACTTTCATCCTCTTCTAGTGCTTCCTGGAGTTCCGTCCCTGATGACGTGAAGTCCTACAACTGCCTTCTGGAGCATAAGAGCATCCAGGAGGTGCGTATTCTTGATTACAAGTACCTAGACTGAGATTAGCCATTGAAAAATGACTAGAGTTGGCATAGTCTTCTACAGGATATTCCTGCATTTCCGGCAATGCTTCCTCAAAGTAATAGGTTTCTTTCGCCTTTTCTTGGTTCCATTCATACGTATTGGTATAGTAATTACCGGAATACTCTTCTAAGTCGATTGGGTTGGTATTACCCCCATATGGTCCATAAGTCTCTCTATGGTTATAGTTGGTCTCTTCTCCGATACCTGTATCACAAGGTATAGGATTCCCTATAGTTCCATCTTGAGATTCTATTCCCCATTCATAACGGCTTTGCTCAGGTTTACTTGGAATAGCTCCCGCCCATTCCTTTTGTTCGGAGATATACTTGGTCCATAGATCTTCAGGTGGCTGGGGTTTATTTTGGTAGTAGGAATAGTTTTCTGAGTGTGGATCATCAAACTCAGTTTCCTCATACACTACTCTTGAAGGTATGTATTTGGGATGCCTAGATTCTTTATCTAACTTCTTCCTACGTGCCATTGCCTTATCAGGATCAGTAAAATCCTCAATGACAGTATCCAATTCCTGAACTAAGACTTGGTGAGTGTTATGGTAAGTGTTTAGCAAAGACCGATAACGATCCATATACTCTACGGCTAGAGTGGGTTCAGTTTGGACTAGAGTAGAGTGATCTAACTCATGCTCTGGGTTTGAGGTTTCATGGGGTATAACAGTGTTGGTACTACCTTCTAGAGCTTGGGATTTCTGTTCTCGGATCATGGTTATGGCTGCTGCTACGGCAATCTGATATGCTAATGCCATGCACCTTGCCTCTCCTAATGGAATTTCTCCCTTAAGTCCTAACTTCTTGGGTAACATGATCATGACAAGGTATTTAGCTAATATCTGCCCATCATAGTAATTATAAATCTTGACCAAAAGTCTTAATTCACAATCCAAACTCCATAGAAGTTGTCGGAGGTTATCTGTCCAATCCCCTCCATAGTCATTTAACGTCTTGTTCATCACTTGAACATTCTGGGGTGGATATTGAGGTGCCATGTAGAACTATAGATAAGAAATTATGATCAGTCACATAGATTTAAAACTCTTGGTAGCATTCAGGGTTGCAATCATACCAAAGAATTATCGCACTAGCAACATGACAGGATTATTCTCATTTGAATATCCCTCATATCACTAGAGAAATCTTTATTATAGCAGATATGTGTCCTACAGGTTCCACCCATTTACTAGGTTTCCAACCTAAGGTCAAAGCATATGCTCTGATACCAACTGCGGTGACCCAGCATACCACTTCATGATGAAGTACACTATAGTCGTTGACATAACACCAATGAAACACCGTTCACTAGTATTACATTCCTCAGATGGTACAACAGAAACACAGTAGGTCCAATACATGTCCAAAGGTTACAACTCACTCTGTACACAAGTTCCAAACAACACTCTAAGTTAAAGAGAGAGAAAGAACTTCTTACAAAGAAGAATCAGAAATAAACAACTCAAAAACTATCATACTATTAAGACTAGTATTTTAAGTAATGGTTTGGTATTGCTGCTATTGCAATACGCTGCAGAAATAGGTTCTATGTCTAGAGATTATATTCCTATCTAATTAGAAACTTTGTCTTCACTTGAGTTGATGTATATGTTGACTTTCTTGACTTCATTGAAGAGATTTAGCTTTTGATGATGATTCCTGGAGCATAACTGGATGTAGATGTCATCTTAATGACTTCAGAATCTAGCAAGGGTTAAGAAGATAAGTTGAGTACGAGCGTACTCAGCAATTTCACTAGAAAAGGAGTGTTTGATGCACTATATCTACAGCCACAGACCATAGGTCGTAGGCAATGCAAGTTTTCGTAAAAATTTCTTCAAAGGTTGCTTATTCTGAAAAGCTATGTCCGTCAGCCTTCACGGGATAACCAGAACTTTCATGGAGTTCCTTTTCCGCCGCGTTCGTAGCTCCTTCCCGGAACAGGGAGTAACAAGTTACAGTTCTTACACTCTGTAGAGGTGCGTTACTTTACCCATGAGAGATCAACTCCTTGTTGCACAACCGGGCAGCTTACCTGTCACATGCCAAAATTTTCCAAATTTTGAAACGTGAAAAATAAATAAACAAAAGAATTAATTATTGAAATTTAGGGTGAAAAGAAACTTTTTGTTTCAAGATGGAAACATCAAAACCCTTCTTGAATAAAATTTGAATTAAAATGGAATCCAACAAAATTTCAATCAAGTTAAATGCATTCATCAAAGAATGTATTTTGAAATTTAAACACTTGGAAAAATAAACCAAAACCCTAAAACCCTAATGGAAGAAATCATTTCCAAGATATCGCTAAGACTATGAATTTGATCCATATAAAATTTAGCAACAAACATTTATAAGTGATAAAAATGATAAATAAAAATATTATAAAACCATAGAAATTGGTTTCATTCAATTTGGAACCATGGATGAAAACTTATGAATTTAATAAGTTAAAAGGAAAAAAAATCCAAAGCTAATAAAGCTCCTATCTAAAATCCATACCAAATTATGAGCAAATTAATCCTAAAATGATTTAAAAAGATAAACAAATATCAAGTAAAAATATACAAATTGAAATCACCAATTTTGGATCTATAAATAAAAAGATATGGATTTTATAAGATAAAGAAAGAAAGAAAATAAATAAGGAATATTTAAAAGCCAAATTAAATCTTGGCCAAATCCATAAACAAATAAAATGAAATTTATTGACTAATAAAAGGAAATAAAAGAATATTTAAATAAAAACTATATGGGCTTTGAACCATATTCAATTTTATTTAAATAAAGACAATTTGCCTAATCTAAATAATAAACCCCAATAAAATTATTTAGAAGACAATTTAAAACTTGAATTAAATCCATAAGCAAATGGAATAAAGATAATCCAAATAAAATAAAGGAATAAAGATTATTTAAATAAAAACTTATATGGACTTAAACCATATTGTTTTGAATAAATACAAAATCCCTAAAGTAAATGATTAATTAAATCATGAGAAAATAATAAATTGGAATTTACCAAAGTGGATTAAAAAGTTATCTTATTAACTTAAAAAGAATTATTTGAATAAAATTTATATGGGTTTAAAACCATATTTGATTTTATTTGAATAAAGACAAATGCCCAATTTAAATGTACATTAAATCATATTAAAATATTTTAAATAATTAAATGTGAATTGTTGGCACTAATGAATAAATAAAACCTGCTGAAAAAGGTTTGGTAAAAATTAGAATTCAAATATAAGTTTGAAAATATATTTAAAAATCTTATTTAAATAAAGACAAGTGTCTGATTTACATAAATAATAAACCATAAAAGAATAAAAGAAATTATTCTAAAATGGACTTTAAAACACATTTATAAATAGCATAAAACCTACTGAAAAGTTTTGAAAAGATTTGATGAATAAATCTCATTTCAAATGAGAGTTTGAATTCAAAATAGAAAAATAGAAATAGAAAAAGAAAAAGATTTAGAGAAAAAAATGAAACAGACCCAGCCCACTAAAGCTAGCCCAACAGGCCCAGCGTAGCCCACTCCCTCCCCCTCCCCGAACCATTATTTATCACTCATGAAATGATTCGCACACTCGCTGACCTGATGACCCCACCATACCCCCTCTCTTTTGCTGACTTGGCGACCCCACTGCCGCGTCATCATCTTCTCCACGCGACCTGTTCTTCCCCCAAACTTCGCTGCCATTTTCTGCTTTGAATCCGCGTCTTAAATTCTCATCAATGGCGTGATAATTTCTCGCCATGACCACGCCATCTTAAGCACCCACGTCCCCTCTCTCTTTCCCCTCGCTCGCTCGCACCTCTCCGCCACCAGGTTGCACAAATTTCTCGCGTGAAACCACTATCCCCGATGAGCTACTCCGGCCGATTCCGGCCAGCCCTCACCGCCCCACTGCCCCTGGAACCCGAGAGCTTACTCGTCAGCGTCTATCGCACCTACCAGCACTCACCGCTTGCACGCACGTGTCCCCGAAGCTCGGCTTCGTCTTTGTCTGAACGCCGCTGTTGTCGGCTTCGACTCCGACGACCATTCTGGTAGGTTCTGTCCCCCTATCTCGTTGGATGACACTCGTGCAACCGTCACCATGTTGTGCATCTAACAACACCATTTGTTTGCTCTGGCGTGCACCGTAGCCTCGCCACCGATGACACCAGAGCCTGCCCGACGCCAACGACGACTCCGGCGAGCAATCAACGTCGCCTCCGTACACCCCTGCCCTACTGCGACCACCTCGAAAATTAGCACTCCACGGAGATCCTAGTGAGCCTCTACTCCCTCTCCCGCGCTTCCTAGTTTCGCCGGAATGCCACAGCCCGAGCGCCGCTGCCGCGCAGCCGTCGCCAGCGCCGCCCATCTGTGGTCGTTGTGTTTTGAACCGTAGGATGCATATCTGTTGGCTAGGATTAGATTTAGACGAAGGGGTATCTATTGATCAGATTCGTGCGTTGCCACTTAAATCTGACGGCTCACGATGATCGATCCGTGCGAACCGGTACATGCCAATAGGAACACACCACGTGGCCTATATTTTGTTTTTAAAACAAAAACATTTCTATTAGATGTTTAGATTTGAAAAAATCATAACTTTAGATGCACACGTCCAAATTTTACAAATTTTATATCATTGGAATCAGGAAAAGGAAACCTTTGCAACCATGCCCTAAGTTTAGTGTTTTGCTTCTGGAAAAGTAGATGTTTTGCAGAAACATTATTAGGCCTATTTTGTGTATAAAAATTATTCTAAAAATTATTTTAGGGTAAATTATTTTTCAAATGGTTTGTTTTGAACCTACTAACCATAAAAACCAACTTTTGGATTTAAAAATATATTTTGTGATACTAAGGAATTATTCCTTGAATAAAAAGCATTTCTAGTAAAACAAATTATTGCTATTAATTTAAAAAGGATTTTTAAGTGAAACCTTTTATAAATGGATTTAAACACTTTGACCATAAACACGAACATTTGTGTTTAAAAAATATATTTGGCAAACACTAGAAATTGTTACTTGATTTAAAAATCATTTCTAGCAAAACAAAAATGATTTAAATGGCCATTTTCACTAACTTGATTTTAAATGATTTTGCCACTTTTATAAATGACAAATATGTATTTTAAAATGTTTATAGCCTTAGTATAAACCACTTTTTCAACAAAATAATCTTTTGCATGCTTGCATGCATTGCTTTGTTTTTATTATTTTATGTGATGAATTGTTTGAATACTAGTTTGAATTTGTGCCTTGATTGAAATTGTAGTGAACCTTGAAGAGTGTGACATTTGCAAGATCAAGGAGTGAACATATATTCTCTACTAAAAAGGCAAGTGGTGCTTCATACATTTTGTCCCAATATTTTGACTATGCATTAGTGATATTTCCAAGTAGGACTTACATGGAATTTTTACTAAGTATGCAATGCCATGGGAAATCCTAGTAGATGATGCCTTAGTAGAATTTTCCCTAAGTTAAGATTCTTGCTACTATTATGCTTAGCCTAGCTAGTAGAAAACGAGGGTGGATTATATTCATGCTATAAAATATTTCTAAGTCTATGACTTGTGTTTTGTTTAACGAAACAATTATGTGAATGAATCAGCTGGGTGGAATGGAATGAAAGGTTTGTGTTGAGTGGTTACACAAGTCCACTATACTGGGGAAAACTTGGGTATCACCAAGTCCAGTATACTGGGAAAAACTTGGTATCACACTTGTGGAAAGCCACCCAGGAACAAAGAGATTTGAGATGTCAAATGTTGAGAAGCATCAAGTGCAGCCTCATGGCAATATGGGATCTGCCTGGATTATATAGGTTGCAATAACTTAGCCAGATGGACAGTTGATGGTAGGAGGTAATAGGTTTGGAGCGTGTCCATTTGGTCTAAGGGAAGGCTTCTGAAAGATCTTGTCTCAATGCATGTCGAGTCTTGTGGGGAAAGTGCACCACGTCTCGAGAGAGTAAAATCTAAGTACTTAGTCGTGTCCCCGGCAATGGACAATTTGAGCATCAAGACATGGAAGCTATCAAGAATCTCCTCATCCCAATTTCTAAGTTAAAAACTTGTGGTTGAACAAGGGTTAAAGGATGACCAATTTTATTGGTAGATGCCTTGGGTGATTTTGAAAAATAAAAACTTAGTGTTTTCAAAGGATAAGGAAAAACTATGTTGACCAAAGCAAGCCTAAGCTCCACTTAGCCAAATGCATATAGATGAAAGATACCACAATTCTACCATAGTATCACTTGCCAATAGAATTCAAATGTATTGACCCTTGTGGTTGTAACTTATTATGTTGCAGGTTTGTTTGATGTTAGTGAACTGTGTTGAATAGGATTACAAGTCCACAACCAACATGATTGCTTGTGTCACTTTGAAGATGAAGGACTCCATGCTATAGTTATATCTGCTGCATTGTAATGAGATAGCCAAATGAGCTATGTAAGATGTAATGAATTATTTTGTTCCTAGTTATAAAGTTGTATTATGACTCTTGATATTACATCTTAAACTATGGATGCTAGCTATTGATCCATGGACTAGCATTGTAAACACATGGATATCTACCTTATCAGGTTGGGACCTCTACATTACTCGTCCACAATTCCATGTTGTGGGGCCCAGTAGATGATCCAAGCCAATCACTGCCCTCTTTGTGACCCCATATGTCTGCACGATCCTTAGGGGTTGGCTCACCTCCGTTAAGTCCCCTTTCGGGCAGGCTAAAACCCTGATGAGTTCTCTAAGACTCTATGAGCTGGTGATGCCCAGGTAAGTACCTTATAGGTCCCGCTAAACCCCCAGCAGCCACTCATAGATAATCTAGACACCAAAAACTCGGGGCCTAACGATGCCTACCCATATGTTGGATCTGCACAAGGAATCACAACGTCACGTTAAGGTAGTCTTGCCTCCATACGAAAGGAAAAGGATACAGTTGACTTTTCCGTCCCATTCCAAATCTCATGGTTAACGTGTAATATACGGCGCAAGAATCACTAGCGACATTGGTTGTTAAGTCCTAGATAATATGTTCCTTTACCACCGGAACTTTCATAGTTACCTCATGGTAAATAACCTATAATCATATTATTATGAAAATAGTGTTTTCTGACCTTTTTGAAATGCAGGTGATGACAACACTGGATTTGCAAAATACTTTATAGAAAATAATCAAAGGACATGAGCAAGTGTGTACTTGCCTTTTGTGATTGCAAGATTATGCACTCACGGTCTTCAAGACAATATAAAGGATCCAATATCTGAAATCAGCATCATTGTTCCGGTAAGGACTAATGTTTAAAGAAGCAAGATGCTATTATGCATAAGTAATGTAATGCAATTGATAAACGCGAATCCCGGGAATAACGTTGTTCTAGGGTTTGGAAACTGGAAATGGTGTCTTTGGAATGTGTTGCCCTTTTAGATTAATTTTCACACTTGTGCTTCTTGTTAAGGCTTGCGAGTGTGTGTGAAACAACATGTGAGTATATATAAATAGTATACAACAATAAGATACTCAATTGTGGAATGCTACTCAAAGACTGCTCGTATAAGAATTGCCTTATATTTAAATCTTACTTCAAAGGTATTGACATTTATAAGGAACTTTTAACAATCCTAATATACAAGTAAAGTATAAAGTAATATGATTATGATTAGTTGTCATATGTTGACTGAAGTGGCAGAATGAATAACTTTTGAAGAAAAGATTTCTCTATTAAGGTTTAAACAATTATGATAGTTTTTAGAATATGGTTGATAGAATGTGATTGATATTATTTATTCTTGCTTCAATAGTCTGGACTTGAGATGCTTTATAACTTAATTATAACAAACTAAAGTTAACTATAAAATACATAACAAAGTCTTTAGCATAGTATTTGAAGTATTGTAGACTAAAGTTTAACTTTAAAGACATAGATGGTTTTAAGGTATATTGCTTATGTTATTTTTACCTTGTGTACTTTATAATGTTTCCTTAAAGTTACTTAAGAATTGTTATTCTTCTATTTGAGTAGTGGTTTCTTAATTTTATAATGGAATAGAAACTTTTATATCTTTATAAAGGTGTGGTTAGGGTTTGCAATCAAGGAAATAACATTATTTAACTACTCATGGATTCACTATAGTGTTTTGATTTGTTTATAAACTTGTGGTTTAGGGAAGTAAAAAGGTTTTATTTAATCCCAAATTATTCTTGAAGATTTTATACTTTATATAGACCTTTTTAGAAAATAAACTACACATATGGTTGAATGATAATTCAATAAAATTGTATTTAAATTGTGTTAAACCATTTTTGACTTTATAATATCAATATTTAGGACTAATACTATTTATTAGACTCAATTTACAAATTTTAGAAATATTAGAAATTTTTATTTACCCTTATATGAATTATTAACTAAGGAAATAAGTTTAAATTCAAGTTGTTCAAGTGTATTGAATTTTTATTTACCTTAAAAGTGGAATATTATATTTTTATCTTGTAGGTATTATTTTTGTGATCATTTTGGTATATTACATTTATTTTTGTGATTTATAGATAATAAGATATGATTTTTATAAGATTTATTATTTTATAAATATTTAATAAATAAAAAATATTTAATTAAGTGAAATAATAATGCATGGTTATATTTTTTAACTACAGTTCTTATTTTTCTAAGATTTTTGGTATTTTATTTATATTTTTAATTTTTACCAATATTAAAATATGAATTTTTAAAGTATTATTACTTATAAAACCTTTATTAAATAATATTTATTTAAATAACTAACATAACAACATTTGATAATACAACTAAGTTATAAATTTTATTTTTCTGAAAATTTTCATATATTAAACATATTTTTCTAAGTTATAAAACAAAATTTACTGATTTAACAAGATTTAATCACTTTATTTAATTTTTGGAATTTATTTGTGTTTGAATGTATATTGTTTTATTTAATTTCGAAACGGGAAATACTTTTTATACCAAGCTAAACCTAGACACAGTCACTGACTGGTGGGCCGTCACCACGTTGGTGTGCCACGCGGGACAAGGACCTGGTCAAACAACGCTAAGGTGGCAGGGTGACCTCAGCATGCTGTCATGCTGACGTCAGCGCGGCCTCCACCACCAGATCAAGGTCGCCGGCGGCGATCTACGGCATTTGAGCTCACGTGGTTTGGTGGGTTGAAAAGAGGATACAACGGGAAGGCGATCAATAGTCACGTCGCCCCGGAATGGTCACCGGAGCACTAGCTCCGACGGTGGCCTGCTCAGGTGCACGCGTATGGGGCGCTACAGATGGCTAGGAGCAAATCGAGAGGACTATTACAAGCATAAGCTCACCTGGGAGCTTGTAGTGGCGACAACGAGGAGAGGCGAGCTCAGACAGCGTCGCCATGGTCGACGGCGAGCGGTGGACAGACGAGTCTGATGCACATGATTTCGGGCTTCCCGGCTCGATTCCTCCGAGCAGACGAAGTCCACTACGACGGAGCTTTTTGCATCTAGAGCTGGTCTTGGGGTGGTCTCAAACGGCGATGACAAGCGACTCCGGCGGTTAGGTTTTCGGTGTCCTATGCGAGAGAGAGAGAGAGAGAGAGAGAGAGAGAGAACAAGAGGGGATGATACGGGTACGAATGGATAGAGGAAGGTGTGGGCGTTCTTATCCCCATCCTCACCAGCGGCGCGCGCGCATCGTAGCGTGACGAAGATCGACAATGGCTGTGGTGCCACACAGCAGCTTCTGCCGGCGAGGAAGACGACAAGGAATAGAGGCCGAAGGGGTACAGGCTCCTGTTGGGCTGATGTTGGGCCATGCGGGCCGTAGAAAAGCTTGCCAAATGGTTTGCTGCGGCTGCTAGCGGGCGATAGATAAGAAGGAGGGAAGTTGGGCCATGGGCCAGATCTGATCTCCTTTTATTTTTTTCCTGGTTCTTTCCCTTTTCTATATTCTGTTTTGTTTTCAGATTTGAATTCTCACAATTGATTTGAGTTTTATTTATAGAATTTATTTGCTGGATAATTGTAGTAATACTAAAATGTATTTAGTATCATTTTGTGAGTTTTTATAGTATAATGTTATTATTTCTTTATATTCTTATATATATATATCTTTCCTTTTAGTAATTGTAGGGTCTTTTCATATGAATTTATTTTATCTAATATCCATGAACTTGTTAAAGAATGCATGACTATTAACTCATGAGATTTTATTCTTATGAACTTAAAATATTAAAGAAACTTTTATATATATTGATCCTTCAATATTATTTGATACATAAAATTTTAAGGAACTAATAGGGTTAATATTATTCCTATGAATTTAGGAAATAACAATGTATATATTTTATTATAACTAACATAAGAGTTAGGGTTTGAATTGTAAATGCTTACCCTAGGGTCTAGGGTTCTTACTATACTTATATTATTTTGTTGATATGAGTAAATATTAATAGCTAAACATATTGTCTTTATGTTTGTTATCTTTAATTATATCACCTTTTAAAATAGAAAGTTATTATCTAGAATGTCTTATGAAAAGGATTTGATAAAGATAACTCCTAAGCACATCTAAGTATGATAGTTAGGAATGACCAAGATGTGCTTAAGTGATTTGCTATAGGAAATATTCCTATAAACCATTGTGGAAACAATATGATAGATCAATCAGATGAAATGGATCCTATTTTTGGTTTAAGATTTAAAGTTGAGTGTTTACCAAGAATTTATATCCTCCCTAATTCATAATTCTTGACTTCTACTTAAAGAATTCCTTTCCTAGAGATACTACTTCTTTCATATCCATCATCATGTGTTAACATGATGAGCTTTACTTCACAAGAATATTCTCATCCACCTTTTATTCTTCTAAATCCATTTATAAATCCAATGAGCTTGTTACTAAAGCTTTCAATAATCTGCTCACATCTATAATTGGGCTGTATCAAACTACTCTGATAATGATAACCTCTAATCCACTAAGTAGTTACTTCTAACTCCATTATCTTATATTCAAACTCCACATCATATCATGGTGACTTAACATGGCTAACCTGGAATAACATACCTATACTAAGGTTCAATTATGTTTAATCCACCAATGTCACTTATACATGATATAAGCATTCAATCTTGGTGTCTGAAGCATGATCATTATAATCCTTTGATCCTTCATGGTTTAGGTTTCTATTTGGCTAGTCAAGGCTTTCATTCATACAACATTACAGTTGTATTATAATTATCTTCTGTTTATCTCTATTGGACTAAGAGATATTATTCATTGACTATACCTACTTAATCCAATAGGATTACTCCTGGTAACTCTCTTCAGGATTCATCCTTGTAATATTCTTTGTTACCATATAATTATATCTTCCAAATTACTTTGTTATCCATTCAGGAGTGAGTTAACTCCATCAATTAACACTTTGATCTTATTCTATTCCAACACTCCCATCTTATAGAGGATATTTAATTCTAGCATTTCCACCTACCTCTTCTCACTTCTTTCTTTATAGGATTCGAGTGAATGCTATGACAAAGACAAGGGTTGATAGATCAAGAATTGATAGGATAAGAATTGGTGAATTAATAGTTGATTACTCAACATTGATGAACAACATATATTAGAACAAGATTTATTAGGGATGATAAAGATTGATATGGAAAGAAAGATATGTGGTGAAGGGTCTTGAATTGGTTTCCTTCCTACTCAATATAACTAACGTTAGGATGAAGTATTACCATGATCCTCATGGTAAAAATAAATAAGGATAAAATAGGTCAAGAGTTAATCATTACATTCTTGTTACTTGGGTTATATTCTTAACTTGGTATTCAGGGGTTATTGCAATGAATACTAGGATATGACTACTTAAGGATCAAATATAAATCATTAACTAATGAATTAGGGTTTAATTATATTACATTTGATCTACCCTTAGATCAAATCATGTTTACCCAAATTAAGTTTTAGCAAAGGTCATATTGAAACTTATCGCAGTCAACTTGATAATCTACTTCAATTCCATCAAGTTGAGAGAAGCTTCAATTACTTTGACAGGTTTTATTCAAAAGCGCGAAAATTATTCGTATTTTTTATGCATGAATGCAATGCACACATCTGGGTTCAGCTTAATTCTAAGCTCTAATGCTGGGAAGTTACGGAGGATTTGATCTGATCGTGGTGGAGAGTATTTTTCCAACGAGTTTGGTTTCTTTTGTGCGGAACATGGCATAATTCATGAGAGGACGCCTTGTTGGAGATATGCCCTAGAGGCAATAATAAATGTAGTTATTATTATATCTTTGTGTTTATGATAAATTTTTGCATTCATGCTATAATAGTATTAACAAGGAAACAATAATACTTGTGTGATTTGTAAACTCAATTTGAAGTCCCTAGTATAGCCTGTATACATCACTAGCTTGTTGGTTGATAAATGATTGTGGTTTCCCTATCATGAACATTGAGATGTTATCAACAACAAAATCATATCGTTAGGAGAATGATATGATGGACATACTCCTATAGATAAGCGTAGCATAAAGATCAAGTCATTTTAATAGTTCAATTGCTATATGCTTTCTGATACATAGTTATCTAATTCCTTCGACCATGAGATCATGCATATCACCTTTACTGGATGGATGTTTTGATGACATCAAACACCACACCGTAACTGGGTGGCTATAAAGGTGGCATTGAGTGTTTGGAAAGTATTGGTTGAAACACATGGATCAAGAGTGGGATTTGTCCATCCAGATGACGGATAGATATACTCTGGGCCCTCTCGGTGAAATGTCATCCAATTAGCTTGCAAGCATGTGACTGGCTCACAAGGGATCACATATCACGGGAACGAGAAAAGAGTACTTATCGGTAATGAGGTTGAACTAGGTATGCAGAGATACCGACGATCATAACCTCGGATAAGTAACATATCGTGAGACAAAGGGAAATTGATATCGTATGTTAGTGGTTCATTCGATCGCAAAGTAATCGTAGAAATATGTGGGAGCCATATGAATTTCCATATTCCTCTATTGGTTATTGTTCGGAGAAGTGTCTCGATCATGTCCACATAATTCACGAACCGTAGGGAGACACACTTAAGGATTCGACGTTGTTTTGAGTAGTTATGGTATGATGAGAAAGAGACCTAATGTTGATCGGAGTCTCGGATGGGATCCGGGATATCACGAGGAGATCCGGAATGGTCCGGAGAATAAGATTCATATAAGGAAAGTCCCGTTTCGGAGTTCGGGAATGATTAGTGTTTTCATCGGGAATGTTCTAGAAGGTTCGGAATGTCCCAGCACTCAGGAAGGAAGGTACATGAGTGTGTCATTGTAAGTTGGAATGATTGCATCATGTACTAAGTGTATTCGCTATCCAAAATAAAGGGATTATTCAAATCCTAAATTGAAAAGTCAAACGGCTAGTTTGAAAGTCAAACGACAAGTTTTTGGAAAGAGGAAAAGAGGAGGAAGTGGGAAACCGAGTTGGGGAGGGAATCCCTCCTCCAAACGGCGGCGCCCCCTCCAAGCCGAGTTGGGGAGGGACTCCCCTCCCTCCCCTTGGCCGCCGGCCCCTCCACCTATATAAGGAGGCGGGGCTCCTCTAGCACACAACAATCCTCTCCTCAAACCCTAGAAGCAGCCCTCCATAGCCGCCACCCCTAGGGTTTTGCCCTAAGCCCGACTTTGGGGTCCTAAACCTAGACTCGCTCTAGCATCCCTCCTTGGTGTTTCTAAACCCTAGAACACCGAGGACTCTCTCATACTCCACCATACTCGCTCGGCTTAAGGCGGCCTCGAGATCTCCCTCTACTTAGGTACCACGCCGTTGTCTTTGGGAATCGCGAGAGAGTGCTACAACCTCCGCCGCTGGAACAAGGAGAGGAAGGTCTTCGTCAACCTAACGTGTGACCGATTGAGCGGCTCTGGAACACAGCCAGGAAGGATCGTCTACGCGATCTTGAGATCGAGAAGAGTACGACTACATCACCCACGAGAATCCGCTCTCGTTAAACACTTTGGAATCTTCGAGGGTAAGTTATTCCATCGACTCATTGCTACAATCTAGTAGATAGATCTTGGCTTGTTTGTTTGTATGCGGTAGAAATTTTTTGTTTTCCATGCTCTGAAACCCTACGGTGGTATCGAGCCGTGTCTATATGTAGATCTGTTGCCGAGTAGAACACAATGGTCATTGTGGGCGTTGATGCTTTTATTGTCGATTGCTTCTTGTGTACTTTGCATCTTGCGGGATGTTGGGATGAAGCGGCCCGGGCTAACCTTACATGACATCGTTCATGAGACTTGCTCCACGCTTGACATGCAACTTGTATTGCATAAGTGGCTTTGCGGGTGCCTGTTTCTCCTAGCATAGTGGAGATCCAATTTACAACGGGTGATTTACAATACTAGTATCAATGTTGTGGTTCATATTCGTAAGTTAGAACGACACTTATTGAAAGCCCCAAACCACGTAAAACATGCAAAGAAAGTAGAGGCGTCTAACTTTGTTTTGCAGGGGTGTGCAGTGATGTGATATGGCCATGATTGTGATTATATTTGATGTATGCAATTATCCTTATTGTAAGTTGGCAACCGGCAGGAGCCATATGGTTGTCCTTAATTTTTGTTTAAGACCCGCGTGTCTATTCAAAGTAGTTGTAATAGTTGAAGCTGGTGGACGACAACCATGGAGAAGCGTCATTGACCTTGACGCAATACCGGTGATGATGGAGATCATGTTCGTGCTTGAAGATGGAGATCGGAAGCACAAAGAAGAAAGGCCATATCATATCACATATTATGAATTGCATGTGATGTTAATCCTTTATGCATCTTGTATTGCTTAGTAGACGACGGTAGCATTATAAGATGATCCCTCATGCACATGAATTTCAAGTCATAAAGTGTTCACCCTTAGTTAGCACCGTTGCTAAAGCTTGTTGTTTCGAAGCACCACGTGATGATCGGGTGTGTTAGATTCTGCAAGTGTATACAACGTGAGCAAGCCAGATTTGCTCATGCGGAAACTAAGGTTTGATCTTGACGAGCCTAGCATGTACAGACATGGTCTCGGAACACGGATCACCGAAAGGTAAAGCATGAATCATATAGTAGATATGATGAACATGTCCATTGTTCGCCATTGAAACTATATCAACTCTCATGATGATCGGTGTTGATGTAGTGTATTTGGTTCGTGTGATCACTAAAACAATGTGAGGGATATTGTTTTGAGTGGGAGTTCACCTAGTTTAATTTTATTATTAATTTGAACTCAATTTGTCATAAACTTAGTCTAAACTATTGCAAATATGGTGTAGATCAATGGCAGCCCCTACCATCAATTTTAATGCGTTCCTAGAGAAAGAAAAGTTGAAAAACAATGGAAGCAACTTCGCGGATTGGTTCCGCAATTTGAGGATTGTCCTCACGGTGGTAATTTGACCTATGTGATGGATGCATTGGGTGACCCACTGCGGTGATCTTTGCGATGAAGTAAAGAATGTTTACCTCGCTCGGAAGAATCGGTACTCCATAGTTCATTGCAATCTTGTATGGTTTAGAATCGGAGCTTCAGAAAATGTTTGAGAATTCAGACCCATATGATATTGTCGAGGATCTCAAATTGATTTTTGAGACTCATGCGACAATTGAAAGCTATGAGGCTTCTGAAAAGTTCTTTAACTGCAAGATGGAAGAGGCAGATCGGTGAGCATATGCTTAAGATGTGGGCACGCATAAACAAACTTCAAAGCTTGGGTATAGTGATTCCTAATGCTTTAGGGATTTACCGTGTCCTCCAATCACTACCACCAAGTTACAAGAACTTTGTGATGAACTACAACATGCGTAACATGAACAAGCGGTTTAACTATTTGCTATGTTAAAATCTGCGAAGTGGAGATCAAGAAAGAGCACCAAGTGTTGTTGGTCAATAAGACCACCAAATTCAAGAAAGGCAAGTCTAAGCGAAAGGACACTTCAAGAAGGGTGGTAAGAAAGTTACCACGTGAAGAAGACCAAGGCTGGACCTAAGCCTGATACTGAGTGCTTTTATTGCAAGGGAGAAGGTCACTGGAAGCGGAATTGCCCAAAGTACTTGGTGGATCTGAAGAACGGCAACATCAAGAAGAAAGGTATATATGATATACATGTTATTGATGTGTATCTCACTAGTACTCGTAGTAGTGCACGGTATTTGATCTTTGGTTTGGTTGCTCATATTTGTAACTCGAAACAAGTCTTTGCGAATAAGCGAAGCTAGCGAAGAACGAGGTGACGATCTGCGTGGAAAAGCGGATCAAAGGTTGATGTGATCTATCGGCACGCTACCCCTTCATCTACCATCGGGATTAGTTTTATACTTAAATAATTGTTATTTGGTGCTGCGTTAAGCATGAACATTATACCGGGATCTTGTTTATTGCGAGACGGTTACTTGTTTAAGTCCGAGAATAATGGTTGTTCGATTTATATGAGTTATATGTTTTATGCACATGCACCTTTGATAGATGGTCTATTCTTATTGAATCTCTTGAATCACTTGATTTTGAATCACTTGAAAGATGCGAAGCATGTCTGATGGGTAAAATGACTAAGACTCCATTTTCTGGTATGATGGAGCGAGCTACGGACCTATTGGAAATCATACATACCGATGTGTGTGGTCCAATGAGTGTAGCATCGCGCGGTGGTTATCGTTATGTTCTTACCTTCACGAATGACTTGAGTAGATATGGGTATATCTATTTCATGAAACACAAGTCCAAAACATTCGAGAAGTTTAAGGAGTTTCAAAGTGAGGTAGAGAATCAACGTAACAAGAAGATTAAATTTCTATGTTCTGATCGTGGAGGTGAATATCTGAGTTACGAGTTTGGCGAGCATTTGAAGAAATGCGGAATACTTTCGCAATTGACACCGCCGGGAACACCACAGCGTAATGGTGTGTCCGAACGTCATAATCGAACTCTCTTAGATATGGTTCGTTCTATGATGTCACTTACAGATTTACCGCTATCATTTTGGGGTTATGCATTAGAAACAACCGCATTCACTTTAAATAGGGCACCGTCTAAATCCGTTGAAACGACACCGTATGAATTATGGTTTAGGAAGAAACCTAGATTGTCGTTCCTTAAAGTTTGGGGATGCGAAGCCTATGTAAAGAAGTTACAGCCGGACAAGCTTGAACCCAAAGCGGAAAAATCGTCTTCATAGGATACAGAAGGAAACTATTGGGTATACCTTCTATCATAGATCCGAAGGCAAAATCTTCGTTGCCAGAATGGATCCTTTCTAGAAGGAATTTCTCGAAAGAAGTGACTGGAAGGAAAGTAGAACTCGACGAGGTTGTCGAACCTTCTCTCGAAATTGCGAGTAGCGCAGCACCGGAAGAAGTTCCCGTGGTGCCTGCACCAATAAGAGAGGAAGCTAATTATGATGATCATGAAACTTCGGTTGAAGTTGCTATAGAGCCTCGCAGGTCAACAAGAAATCGTACCACTCCAGATTGGTATGATCCCGTTATGAGTGTCATGTTGGTGTACAACACCGATGACCCCGAGACATATGAGGAAGCGATGATGAGCCCAGATTCCAATAAATGGCAAGAAGCCATGAAATCCGAGATTGGATCCATGTACGAAAACCAAGTATGGACTTTGGTGGACTTACCGGATGGTAGGAAGGCATCGAGAACAAATGGATTTTCAAGAAGAAAAAGCAGATCTTTGATGGTAATGTTATGTCTATAAAGCTCGACTTGTCGCAAAAGGGTTTCGACAAATTCAAGGAGTTGACTACGATGAGACTTTCTCACCAGATGCGAAGCTAAAGTCCGTGAGGATTATGTTAGCAATCGCTGCATATTATGATTATGAGATATGGCGGATGGATGTCAAAGCGGTGTTCCTCAATGGAGACATTGATGAAGAGTTGTATATGATGCAACCCAAAGGTTTTTCGATCCTAAAGATGCTAACAAGGTATGCAAACTTCAACGGTCCATCTATGGATTGAAGCAAGCATCCAAGTTGGAATCAACGTTTGATAAGGTGATCAAAAGTTTTGGTTT
Source organism: Avena longiglumis (assembly GCA_030063025.1). Taxonomy (NCBI): domain Eukaryota; kingdom Viridiplantae; phylum Streptophyta; class Magnoliopsida; order Poales; family Poaceae; genus Avena; species Avena longiglumis. Next base: position 398,864,306 of record CP125978.1, read on the forward strand.
TATACAAACTTATGGAGAAGCTTGTATTTACAAGAAAGTGAGTGGGAGCTCAGAGCATTCTTAATACTATATGTGGATGACATATTGTTGATTGGGAATGATGTAGACCTTCTTAATAGTGTCAAGGAATATTTGAATAATAGTTTTTCAATGAAGGATCTTGGCGAAGCTTACATATTAGGCATAAAGATTTATAGAGATAGATCGAAGCGCCAAATATCATTGTCACAAAGTACATATTTGGACAAAGTTCTAAAGAGGTTTGGAATGGAAGAAAGCAAGAAAGGGTTCTTGCCCATGTTGATATCGACCTTGAGTAAAACTCAAAGTCCGACATCGGCAGAAGATAGAGAAAGGATGAGTAAGACTCCCTATGCCTCAGCCATAGGATCTCTAATGTATGCCATGCTATGTACTAGACCCGACATTGCATATGTTGTTAGTTTAACTCAAAGTGATCCAGGAGTGGATCATTGGACAGTGGTCAAAAACATCCTTAAGTACTTGAGAAGAACTAAGGATATGGTTCTTTCTTATGGAGGTGATGAACAACTCGTTGTTAATGGTTACACCGATGCTAGTTGGAACACCGATCCGGATGATTCTAAATCACAATCTGGATACGTATTTATTTTGAATGGTGCAACAGTTAGCTGGAGGAGTGCAAAGCAAAGCGTTGTGGCAAGATCTTCAACTAAATCAGAATACATGGCTGCTTCGGAGGCTTCACAAGAAGCGATATGGATGAAAGAGTTTATTACAGAGCTAGGTGTGGTTCCTAGTGCGCTGGACCCAATGTCTATCTACTGTGATAACATGGGCGCCATAGCCAATGCGCAAGAACCAAGGTCACACAAGAAGCTGAAGCACATCAAGCTACGTTTTCACGCTATTCGAGAACATATCCAAGATGGGGATATAAAGATTTGCAAAGTACACACAGATCTGAATGTGGCGGATCCATTGACTAAACCTCTCCCGAGGGCAAAACATGACCAGCACCAAACTGCCATGAGTGTTCGGTATATTACCATGTAATCTAGATTAGATGACTCTAGTGCAAGTGGGAGACTGTTGGAGATATGCCCTAGAGGCAATAATAAATGTAGTTATTATTATATCTTTGTGTTTATGATAAATATTTGCATTCATGCTATAATAGTATTAACAAGGAAACAATAATACTTGTGTGATTTGTAAACTCAATTTGAAGTCCCTAGTATAGCCTCTATACATCACTAGCTTGTTGGTTAATAAATGATTATGGTTTCCCTATCATGAACATTGAGATGTTATCAACAACAAGATCATATCGTTAGGAGAATGATATGATGGACATACTCCTATAGATAAGCGTAGCATAAAGATCAAGTCATTTTAATAGTTCAATTGCTATATGCTTTCTGATACATATGTTGGAATTATGCCCTAGAGGCAATAATAAAGATGTTATTATTATAATTCTTGTTCATGATAATGTTTATATTTCATGCTAGAATTGTATTAAGCGGAAACTTTAATACTTGTGTGGTTTGTGAACAACACCGTGTCCCTAGTACGCCTCTATGGACTAGCTCATTGATCAATGATGGTTAAGGTTTCCTAACCATAGACATGAGTTGTCAATTGATAATGAGATCATATCATTGGAGAATGATATGATGGACAAACCCAAACTAAGCGAAGCAATTAGATCGTATCATCGTGTTCATCTTTGAAGCTTTTCCTATGTCAAATATTGTATTCCTTAGACCATGAGATAATACAACTCCCTGGTATCGGAAGAAAGCTTTGAGGTCATCAAACGTCATCCTATGAGAGGGTGATCATAAAGGTGTCTCTAGGTGATCGGAAAGTATCATTGGGTTGTATGTATCGAGATGGGATTTGTCCTCCCAAGTGGAGAGATATACTTGGGCCCACTCGGTAATCAATATCAACACCGCTTGCAAGCATGTGGTTAAGGAGTTAATCACAAAGTGATATCGGATTACGAACGAGTAAAGTACTTCTGTGAACGAGATTGAACTAGGTATGATGCATCACGATCGAATCTCGCAAGTAAAATATCGCGAGACGAAGGAATATATATATGGGATTGATTGAATCCTCGCATCGTGGTTCATCCGATATGATCATCGATGAATGTGTGAGTCAATATGAGTGCAGACCCTGTTGATTATTGATATAAGATCATGTCGCATATTCTCGAACCGCAGGTCACACACTTAACGTGTCTTGACGCTAGGATAGATTGGATAATTGGTTTATGAATTTTTTCGAGTCTTGGATGGGATCCGGGACATCACGAGAGGTTCCGAATGGTCCTAGAATAAGATTCATATAAGCGTGCAGTTTTGGAGTTGAATTGTTAGGGTTAATCGGTATCTAAGCTTCTAGAACCTTCCGGAAGGGACCAACGTGGCCCCACCTTCCGGGAGGGCATGGGCCTATGAGGGAGTGTCCTGGCGCATTGGGCAGGGGCACAAGGCCCCATAGGGCCCAGCCGATCCTAGAGAGTTTAAATCGTTTAAACTAGAGATAGGGTTTCTTGAAGAGGGAGAGTCCATGCCCCCTCCTTATCCTTTGGGCTTGGGGAGGGGGGCTGAGCCCCTCTATATAAAGAGGGGTGGGCGCAACCCCACACACCTCTCCTCAAACCCTAGCCGCCTTGCTAGCTTTCCTCTCCCTCCCGATTGTTTGTAGGCGCAATCTGCGCAGAAATTCTCCACCATATACACCACGCCGTCGTGTTGAAGATCCAATCTATCTCTCCACCATACTTGCTGGTCCGAGGAAGGAGGAGACGCCGAGGTGCTGCACGTGCATCTCACGGAGGCACCGCCACTTGTGGTGCTAGATCGGATCGGATCGCGAGGAGGAGAAGCGATGCGACTACATCACCCACGTTAAACGAGCGTTCATTGTCGCGAATCTTCAAGGGTATGAAGATCTAATCCAATCTCTCGTTGATTGCATCTCCTAGATTAGATCTTGGCTTTCCTCTGTTCGCATCTCAGAGAAAATTTTGATTTACTATGCCGCCAAACCCATCTGGTATCGAGCTAGATATATGCGTAGATGTGTTTCACGAGTAGAACGCAACATGGTTGTTGCGGCGTTGATGTTTTCTGTTGCAAGCCTCTTGTTTGTGTTCTTCTTATGACACGGGATAGTGAGATTGAAGCGGTCCAGCCAACCTTACGCGACGTCGTTATGAGACCGGCTCGCACTTGACGTGTGTCTTGTTCCACACATGCTACCGGTGGATGTCGGTTCTCTCACTATAGTTGTCATGTGATTAACACGAGTTTGGCAACCATAATATCACCGTTGTGGCTTTCCGTAGGTAAGAATCATTCTTAGCATCTACTCCCATAAGACGTAAAACATGCAACAACAAAGTAGAGGCGTCTAACTTGTTTTTGCAAGGAGTTTTCGTGATATGGTATGGCCCAAGATGTGATGTGTATATTGTATGCGATGATCATGTTTTGTAATGTTTCACGACTTGCATGTCGATGAGTACACAACCGGCAGGAGCCATATGGTTGTCTTTATAATTGTGTATGACCTGCGAGTCAACTTCTTATACACCATGTAATAGCTTTACTTTATCGCTAAGTAGTTAGCAATAGTTGTAGTTGCTATTCGTGGTGGAGGCAATCATGGTGGAGTGATGGAGATCATGCCGTAATGCACAAGATGGAGATCATTGCGCGAGGATTGGCTATACCATGTCACATAAAGTTATATGCATGTGATGTTTATCCCTTTATGTATCTTATTATGCTTAGATCGCGACGGTAGCATTATAAGATGATTCCTCACTTAAAGATCAAGATAAAAATTGTGTTCTCCCCAATTATGCACCGTTGCGAAAGTTCGTCGTGTCCAAGCATCACGTGATGATTGGGTGCTATAGACTCTACGCTCACATACAACAGGTGCAAGCCAGTTTTGCACACGCAGAAATACTTGGGTCTAGCTTGACGATCCTAGAATGTACAGACATGGCCTCGGAACACAAGAACCGAAAGGTTAAGCATGAGTCATATGAATGATATGATCGACACTTTGTTGTCCACCATTGAAACCACATCTCTTCTCGTGATGATCGGATTAGGTGTGGTGAATTTGGATCGTGTTCACTAAACAACTTGAGGGATGTTGAATTTAGTGGGAGTTCATCTAGTAATTTGATTAAGTTGAACTATTCATCATGAACATAGTCTAAATTGTACTTGCCAATCTCATAGATCACATGGCCAAGTCCAACTTCAACTTCAACGCATTGCGAGAAGGAAAAGCTTAGAAACAATGGGTCTAACTTCACCAATTGGTTCCGCAATCTAAGAATCATTATGTCATGGCGGACAAAAGGACTATGTCCTTGGGAAAGCGTTAGGTGACCCCTACAAGCTCAAGCTTGTGATGAGAAAGCTGTCTATCGCGCAAAGATGATATGGTGTGATTAAGAGTACCATGTTGTTTGCTATGGAACCGAACTTCAAAATCGTTTGAAGAGTATCCGACCTTTGAGATTCTCGAGGCTGAGCCGAAACCATGTTTCGCACTCAAGCCCGTTCGAGAGATATGAGATCTCCGAGAAGTTCTTTAAGCGCAAGATGGAGGAAGGAGTTCGTTAGTGAGCACGCCATAAAGATGACGGGCTACACTCAATGCCTTGAGCAACTGGAATGCGATTCGGAGGAGCTCAAGATTGAGGTTCTCAATCACTCCTCCCAGCTACAAAAGTTTTGTAGTGACTCATAATCAGATTGGATCCATCGATACGATCACCGAGCTCTTCGCGCAAGTCAAGGCTGCGGAGGTGGACATCAAGAAGGATAATCATGTGTTGATGGTCAACAAGCCCTCCTTTAAGAAAGGTAAGGAGCAAAGAAGCCCTTCAAGAAGGGCGGCAAGAGCAATGCTCTGGCGAGAAGAAGCTCAAGTCGGTCCTAAGCCGGACCTTTGAGTGCTTCTATTGCAAGGACAAGGGTCCTTTGGGCCGCATCCAAGTACTTAGCGGACAAGAAGGTGGCACCATCAAAGGTATATTTGATATACATGTTATTGATGTTTTCCTTACTAGCCCTCGTTGTAGTGCGGGTATTTGATACGGTTCGGTTGCTAATATTTGTAACTCGAAGCAGGAGCTACGGAATAGAGCGGCTTTAGAGGATGAGGTGACGATCGCGTTGAAGCGGATCAAGAGTTGATGTGATGGCCCGTCGCACGCTCTCCTTAGTTTTACCTTCGGATTAGTTTTAAACATTAATAAATGTTATTATGTGCTGCGTTGAGCATGAACATTATTTCGATCGTGTTTATTGCAAGACGGTTATTCATTTGAATCGGAGAATAATGGTTGTTCTATTTATATGAGTAACATCCTTATGGTCATGCACCTCTTGTGAATGGTTTATTTCTTCTAAATCTCGAAAGGGATGAAACACACATCCATAACATTGAGGCTAAGAGATGCAAAGTAGATAGTGATAATACTAGTTATTTGTGGCACGTCGTCAGGTCATATTGGTGTAAAGCGCATGAAGAAACTCCATTCGATGGACTTTTGGAGTCTCTTGATTTTGAATCATTTGACACATGCGAACCATGCCTCATGGGCAAGATGATCAAAACCCGTTCTCGGTATGATGGAGCGAGCAACGGACTTGTTGGAAATCATACATACCGATGTATGCGGACCGATGAGTGTTTCGACGCCGTGGATATCGCTATTTCCTCACTTTTACCGATGACTTAAGTAGATATGGGTATATCTATTTAATGAAACATAAATCAAACATTTGAAAAGTTCAAGGAATTTCGAATGAAGTGGAGAACCATCATAATGAAAGATTAAGTTTCTACGATCCGATCGTGGAGGTGAATATTTGAGTTATGATTTTCTCGCATCTTAAAGCAAGTGGAATCGTTTCACAACTCACGCCACCCGAACACCACAACGCAATGGTGTGTGTCTGAGCAGCGGAATCGAACCCTATTAGATATGGTCCGATCAATGATGTCTCTTGATTTCGTTATCATTTTGGGGTTATGCATTAGAAACCGCTGCATTCACTTTAAATAGGGCTCCATCTAAATCCGTTGAGACGACACCGTATGAACTGTGGTTTGGTGCTAAACCTAAGTTGTCGTTTCTTAAAGTTTGGGGATGCGAAGCTTACGTCAATAAGTTGATGCCGGACAAGCTCGAACCCAAAGCGGAGAAATGCGTCTTCATAGGATACCCTAAGGAAACTATTGGGTATACCTTCTATCACAGAACCGAAGGCAAAGTGTTTATCATGAGAAAGGTTCCTTTCTTGAGAAGGAGTTTCTCTCGAAAGAAGTGAGTGGGAGGAAAGTAGAGCTACGAGGTTATTGAACCTTCTCTTGAATTGGAGAGTAGCGCAGACTGAAATTGTTCCAAGATGCACTTTGCAACAATAGAGGAAGCTAATGACAAGGATCATGAAGCTTGGACGATGTCACTTGCTCGAACATCGCAGGTCGACAAGGTCGCGTGCCCCTCCTGAGTGGTACGGCAACCCTGTCTTGACTGTCTTGTTGGTAGAAGACAGTGAACCTACGAACTATGAGGAAGCGATGATGAGCCCAGACTCTGAGAAATGGCTGGAAGCCATGAAATCCGAATTGGGATCCATGAGCGAAAACCAAGTATGGACTTTGGTGGATCCTCCTAGCGACCGAAAGGCCGTTGAGTGCAAATGGATATTCAAGAAGAAAACGGACGCGGATGGTAATGTTACCATCTATAAAGCACGGCTTGTCGCAAAAGGTTTTCGACAAGTTCAAGGTGTTGACTACGATGAGACTTTCTCTCCCGTAGCGATGTTTAAGTCCATTCGGATTTTATTAGCAATTGCTGCGTTTCATGATTATGAAATATGGCGATGGATGTCAAGATCGCTTTCCTCAATGGGAACATTGATGAAGAGTTGTATATGATGCAACGAAGGTTTTGTCGATCCTAAGGATGCTAGTAAAGTATGCAAACTTCACGTTCCATTTATGGACTAAAGCAAGCATCTCGAGTTGGAACCTTCGTTTTGATCAAGTGATCAAGAGTTTTGGATTTGTTCCAAATTGCTACGAAGCTTGTATCTACAAGAAAGTGAGTGGGAGCTCGGTGCAGTTTCTGGTATTGTATGAGGATGACATATTGATTATCGAAATGACATCAACATGCTTAACGATGTGAAGAGTTATTTGAACAAGTGTTTTCAATGAAAGACCTAGGTGAAGCTGCTTATATATTGTGCATCAAAATCTATAGAGATAGACAAAGACGCTCCTTGATAGCTTTAAGCGATTACATACCTAGACAAAGTTCTAAAAGGTTTAGAATGGATAAGGCAAAGAAAGGTTCAAGGCCTATGTTGTCAGTAAGATATTGAGCAAGGCTCGGTGTCCACTACTGGTAAATGATAGGAAGCTATGAGCAAAGTGCCTTATGCCTCGGCCATAGGTTCCATCATGTATGCCATCTTAGTGTACTAGACGGATGTGTCCAATGCTCTTAGTTTGACGAGCAAATATCAAAGTGATCCAGAGTGGAACATCTTTGGACCATGAAGAACATCCTAAAGTACCTAAATAGGACTAAAGAAATGTTCTTAGTCTATGGGGTGATGAACGACTTGTCGTAAAGGTTACGTCGACGCTAGTTTTGACACCGACAAGGATGATTCCAAATCTCGAATGTGATACATTTATATTTTGAATGGAGGAGTCATGAGCTAGAGAAGTCAAGCAAAGCGTGATCGCAGGATCTATAGTAGATCTGAATACATGGTCATGCGAGCGTCAAGTGAAGGAGTTTGGATCGAAACTTCATCCGAGCTTGGCGTGGTTCCAAGTGCATTGGACCCACGGAGATATTGTGTGACAACACGCGCCATAGCACTCGCTAAGGAACCAAGATATCATCCAAAGACCAAGCATATCAACCGCAAGTTTCATATAATCCGAGATTATATAGCGGATGGAGATCGAAGATTAGCAAAGTACATATAGATCGAATGTCGCAGATCCATTGACTAAACCTCTTCCACGTAAAACATGATCGGCACCTCGATTGCCATGGGTGTGAGATTGTTGCCAAATGTAAACTAGATTATTGACTCTAGTGCAAGTGGGATTGTTGGAATTATGCCCTAGATGCAATAATAAAGATGTTATTATTATAATTCTTGTTCATGATAATGTTTATATTTCATGCTAGAATTGTATTAAGCGGAAACTTTAATACTTGTGTGGTTTGTGAACAACACCGTGTCCCTAATGCGCCTCTATGGACTAGCTCATTGATCAATGATGGTTAAGGTTTCTAACCATAGACATGAGTTGTCAATTGATAATGAGATCATATCATTGGAGAATGATATGATGGGCAGACAAACTAAGCGAAGCAATTAGATCGTATCATCGTGTTCATCTTTGCGAAGCTTTTCCTATGTCAAATATTGTATTCCTTAGACCATGAGATAATACAACTCCACAGTATCGGAAGAAAGCTTTGAGGTCATCAAACGTCATCCTATGAGAGGGTGATCATAAAGGTGTCTCTCGGTGATCGGAAAGTATCATTGGGTTGTATGTATCGAGATGGGATTTGTCCCTCCCAAGTCGGAGAGATATACTTGGGCCCACTCGGTGTCGATATAAACACCGCTTGCAAGCATGTGGTTAAGGAGTTAATCACAAAGTGATATCGGATTACGGAGCAGTAAAGTACTTGCGTGAGCGAGATTGAACTAGGTATGACGCATGCAAGCGATCGAATCTCGGGCAAGTAAAATATCGCGAGAAGGGAATATATATATAATTGATTGAATCCTGGCATCGTGGTTCATCCGATATGATCATCGATGAATGTGTGGGAGTCAATATGAGTGCCCGCACCCCGTTGATTATTGATAAGATCATGTACGCATATTCTCGAACCCATAGGTCACACACTTAACGTGTCTTGGCGCTAGGATAGATTGGATAATTGGTTTATGAATTTTTTTTGAGTCTCGGATGGGATCCGGACATCACGAGAGGTTCCGAATGGTCCGAGAATAAGATTCATATAAGGCGGTGCAGTTTTGGAGTTGAATTGTTCCGGTTAATCGGTATTATTGAAGCTTCTAGAACCTTCCGAAGGGGACCAACGTGGCCCCACCTTCCGGGAGGGCATGGGCCTATGAGGGAGTGTCCTGGCGCATTGGGCCAGGGCACAAGGCCCCATAGGGCCCAAAGATCCTAGAGAGTTTAAATCGTTTAAACTAGAGATAGGGTTTCTTGAAGAGGAGAGTCCATGCCACCCACTCCTTATCCTTTGGGGAGGGGCTGGGGCTGCGCCTCTATATAAAGAGGGTGGGGCGCACCAACCCCACACCTCTCCTCCAAACCCTAGCGCCTTGCTAGCTTTCCTCTCTCCCTCCCGACTGTTTGTAGGCGAAGCCCTGCTGCAGAAATTCTCCACCATATACACCACGCCGTCGTGTTGAAGATCCAATCTATCTCTCCACCATACTTGCTGGTCCGAGGAAGGAGGATACGTCGAGGTGCTGCACGTGTGCATCTCACGGAGGCACCGCCACTTGTGGTGCTAGATCGGATCGGATCGCGAGGAGGAGTAGCGAACGACTACATCACCCATGTTCGAATGAACGTTCATTCATGCGAATCTTCAAGGGTATGAAGATCTAATCCAATCTCTCTCGTTGATTGCATCTCCTAGATTAGATCTTGGCTTTCCCTCTGTTCGCATCCATAGAAATTTTTGATTTACTATGCCGCGAAACCCATCAACATAGTTATCTAATTCCTTTGACCATGAGATCATGCATATCACCTTTACTGGATGGATGTTTTGATGACATCAAACACCACACCGTAACTGGGTGGCTATAAAGGTGGCATTGAGTGTTCGGAAAGTATTGGTTGAAACACATGGATCAAGAGTGGGATTTGTCCATCCATATGACGGATAGATATACTCTGGGCCCTCTCGGTGAAATGTCATCCAATTAGCTTGCAAGCATGTGGTACCGCTCACAAGGGATCACATATCACGGGAACGAGAAAATAGTACTTATCGGTAACGAGGTTGAACTAGGTATGCAGAGATACCGACGATCATAACCTCGGATAAGTAACATATCGTGAGACAAAGGGAAATTGATATCGTATGTTAGTGGTCCATTCGATCGCAAATTAATCGTAGAAATATGTGGGAGCCATATGAATTTCCAGATTCCTCTATTGGTTATTGTTCGGAGAAGTGTCTTGATCATGTCCACATAATTCACGAACCGTAGGGAGACACACTTAAGGATTCGACGTTGTTTTGAGTAGTTATGGTATGATGATAAAGAGACCGAATGTTGTTCGGAGTCTCGGATGGGATTAGGGATATCACGAGGAGATCCGGAATGGTCCGGAGAATAAGATTCATATAAGGAAAGTCCCGTTTCGGAGTTCGGGAATGATTCCGGTGTTTTCATCGGGAATGTTCTAGAAGGTTCCGGAATGTCCGGCACTCCGGAAGGGAAGGGGTACATGAGTGTGTCATTGTAAGTTGGAATGATTGCATCATGTACTAAGTGTATTCTCTGTCCAAAATAAAGGGATTATTCAAATCCTAAATTGAAAAGTCAAACGACTAGTTTGAAAGTCAAACGACAAGTTTTTGGAAAGAGGAAAAGAGGAGGAAGTGGGAAACCGAGTTGGGAGGAATCCTCCTCCCAAGCGGCTCCCCTCCAAGCCGAGTTGGGGGACTCCTCCCTCCCCTGGCCCCTCCACCTATATAAGGAGGCGGCTCCTCCTAGCACACAACAATCCCTCTCCTCAAACCCTAGAAGCTGCAGCCCTCCATAGCCGCCGCCACCCCCTAGGGTTTTGCCCTAGCCGCCGACTTTGGGATCCCCGGAACCCTAGACGCCGGCTCTAGCATCCCCTCCTTGGTGTGTCTAAACCATAGAACACCGAGGACTCTCTCATACTCCACCATACTCGCTCCGGCTTAAGCGGCCTGCGAGATCTCCCTCTACTTCAGTACCACGTTGTCTTTTGGAATCGCGAGAGAGTGCTACAACCTCTTTGGAACAAGGAGAGGAAGGTCTTCATCGAATCTAACGTGTGACCGATCATTGGGGAGCGCCAAACGCAGCGCCAGAAGGATCGTCTACGCGATCTTGAGAGCGGGAAGAGTACGACTACATCACCCACGAGAATCCGCTCTCGTTAAACACTTTGGAATCTTCGAGGGTAAGTTATTCCATCGACTCGTTGCTACAATCTAGTAGATAGATCTTGGCTTGTTTGTTTGTATGCGGTAGAATTTTTTTGTTTTCCATGCTACGAAACCCTACACGCCTCCCTACTCACCCCAGTCAAATGGAGTAGCCGAAAGAAAGAACCGTACTCTAACAGATTTGTTTAACGCCATGTTAGACACATTGGGTCTCTCCAAGGAATGGTGGGGGAGGCACTATTGAATGCGTGTCATGTCCTAAACCGAGTTCCCACAAAGAACAAAAAAATTCTCCATTCTAAGAATGGGAGAAGAAAAGATTAAAACTCTCTTACTTATGTACTTGGGGTTGTTTGGCAAAGGTTAATGTACCAATCCCCAAGAAGTGCAAGCTTGGACCAAAAACCATTGATTGTGTTTTTCTGGGCTATGCTTTCCATAGCATTGATTATAGATTCTTGATAGTAAAATCTGAAGTACCTGACATTCATGTCGATAAAATCATGGAGTCGACTGATGCAACTTTCTTTGAGGATATATTTCCTATGAAGGATAAACCTCACTCATAAAATCCTGAGATACCTAGTTCATCTAATCAGGAATTTGCTACATTTTCTGAACCTACCATTCCAATTGAACACTCTGAAAGTCCTAAGGAGGATGATAATGAAATTTCTAAAAGGAGCAAGAGACAGAGGACTGCAAAGTCCTTTGGTGATGATTTCATTGTGTACCTTGTGGATGAAACTCCCACTTCCATTTCAGAAGCATATGCTAATGGAACATGGGAGATCACTGATCGCCCTTATGGGACTACTGGAAGGAAGCCGTCCATAGTGAGATGAATTCCATCTTAGCTACTGGAACATGGGAGATCACTGATCGCCCTTATGGGTGAAAACCTGTAGGATGCAAGTGGGTGTTTAAGAAAAAGCTTAGACCTGATGGTACTATTGAAAAGTACAAGGCACAACTTGTGGCCAAGGGATATACTCAAAAATAAGGTGAAGACTTCTTTGACACTTACTCACCTGTTGCCAGATTGACCACCATTCGAGTATTACTCTCATTGGCTGCCTCTCATGGTCTTCTCGTTCATCAAATAGATGTTAAGACAGCTTTTCTTAATGGAGAGTTGGATGAGGAAATTTACATGGATCATCCAGATGGCTTTGTGGTAAATGGTCAAGAAGGAAAGGTGTGCAAGTTGTTGAAGTCTTTATATGGCCTAAAACAAGCCCCTAAGAAGTGGCATGAGAAGTTTGAAAGAACTTTAATTGCTGCAGGATTTGTTGTAAATGAAGCTAATAAATGTGTGTACCATCGCCATCGTGGGGGTGAGGGAGTCATCCTTTGTTTGTATGTTGATGACATACTGATTTTCGGAACCAACCTTAATGCAATTAAGGAGGTCAAAGATTTCTTATCTCGTTCTTTGAGATGAAGGATATGGGAGTAGCTAATGTCATCCTGAACATCAAGCTATTGAGAGATGATGACGGTAGGATTACATTGCTTCAGTCCCATGATGTGGAAAAGGTCTTGAGTCGTTTCGGGTATAGCGACTTCAAGTTTTCTCCTACACCATATGATCCTAGTGTGTTGCTTTGAAAGAATCGAGGAAATGCTAGAGACCAACTGAGATAATCTCAAATTATTGGCTCGCTTATGTATTTAGCTAGTGCCACGAGGCCTCACATCGCCTTTGCTGTAAGCAAATTCAGTCGATTTGTTTCAAATCCAGGAGATGATCACTGGCATGCTCTTGAGAGAGTTATGCGCTATCTAAAAGGCACTGCGAGCTATGTCATTCACTACACCGGGTATCTGAGGGTACTAGAGGGTTATAGTGATTCAGATTGGATATCTAATGCTGACGAGATAAAGACCACGAGTGGATATGTATTCACACTTGATGGTGGCGCTTTTTCTTGGAAGTCTTGCAAGCAGACCATCTTAACGAGGTCAACTATGGAAGCAGAACTCACATCATTAGACACAACTACTGTTGAAGCAGAGTGGCTTCATGAACTCTTGATGAACTTACCTGTGGTTGAAAAACCAATACCCGCAATCCTTATGAACTGCGATAATTAAACTGTGATTTTCAAGATAAATAGTTCTAAGGATAATATGAAGTCATCAAGACATGTGAAGAGGAGACTGAAATCTATCAGGAAAATGAGAAACTCCGGAGTTATTGCATTGGATTATATCCAAACATCTAAAAACTTGGTAGATCCCTTCACAAAGGGTCTATCACGCAACGTGATAGAAAATGCATCGAAGGAGATGGGTATGAGACTCACAATTTGAGTTTTCCACAGTGGTAAACCACTCTATGTGATTGAAGATCCCATGAATTAGAAATGGGAGACAAGCTGTTGGTTAGCTGAGAGGAAAGTATTCCTACTTTAATAAACACCACTACATAAAGATGCAATACTTTCCTATCCTACACGGCAGGTTGATTTATTATCTTAATGCATTCTAAGTGGCTTACCCTAAGCAAAGAAGTTGTCCTGTAGAACATATTTTAAAGAACACACCTATATGGGTCTGACCGTTAAAACGTCGCAGTCTATGAGAGTAGGGTGCTCTCTAATAAACTCATCAAAGGTTATGGAGTATGACGCATAAGCTCCACCCGCGGGGAAGTACCACGGTAGCCTAGTATCGATCAAGACTTTTTGTGAAACTAGGTTCACAGCAAACTTGCAGTTCAAGGCATAGTCCAGTGTACAAGTTGCAGCCTAGTATAACATAAAGATCTAGGTGGAAGTTCAACTTAACAGTCACCACTACAGTACCGGTATATAAACAATGTTTTGGAACCAAAGGCAAACTTCATGTGCCTCTGGAATCTGGTGGGGGATTGTTGGAATTTTTTCTAAATAGGCCCAACCCATTTATTATATTCCAATAAATTCCTAAAATCCTAGAGGCCCATTTGGCCCATTCATGCAATGCAAGAGCTGGGACAAATATTTAGTCCCACATTGCTAGTTGAGTGGAAGTTGGACCAACTTATAAGGAGAGCTCTTTCACCACTTGTACGAGCTTGAGAAGAGAAGACATATACATGCGTGATCCTCCTCCTCCTCGCCTCGCCTCACCTCGTCACGTCACGACGCGCGTGGCGCGGGTTGCGGGAATCTCGCCGAGCCGAGCTTTATTTTGCCACGCATGAATGGTATATGAACAGTTGCACAAAAGCTGAAATGTTTTGCTCGAGTGGACTTTTAATACAAGCTAAATGAATACGAACTGAGTGGAGACTGTCTGGTGGGCTGCCGCCTATTCGCTTCAACTTTCGTCCATTCGTTTCATCTCCTATGCAGCTTGTCTGCCTTCCCCTCTGTGCCTATAAGAGAGAGGCCGCGTCTTCTCTCAGACACACTTCCACACATCCTTTGCGCCTCCAGTTCCAGAGCACTGCGCTACCTAGTCTTCCTCATCCCGTCTTGAGGCGTGTATCGCGAGCCGGGACAGTAGACCTCCGAGACCCCGCTGCTTCGAGTCCTGTACGGGAGAAGGGCGATAAGGTTTTTGGGGAGCGCTATTGACGCGACTACTGGCTTTATCACAGAATTCCTCACGGATAGCGATTGCGCTGACGTCTTCCCCAATGAGGACTTCTTCCCTGACATCAGCACCCTCTTCCTCAACGACATTGCTAACGACGCTGCCAACACGAACGCCGACGGTTCCTCTACTACTGTCGCCGTGTATATTTTCTTTCTCAACCTTGTTCTGATCGCATCTCAAGTTTTACGCATTGCAGTCTGTTTGGTTATCTGTCTTAATATGTATCTGCTATTTCATATGATTAGTATTCTTTCTATTATTCTAATCATGTTTTATCTAGCATTTATTATGGACAATTCACTTGGTAAATTGCTCTTTTACTCAACAATACATTACTTAATAATTCCATTTTCTTTTATTTAACTATTACAATAATTTGCTTCTTTCTTGCAAATGTAAAAACATTGTAACCTTGTCTAAATGATAGTAGAGTAAATGTTTGCTCCATTTGTAATTGTAATAGTTTTTTATTATAGACAATTGTAAGGACTTGCATTACTTTTATTATTTGTGACTTAGAACTTATAAATATTTGTATCTTTATTTATTAATACAATTTCAATTCTTAATTGAAGAGACAATGAAATATTATTATTAATTAGTAAAGTTTTAATCTTTTCTTTTATTATATTGTAACAATCATGTGTGCTTATTATTATGATAAAGTGATATTGTTTATTCATAATTGTATTTCAATTATGAAATACTTATTATCCATAAAACCATTTCATTTCGTTTTTAATACAATAAGATCTTAAATACTCCAAATGAAATTATTTTATCCAAGTTTAAGAAATCAACAAGGGTCATGTCGAAATCCATCGCACTTGCGCTGACATTTCCATTAGAACAAGAGATATCTTGATCCATCTATAAGTCTTTTAGTTTTGTGCGAATTAGCTTGTTAAAGCATCTAACTATCTTGTGCGAATTAGCTTTTCTTCTCAGATGCGTGGGTCAATGTTTGGAAGAAGGTATTTACTACCTCCAATTGTCATATTTATACCCAAAAATGAATGCTTCAATTGATTTGTCTATCAATTCCTCTAATGCTCGGATCCTGATGAAATAAGCATAGAAGATGCGCGCAAGAGCGGTAAAATACCAAAACCTATCACTACTAATGCAAAAACACAAGATAAACATGCTGCAAAAATGCACTCATCACTGCATATTATTATAATACATGGTTCATATAAGTTATGTGTTCTTTCTTCTCTGCTAGTTGATTCATGTATCCACCCTATGTGATCCCTGAACCATAAATTCCAAATGTTGGAAACAATGCAAATAAATGCTTGTGCGCATTAAGAGATCAGGGCATTACTCCCCCCTTTTTTTTTGGAAAAACACTAAATCATTATGATGGTTCCACAACCCACACAATACTGTAAAGGTTATTATGCGTTTATAGTTGAGTCTAAATCAATAAAAGCTTGCCGGATCACTTATGTTGCTAGACACTCAGAAATAAATCATCAATAGGTTCATGTTTCTTGTTGAACATCATTCCATTTTTTATTGCCGTATAAGATATTATCTCTAGTCATAATCTTCTTTTGAGCTAAAAAAAGCAAAAAAGTATTTGGATTCAGGGTGGGACTTCTAGTTCCCACACATTAGGATAAAACCATACACTCGTATTCCATATAATATCAATGTGTGAGATGAAATGTAACCTTGGTATATAAAGTAGTCCATGATTTCATTTGTTTGCCTTCCATTTTGATATAGAGCTTGCATTTTCTATCTTGCTCCCTCGAAGACTAAATATGTTTTCTCACGGGACAAAGTGTTATTTTAAGGATTATTGTGAGGTTTTCTTGCCCTCGGTGCGAAGGAATTGATTTAAATTGCACCTATAATATTTTCAAAGAAGTGCATTTTGTATATGCAAGTGTGCTTGAGTCTAGGGTTTACCTACTTGTGTATATTACAAAATCTCGAGAAATTTGTACAGGAGATGGAGTTAAAAGCGATTCTCAAAATAAGGTCACGCACAAAGCTACACTATAAGTATTTTTTCCTTTTGAAAATAAAGGCTACATTTTAAGGATTATTGTGAGGTTTTCTTCAATCAATGCGATGGAGTTGTTTTAACTTACACCCAATATATTTTGGCTCCTAGCTCAAGTGATCCCATTATTTTAAACATGTAAAACATCTTATTTCGGAGTTTATTTAAAAAAAATCTGGATGTAATTAGTGATATATCTCACAAACGTGCAAAATATCAGTTTAAAATAATATACATTTTGAGCCACTCAAATGATAAAAGTGTGGATCTAAGTATAGTGAATGGTGCACGTGTTCAAATCTCCAAATAAATATCCGATTTTATTTTTTTGTGTAACTCATAATAAAAATAGTTTCACATAATGATTTTGCATGCTTGTAGGATATATTATTGAGTGTTTTCAATTTTTGAAAATTATAAATATGATTTTTAATTTTTTTTAATATAAAGGGATCACTAGTGCCACAGAGTTAAATAAACTTGCTGCTACACCCATCATTTTTATTGAAAGAGTGGATGCTGTATATGCAAGAGTAGATATTTGAGTTTAGGGTATACCTACCCGTGCATACTAAAATATCTCAAAAAAATGTAGAGGATAGTGGGGTTAAAAGTGATTCCAAAAGATTAGGTTACTTGCAAAGGTATACTATTATTGTTTCTTCTTTGTAATTTGTACAACTCCTAGGTCAATAGCATTATGCTACAAACTAGTCGTTGTAAAATCAGCATACCGCACCTTGGTGACTAAAAAAGAGCAGATTGCTCTCGAGAAAGGAACGATTATGGGTACTTCAACTTCAGACGAGCATATGTGGAAATCCCTATGGAAACTTAAGGTTTTGCCAAAAATTCGGGTATTTTGGTGGCGAGTGATCCGAGGTATTCTACTGGATGATTGCACACTGAAACATCGACATATTAAGGAGATAAGTAGATGTGATATCTGCTTGGCGGAGGGTGAGTCCTTAATGCATGCATTGGTTCACTGTTCGCATGCAAGGGGGTTTTGGGAGGAGGCGAGGAAAATTATGAACATCAAACTGCCTCGGCTTCATGAGAGAACTTGGTCCAAAGATATTTTATATGACCAAATTTTCAGTAAAAAGGAAAGAGTGCAGATTATTAGTATCATGTACTTGATTTGGGCTTCGAGAAACCGACTAACTCATGATGACAAGAGATTTGATCCAAGTCACTCAATTAAGAAGATTAGAGAGGAACTGTAGCCACTTAACTATCAAGGAAGGAATTCCAAAATATCTCTTGGGACAGTGTTGGCGACCTCCTCAAGAATATTAGAGAAGAATTGTAGTTGCTGGACTATCAAGGGAGGAATTTCAAAACCTCTCTTGGGACAGTGTTGGCGACCTCTTGATCCTGGATGGATTAAAATCAACACGGATGCGGCCATTAATTTGGATGAACGGAAGGTGGAGGAGGAGGTGTTATTCGCTCACATCTCTCCTTTGTTGGAGCTTGGAGTAAACCCCAATTTGGGGTTACCGATCCTCTAATCACTAAAGGATTAGCCTTTAGAGATGGGATGATCCATGCAAAACTTCAAGGCTATTCACATGTGGTGATGGAGACAGACTGTTTAGAGATTGTGAATCTCTGGTACTCGCTTCATGTCGATCGATCAGCAGTGGCGCCTATTTTAAAAGAAGTTGAGGAGCTGGTTTCAGATTTTATTTCTTTTTCAGTAAAGCCTATTTTAAAAGAAGTTGAGGAGCTGGTTTCAGATTTTATTTCTTTTTAGTAAAGCATGTTAGACGGTCAGCAAATAATTTGGCTAATTTGTGTGCTAAGTTAGCTTGTAGACTAGAGTCGACTAGTCGTTGGTTGGATGAGAGCTCAACTTTTCTTGTAAGCACTCTTCGGGGTGATTGTACTGGAACCTCTGGTTAATAAAAGCTTCCGACGCAAAAAAAAAGTCGTTGTACTTTTTTTGACCACTAGTCGTTGTACTTAAGTGTACTATACGTGGTTCTCAAAATGCAGAGTACGTGCCAAAAACTGCGATACACTCCCTACAGGGGCTCTAAACAAAATACCATCAAACTACAGGGACCTACGCGCGCAAACAACTACCCAAACTACTGTCTGTCTCTGCACTCTCGCTCTTCCTTTTCTCTCTCAGATCCGACCACTCCCCTCGCCACCGTCGGGCTGCCTTCCCTGCCATTCCCCGAACTCGTCGGGAACCTAAACCCAGCTACTGCTACTCTTCGGCGGCGGAGAAAGAAGCACCGGACCTGGCGGAAATGGAGGCGGCGCTGGAGGCGGCGCGCTCCAAGGACACGAAGGAGCGCCTGGCTGGGGTGGAACGGCTGCACGAGGCGCTGGAGGCCGCGGCGCGGCGCGGGCTGACGGCGGCGGAGGTGACCTCGCTGGTTGACACCTGCATGGATCTGACCAAGGACGCCAACTTCCGGGTTGCGCAGGGCGGGCTGCACGCGCTCTCAGCCGCCGCGGTGCTCGCCGGCGAACACTTTAAGATGCACCTGAATGCTCTGGTGCCTGCGGCCGTCGAGCGCCTCGGAGATGGAAAGCAGCCTGTCCGTGACGCCTCCCGGCAGCTCCTGGTCACCCTCATGGAGGTCAGCCATTAGCTTATTCACTGTCGCCTGTTTTGTGCTCTCAGAGTAGGGTTCTTTAGGGGAATGTGGGTTCGATGCTGGATGACAGAGGTTGGAACTTTGGGTAGTTGGTGGCGAAAGCCTTTCTAGCTAAAGAAGAACTTGCGAAGTATCTGTTCTGGATTTGACTGCAGTTATAAATTTGAGTTCTATAGAGAAATCTGGAAATATTCTGTATAGGATACCAAATTTGAGTTATGATGAAGCCGAGGCCGGTCTTACATGCTTAAGGCGAACTATCTTGGTTGCTGGTGTGAATTAGCAGTGCGTGGGGGTGAAATGATCCTGTTTTCTTATGTGTATTTAAGCTACTGAAGCAGAACTAGAAATATGTTTCATTCGTGATATTCTCTGGGTGTGCCTCCCGGATTGTTGGTGTATGTTAGTTCAGCACTGCGCCATGTGCTGTCCTCTGCTTTCATATCCTTGCAAGATTTCACATTTAGGCCTTTAGGTGTATCCGTTCCTCTCTCATTAGCAACATTTCAGCAGAATTCTAACGATAACTAAGTGAATAGATGATAATTTCTCTTTTCTAGTGAAATGTACACTTTACCTTAGCTGAGGCCGAATGCTGCAATAATTTGACTTTGCACTTGACGACATTCCAAAGCACTACTTAATCGACCAATGCTTACTTTGCCAGCTGGATCGAGTTGGACATCTGGACTATAGTGTATTTATCTAGACACGAGCGGTTAGTGTATTTTGCTTTTCAGCGGAACAATATCTTGTCCGTTAGGTGCTTCGTGGTAGTGCTAGTATGGAATTTAGCCAAGTAGAGGTAGCAAATCAAACTACTGATTCCCTTTTTCTTCTATGTGTGGCTGCTACTTTTCTCCCAGTTACACATGCGAAGCTGCAGATTGCACTGTCGTTTTTTTATGTTGAGTTAATTAATACATAATTTCATCCCTTAACTATTGCCTGTGCTTCATTTTCGCATCTAAACTATGGACGTGACCAAATTGGTCCGTGAACTGTGACGTGGCACATCTTCGTGATCTTGCCCATGTGGCAGTACACGTGGTATACCGACTCCACATGAAGGACTGTGGGACGCATGAGGACATTCCGCACACGTGAAACCCCAAAATGTTCAAGGAAAGAGGCATTTGTTGACGGGTTGTAGCCAATCAGCGACAAATTTCTAAGCCAGAAAGTCCAACAAACATACTAGAGTTATAACACAAGGAATAGTGGTACAATGCAGTCTTTTTATCATGTTTTACCCCGAAGGAGAATGGTATTTTGGGTCATCACATGCAAAACATGTCTCGGCCTTCTATTCCCTAGTCACATTGGAAAGAGGACGAGAATGAACCATAACGGGTAGTTTAGGGACCAATTTGGTCACTCTGGTAGTTTAGGGATGAACATGAAGCGCGTCAGTTTGTGTGGTAGGTCAGGGATGAAATTGGGTATTTACTCTTTTATTTTTTAACACTCTTGTGATGGGTTGATCCAGCACTTCGGAGAACTGTTATTTTCTTTGTTAAAGTTAAAACAATATGTTTCCAATCATAACAGCATTAAAATTTTCATTTGTGCTTCAAATAAATACTTCTCGACTTTGTGAGCTTCAATATATCATGGATTTCCCTATGCTGCTTACACTTGTTTACATGGAAAATTTACTTTTTTGAACTTGGCGTTTCACAAGTTACAAAAGAGCAAGAAAAGGATACTAAATCTCGCGTTAACTGAATTCAGAATACATAGGTTCAGAGTGAAAAAGCAAAGAAATACTTAAGAGTTACACCAAAGTGACTAATTTGTCACATTAATAATCATTTTTTACTTCACATGAAACTTTTTTTTATCGTATGGTTACCTTGCGGGGTATATTGAACTGATTTTACCTCTCCAATCTCAGGTTTCTTCTCCAACAATCATTGTTGAAAGAGCTGGAAGTTATGCTTGGACTCACAAGAGCTGGAGGGTGCGAGAAGAGTTTGTGCGTACCCTTGCGACAGCAGTTGGGCTTTTCGCTTCTACAGAGCTCCTTCTACAACGAGTGTTTCTTTCACCTGTATGTCAATATTTTTTCTTCTTATCTGATATGGAATTTCTAGTGTTCCCTTTATTACTATTAAAAACGTTGCCCTTTATTTTCTTGCATAATTGGCAACGGTAACTGCTAATCTTGTTTCAACTTCACAGGTTCTGCAATTGTTAAATGATTTGAACCAAAGTGTTAGAGAGGCTGCAATCTCCTGTATACAGGTGGTTCATTACGAACCTGCCCAATTTTATGCTTTTCAGTTGCTCATGCAATTTCTTTCTTCAATTATTTTTGGCTATTGTTTAAACCTTTTCATTCTTTTTTGTTTTCTCCCGTGTCTATATTCTTGTTGCAGCTCCACCCTTTGTATGATTTTAATTGGACCGTGCAGTGTTGTGATTTTCTGTACCAAGCTAATTGACTTAAACAAACACAGATTATATGTTTGGATGTTCTCTTCTGGTCGCATTCTTGCGTCCCTTTCTCGTACTCAGTCTCTTCCATTTCTTCATTCTGTATTTCACCCATACACTTCTTTGACTAGTTTAGGCAAGACGACACCACTGCTTACTACTCCCTCTGTTTGGAAATATAAGATGTTTTAGGTTTGTGAATGAGATGTATCTAGACATCTTTTAGTGTCTAGATTCGTTTGAACCTATACACTAAAAGGTTTCTAGATACATCTTCTTTACAAACCTAAAACATCTTATATTTCTAAACGGAGGGAGTATGTGGCTACTGCCACATACCAAAGATTTCTTTAGGTTGGTACCAACCATATTATTGTTGAAAACATATCAACACTAACTTCTATTGTCATGCAGTTTACCTATATCCAAATGTAATACTCAATGTTTTCTTCTTTTCTGCTACTGAATACCTGATGCTCTGCACATATATTTTGAAATATTTCATCCTTAATCGAATAATTTGCATTCTCTATTTTCACTACAGGAGATGTACAAAAATATGGGATCTCAGTTCCATGAAGAGTTGCAGCGCCATAATCTGCCTTCTTATATGGTAATCAACTAATGCATGTGGTCCTTTACTACCTTACCATGGTGATCTGAACTCTCCATTATTATCGATTTCTTTTGCCGTGATTGTTACATTATTAGTATATTGGGAGCCTGAGCTCTGACCTTGCCCAAAATTTAACTTTGGTTGTTGATGTTTTCAGCTAAAGGAAATAAATTCAAGATTGGATAAAATAGAACCAAAGGCTCCCTCATCTGATGGGGCTAGAGTGCAATATAGGGCAATGGAAAGATCTGTTAGTGCTCATCCCAAAAGAGGCAGTCCAAGAAAAAAAAGCACATCAAGGGAAAGCACATTATTTGGAGGCAAGTTTTACTTTTTACCCTACTGGACGTTTCCATTCTATTTGATTATATTTTTTTATATGACCAAAAGTGTTAACAAAGATTTTAAGTAATGGCTTGTTTTTTTAGTGCATCTGAGTGGACTTCCTCAGTCCTAGATGCTTCATGGTTGTTGCTGCAAATGCTGTCGTTACATTGACGTTCCAATATTTAGTCTCTCCTATTGCAGTCTGTGGACCATTATTTAATGTTCCTTGTACTAGAGTCTATGCCATTATTCACCTTTCTTATATGGTTTGCATAAAGAACTACGATGTTTGTTGCTATAATGACTGTAGTTTAAGTGCATGCTCAATAATTGTAGACTTTTGGAATATGTATGGTTAGAGGAGTTACTAGATCAAGCTGAAAAGACAAATTTATTTCTGCTGATTTGTTTCATATTACCAGTCTTTGCATGTTCAGTGCACTATTAAACATGACACTCCTTTTGTACTCATGTACAGATAATGTCATTTAATAGGCATTTATTTGGTTCATGGCTTCAAATTCTGACAGACAACAGTGGTAGAAGCCATTTGTGGATCCACGGACATACTTAAAGTTGACAAAGTTCTGTAGTCAATAGTTGTTGTGACAATACTAGTTTTATGCTAAGTTACTATTTCGGAAGTTTTGTGTAAGTACAAGCACATCACCATATTGATAGATGTATGGTGGGATTTTGTGTCATTTTCAGGCGATACAGATATTACCGAAAAGCCAGTGGAACCCATAAGAGTTCATTCAGAGAAAGAATTAGTTCGAGAGATTGAGAAGATTGCTTCTGCCCTTAATCCAGACAAGGACTGGTCTATACGTATAGCTGCAATGCAAAGGATCGAAGCTTTGGTTTATGGAGGTTGATCTTTTGTTTCTCATGTCCTGTTTTCCTACCTACATTTTTGTTTTGTCATTAAGTTGCTTTCTTCACAAAATGTACCTGTATCAGTCTTGAATTTCTTGTTACATGTAAAAGCTGAACTGAGGGGAAATCCAAAAGTAGGTTATCCTTTTGTTAACACTAAGGAAAAATATAAAATAGGCCATCGATTTCTTTTCACGAAAGATAAGTCTGGATGCTGGAAACCAGACTCTCCATGAGAGACACTTCTTAGCATCCTCTTGTGTCATAGCAGAAGTGTTGCAACTTCAATATGACATTAGTGGGCATGGTGCTTCTCAGTTATTTGAAAGATAAAGATGGGAATGGGGTACGTTGGACTGCAACCCACCTCCATGTTGTACTGGAGTTGGACTGTGGAGTCATGTAGCAGAGAGATCGAGAAGGCCTCGCTAAAGAAACAAACATTTCATAGCACACGAGTGACATTTTCTTGAATGCTGTGACTTTGCAATGTCATATCTTGGAGGTGGTTCCATAGTGGTGTATAGTTAAATTGTCATGAACATCAGTGTGGGAGCTAGGATCTAGGACCAGTTATGTCAATGCACTATGCTGCTTTATACTTCTAGGGGCTGATGCATAAATTTCAAAAAAATTAAAGGGGCATTTGGAAAACCTGATGTCTTAGCGACATCACAAACAGCGAGTAGCTCCGCCACTGATGGACATATGTGTCAGAGCTGCAGAAGTTCAAGGACTTAAGTGGCATAATTGTGAAAATTCAGGGACATCATGGTGGTTTTAGATCAATTTTTAGATGACATTATTGTCACAGTTAAGTATTTTTAGCAACATAACATAGATTTTTGTACCAGACTGCCCTATGACATTGTTCCTTAATACACCCATTGACTGCCCATGAATTTAAATTTAGGATGTCACATTGCCAGTTTATATCTCACAGACGTGAACTGTTAAACATGTAAGCTGTATAGAATGCACTTGAGTGGGATAAGCTAAGCCATGGAAACTAATAGATTGGGACAGTAAAATGAAATTATATGGTTTTAACATTATATTGCACTTTATATCGTTATTGACTGGTCAAATGTTTATGTTATTTTTTCTGTCCTCTCTTGCTAACATGTTTTTGCATATTTTACTTGAAACCTTTTGTATCAGGCGCAATTGATTATCCATCATTTTTCATGCTCTTGAAGCAGCTAGTTCATCCATTGTCCTCTCAGTTGTGCGATCGACGGTCTAGCATTGTAAAGCAGGTACTATATTTTCTTGCCTTTTGATCATCATTAACTTTATTGACAACTGAATGTCTAAATGCTGATATTATTCTTGAAAGTTGCAACAGAAATACTTATCTTTCTGAAATTATCAGATCATGTATATGTTTATCAGTCAGTCAGTCAGTCAGTCAGTCGTAAACAGTACTTTTGTGGGTGAGTGGTCATACTATATCAAGTTCTCAACCACACAACGAGCCTTGAGATCTGTGCAAATCATCTCACCCCATGTGAGTAAATGGGGGGGGAAGGGGTGCGACTGCACAGATCTCAAGGCACATTGGAGTGCTCACCCACAGAAGCACAAACTCCTGCCTAAAATACCAATAGGAGCAGAAAGTTGGCTCTAAAACTAGAGTTGGCGTAAATTGCACCACATTTCTAGAAATTCAGAGGTGGATACGACTAGGTACGAGAGCAGGACAAGTCAGGTAGAGAAGACTCACCATATTCAGGCTTTACCTCGCCGACACCTCAAGTGTGGGCAACATCCGCGTGGAGAGCGACTCTGTTCTTTTTCGAGAGAATGCAAAGGACCTTTGCGTTTTATTTCATTAAAAAATAGAGATTATTTTACATCCTCG
Source organism: Avena longiglumis (assembly GCA_030063025.1). Taxonomy (NCBI): domain Eukaryota; kingdom Viridiplantae; phylum Streptophyta; class Magnoliopsida; order Poales; family Poaceae; genus Avena; species Avena longiglumis. Next base: position 398,889,935 of record CP125978.1, read on the forward strand.
TAAGAGGCACAATGCAGAATAGTAACAGGTTAGTCAGTGTACATCCCAGGTGGGTGGTAGGACAACTCGAAGACCACGTGCGCCTGCACGCTCCCAGAGCCAGGCTTCCTCTTTGATCGTCTCGATGAGGGCTTGGACAGAAGGCCGAGCTCCTTCGAAGAAGCATGTGTTCCTATGCTTCCAGATCATCCATGGGACGAGGAGCGATGCAGGGGTGAGTCCTTTGCACATCGGCTTGGGGGTGTTGGGCTTGGCTTGTTGTCACCAGGCCATGATCGACGCCTCCTGGTCAGGTGGCCTGGCTGTTTTCGTGAGCCAGGCAAGGATCTCGTGCCAGATTTGGCGGGCGAAGGGGCATCCTAGGAGCAGGTGCCAGATTGTCTCTGGTGCCTGATCGCAGTGCCTGATCGCAAAACGGGCACCGGGGATGATGTTGGAGGCCATGGCGCGTGAGGCGCTCGGCAGTCCAACAAGATCTTGATAATGGAAAATTTTCACCTTGGGTGGCGCCCAGCTTTTCCAGATCAACTTCCAGGAGAAACAAGCAGTTGATCCATGGAATGTGGCTAGGTAGTACGAGCGCTCTGTGTAGGTCCCATCTGCAGTCCATTTCCATTGTAGCTGATCTGGGAATTCCAAGAGGATGGTGCCCTGGATGATCATCCATAGCTGTATGTATTGGCTGATCTCATGAATTCCAAAACCCCCTTGAATGTCTCTTGCCCAACTGTTCTCATGTAGCCCCTTTGCCACCGTCCTGATCTTGCGCCTTCTTCTAGGCATGCAATTGTAAAGCACGGGCGTGATCTTGCTGACAGACTCGCCATCGATCCAGTGGTCTTCCCAGAACCAGCACCTTTAGGCCGTTTCCTACTGCCATGGTAGTGGACTCGTAGAACAGTGGCTCCATGCCCTGCTGTCTTCTGTGCGAGATAGCCAAAGCCAGCGGAGTCGGAGCGCCAAGCCTTGGCTCTCGAGGTCGGGGATGCCGCTACCCCGAAGGGAGTTGGGACGTCTGATACGGCTCAATTGACATGGCAGTGGCTGCCATTGGCCACGGCGCGCCCTGCCCAAAGAAAACCTCGCTTGATACTGGCAACTTGTTTGAGGGTTTTCTTTGGGGGTGCATAGACCAGCAGCTGGTGTACTGGGATGGCGCAGAGGATGGATTTGACTAAGGCAAGACGCCAGCCTTTTGCATCAAACCAGCCTTCCAAGGTGGAAGCCGTCCTGCGATACCGTCGACCAGCGGTTGTAGTTGAGCTTCTGTGGGGCGCGAAGCGTGAGGGTGATGCCCAAGTACGTGAAAGGCATGTCCATGATGGGGCATCGAAGCTGGTTGATGATCGGCGCAGCCTCCTCTGGTTCGCAACACAGCAACATGGCGGAGCTCTTGGTGTAATTCACAGCCAGGACAGACGCGTGGCCAGCAGCGACTCTCTCCTGTCCCTGCCCATACCATGGTGCTGCTTCTGTAGCGCCGCCCTCTTAGTGATTGGTGGCAACCGCTGTGGTAGATCAGGGTTTTGGATGTGGTTGGGGTACCTGGTGTACTGAAGGTCAGAAGGTGTATGTGTCTGTCAATGCGAACTGTAAAAGCATGTGGAAGGGGAACTGCATGGGCTCAGGTGAAGCGATGGGAGGAAAGTGTTTCCAAAAGATAAGTGATTCCTTGTAAAAAAAGATAAGCAAAAGGAAGGAAAAAAGAGCAAACCACTGCAGAGTGTGGCTGAGTCATGCCATGGCGGCACCAAATTGTATATATGTGGATTTGGTACCTCACTGGCTTTCAATGAGCCTATGTCCAGTTCCCTTCCCTACTTGCACCACCTCCCAAGTTCGTGTCGTGCAATATATTCATAAAACATATGAAGTTGGTCATATTAAGAGCCAAGCAAAATCACTGACACAATTGGTACTAAATGTTCCAAGTTTCATTGTAACAAAGCTACTTCAGATCTATATCATAAGTAAGGCTAAGTGTTCCAACGACCATGAGAAAGACTCACTAAGTTTACCAGTTTCCTCCCTAGGTTTTAACGAAGTTCCAAACTCCAAAGAGGTTTAGGCTCATCTACACTATGCACTGCACAGGGACTGAATCCATTACCTCGACGCCCCTCATTATATAGGCCAGAAAGAAAACAAGAACTGTCTGTTCCGGTCTTCCGGATTATTATTAAGGTTCCCTTGCAAAATTTCAGACTGCTGCATTGGAATTCCATGCATGCTTAGTTGTTGAAATTGGGGGGTTGCATGCATGAGTGCACAGGACAAGAAATCTAATTATCTTGGACACGAATAAAAGATGGCGATGGAGCGGGGTTGGACGGATATACCAAAACCAAATCCAAATCCAAATCCAAATCCATGAACCTCACTAGCCCGTCCACTAAGATATCCATGGGCATGGATGCCGCTCCAGATCCAAACCCGTTGGATATCCATGTATCCAATAGATATCCATTGGTTTACCCACCGTGATTCCTAGCGGAGGAGGAATAGGGGTGGCAGGGAGAGCGGTGGCGTCACCGGTCCGCTAGGTTGTGGCCTAGCCTGTGAGGATCTCAGGAGGGGAGACGTCACTGGCGTTCCGCCGCTTCCCTGGCGACTGCCTCGTTCGTGCGCAGGGAGTGATTAGGGAAAATATAATAGGGAATTTGGGATTAAGATAATAAGAGTAATTATCTAGGGTTAGTACTTAGGTGGGCCTTTGGGCCTAGGGCTTGGAAGTTGGATCATTAGGCCTTTTAGTGAGTAATATGGTACATGTAAAAAAACAATGTCTCACTGGCATGTGGGTCCCACGTGTTAGCCGGGTATCCGTTGGATATCCATGGAGCGAAACCACTACCCATGTCCGCCCCATGAATTAGTGGATATCCGCCCCATGAAATCCGTTGGCGTAATTAGTCCTCCATACCCTTACCCGCCGGGTCGGATATCCGTGGATACCCGGATCCATGGATAAAATTGCCATCGCATGATGTCAAGCTTCATGCACTAGCCAATGCAACCAAAAGTCAGCACGTGCAACCGGAAGAGAGCGACGGCGCGTGAAACTCACGTATGACTCAAGAGGCCTATACGTGGACATAGAGGGGCACCAGAAATTTTAGGATAAATTACGAAAGCCAGGATTCGAACTCGAGACCTTAGGCTCTGATACCATGTCAAGCTTCATGCACTAGCCAACGCAACCAAAAGTCCGAACTGATGGAAAGGGCTAGTGCAATCCACTTATACAATTCCACGCATGATACACTAGATCAACCTTTTATCTTTGTGAGTTTCAGTAAGTCACTAGGGTCTGGTAAAGAATTTTCAGTTTTACACCACTAAACATCACTTCAGTCTGAAGTTGTTTCATTCTCTAAGAATGCAGGTGTTGCGGAATTTTGTTAGAACATTTTCTGGTTAAATCTGCAATGACAGGACAAACTTCTTGGTGATGAAAATCTTGCTGACTAGGTTTATTTTGCAGGCATGCCATCTACTTAATGTACTATCGAAGGAACTCCTTAGTGACTTTGAATCATGTGCTGAAATATTTATTCCGGTAATTCTAGAAGCTGTTTGAGTGGTGCAAAACTTGCTTAATACTAAATAGGGCTAACATATCAATGAAATTTGCAGGCACTTTTTAAGCTTGTTGTCATAACTGTGCTTGTGATTGCCGAATCTTCGGACAACTGTGTAAAAACTGTGAGATTCCTGCCTTCTTGTACTGAACCATGGTACTTCCTTTCATTACTTTTCTGACATGCAATGTCTTGCAGATCCTGCGGAACTGCAAGGTTTCACGTATCGTTCCTCTTATAGCTGACACAGCAAAAAATGACCGCAGTGCAATCCTCCGTGCTAGGTACTTGTGCTTTGCATTGTCTCAACACGCATGGGGTCTTAAAGCTACTTATACATTTATTTCAATGACAGGTGTTGTGAATATGCACTCCTAATATTGGAATATTGGGCAGATGCTCCAGAAATACAACGGTCAGCTGATTTATATGAAGACCTAATAAAGTGTTGTGTGGCAGATGCAATGAGTGAGGTAGAACTAATAACATCTATGTTTCCCGACTTAATAACATTACTGCAATACTGTTCCATATTGAAAGCTTGAAACTTGTCTTAAGTTGTGTTACTTAATATGTAATGACATGTTGCAAATACAGGTTCGTGCAACTGCGAGAAGTTGCTATAGGATGTTCATAAAGACATGGCCTGAGCGTTCACGTCGTCTTTTTATGTCATTTGATCCTGCAATACAGAGGGTATGCCATGCATTCTCAGATCACAACATATCAGTTACCAAACCTATAACAGAAAAGTTGAGGTTGAAGACGCTGATTTTATATTCATTATTGCTGTGTATCATGTGGTGCCAATTAAAAAAAGAGTGGAAGCAATAGCTCTTTATAGAAAGAAAAGACCCATGCAACTATCATCTAATAACATTATTTAGATCACTGTATGAATATCATGGAAGCAGGAGTCTTTTCTGGGTTTTATAGTATCTTGCATGGGTTATTTTATGTTTGAATAAATGTTAGACAGTAGTACATATGACATCTGATGTATGATGTCTACTTTTCGATTTAATTCTACATTTGGCTAATACAGTCAAGAATTGCATGTACAATTGTGGAAAGCAGTGCAAATCAAGTATCTCCCCAAATCAGTTCAAGGCTGGGGAAATAAGTTAGCAGTGCTAGTTAGCTGTTTCAGGACCACTGTGTGAATTCCTTCCACCTCAACCTTGCAGCTTTTATTTTTCTAGAAAACTGTTCTTTATAATATAAAATATAAAATCAAATTATGTTGGAAAACTTGTATTTTTGTCTGACCCGGAATCACGGATTACAGGTTGAACCCATTAGTGATACCCTGATAGTAGCCCGAGGCCGACTCATTTGTATCCCTGGAGCTGTCAGTTAGGGAAAGATGAGGCCCTGTGTGCTGGTAGGGTGGGATGGCAGAGAGAGTTTAGGCAAATCACTTGTTTAGTTTAATAGGTACAGCCCCTAAAACAGAGTACTCATCCTCCACTAGGAACAACCATTTCTAAGTATCCTGGCTGATTACAGAAGTTATGGAATTTAAATGCATTGATCTGGACTGTCCTGAATATTAACGGGACCTAGGACGCTGGTTTGGCTGGACTAGCCGGGCCCGTTACCACTGGAGTCTGAGCCCTAGCTATCTGTGACTTGGGCTATGTAACCAAAAGGGATTAAGTGGCACCTCAATTTCGTTTGGCAGCTGCGATAGTAGCCAGGAGGCTACACATGCTCCCTAGCTCCCTACCCCAGGGGAAACTACATGGATGTAGGCTGGCACCTGATGTCGGCTCTTCAGCACCTGGAGATTTAGTTGGTTCAAAGGGTTGCTATGCTATTTCACAAAATTTCTGTTAGTTTGATCTAACACTGGGCACATTTGCAGATAATTAATGATGAAGACGGAGGCATGCACAAGCGGTATCCGTCTTCATCATTGCATGAGAAGGGCATTCAACTTTCTCGTGCCTCATCTCATGCAAGTGGTACACATTTGACTGGATACAGCAGTTCATCTATTGTTGCAATGGACAAGGGTGCCACAATTTCTTCTGAATCGTCTCTCCTGTCAAGTGCTCTTCTGTCGCAGTCAAAAGTAACTGGCAGACATGCTGAAAGAAGCATAGAGAGTGTGCTTAATTCAAGCAAACAAAAGGTTTCAGCAATTGAGAGTCTGTTGAAAGGTGTAGGCTCAGGCAGGCAAAATTTCTCAGCTGTGCGCTCAACAAGCTTGGATCTTGGTATGGTTTATGCTGCTTAGTGATAAAATGTTGAAAGGCTCTTTTATTACGTCGTCGACATCAAGTCTCTACTGTTATTGCTTTCATGACTTCTATATACCTGGAAACCTTAATTTCTTCTTCCTTTCCTCCTAGTGCAGGAGTTGATCCTCCATCCTCTCGTGATCCTCATATACCGCTTGCTACACCTGCTTTGGATCGCCTTTCTTTGCAGAGTTCCGCATTGTTGGATTCATCCCTTCCTAGCATAAGTATCAGAAGAAATGGCAGTTCATGTTTGATAGATGCAGTGCCTCAGGTAGACACGAAAGAGCGATCAAGGTCACCATATTTGCGTAATCTATCATCCGAACACATATCGGGTTTGTCAATGCCTAATTCGAAAAGATCTTCAGGGAGGTCTCAAGATGATAGTATTATGGATGAGAGTAACGATACATGGTCAAGGCCTACCAGGCGATCACAACAAATGAATACGGACAAACACTTCGCTGATATGCCTTATAGGGATGCCAGTTACAGAAATTTGCAGAACAACAATGTTCCACACTTCCAAAGGCCTCTTAGGAAGCAAGCGGTATCAAGGGTTTCTGGGACTGTCAGACACAGTTTTGACGATGGTCATGTCCCATCTAATGACATGTCTGGATATACAGATGGCCCAGCATCTCTAAATGATGCACTCTCTGAGGGTCTTAGTCCAAGTTCAGACTGGATAGCAAGAGTTGCAGCTTTTAATTTTGTTCAGACATTGTTGCAACAAGGGCAGAAAGGCATTCAAGAAATTACTCAGAACTTTGAAAAGGTCATGAAGCTATTTTTTCGTTATTTGGATGATCCTCATCACAAAGTTGCACAGGCAGCTTTTTCCACACTTGCAGATATTATTCCAGCATGCAAGAAGCCATTTGAGAGCTACGTTGAAAGAATTTTACCATATGTCTTTTCAAGACTTATTGATCCGAAGGAATTGGTTTCAAAGCCATGTTCATCGACCCTTGAAGTTGTTGGCCGAACATATGCTGTTGACACATTGCTACCTGCAATAGTACGTTCACTGGATGAGCAAAGGTCTCCGAAGGCAAAACTGGCTGTTCTTGAGTTCGCTAACAAGTCATTCAGCAAGTACAAGGTAGATGTCGAAGGTTACAGTAACAGCGGCTTTCTTAAGCTTTGGCTTTCAAAACTAGCACCTTTGGTACATGAAAAGAATGCAAAGTTGAAGGAAACATCAATTAAAGGAATCATATCAGTTTATTCTCATTTCGATTCAGCAGCAGTCCTAAATTTTATTCTAAATTTGTCGATTGAAGAACAAAACATTGTTAGGCGAGCTCTCAAGCAATATACTCCTCGTCTTGAGGTCGATCTGGTAAACTACTTGCAGAGCAAGAAAGAGCGTTCACGTCCCAAGTCTTATGATTATGAACAGGTTGATTTTGGAACTTCTGAAGATGGTTATAACCTGACATCAAGGAATAGCTATCCTTTTGGACGGGTTTCTGCTAGTTCCATTGACAATGAACCAGGGAAGAGGACGCATGCAATTCAAGAATCAACATTTCATATTGGTCGAACAACTTCTGACATCAGCCCTGATCATGCTAATCATTGTTACGAGCCTTCTTCTGAAGCTGAAATTCTTACAGCAAGCAGGGAATCAAAGAGCAATGCTCGCTCTGTTGTGGAAGCTGCACGCTCATGGGCAGACTATCCTGAAAAATCAGATGCCACCATGGATGATGAAAATTCTGTTGGCACCCCTCGCCTGGATTTTGGCCGTCTTGTTTCCGATGGACGTAATGCTGTTGTTACAACTGGTGTGAACAACACTCAAGACATGGATCAATTTGTCGACCTTAGTTCTGTGAAGGCTGTCTCACACACAACTAACGTCCCAAGCATACCACAACTTCTTCATTGGGTACTTCTGATATATCCTTCTATTTTCCCTTCATCTTTATTGGTTCCAATTCTATACTGATATATGTTGTTTTTACTTCCCACCATACTAAATAACATCACGATTATATGACGTTGTACCTTCTCTACCTTCTTAGATAAGTAACGATGGCGAAGTTTCATCAGAAGATAAGCAGGAAGCACTACAGCAGTTGGTGCAAGCTTCTGCCAACAAAGATAACTCTATATGGACAAAGGTCTGTAACCTTATTGGTTCAATTCTGATTTTATTTCGAGAAGCTTTGATATTCTTATCACATCCGTTGTGAGTTTATTTGTGTTTAGTTTCCTCTTCACGATTGGGCTTAACACCTAAGTCTTGTGTATATGTACAAGTTCATTCAATCTTTTGATTGTTTTCCATCTGGTGCCTAGGATTTTTGGAAAGCTTAGTTGATGGGAGGGAAATGCATTACACGAGAGAATGCATCATGTTCCTTTTTATCTCCTCGAATACATCTGAATGGAATGTAGTAACTCGTCATTAGTTGTTCATTACACCATGCTATTGTTTTAAAACTATCTCCTTTCTAGTACAATTCACCTGCTTGATTTTTGAATCTTGACAAGATGGTTTCTGTAAATGATGAATTTATGACCATTTCAACAACAGAGCAATGTTACATTTGGGTTATGTCTAAACAGTCATTTTACTTGGTGTCCCCCAAATTTTTTCCTCAAAACACAGTTAATATCAATTCCTCTGCATCTAATATGTTACTCCGTTTTATTAAAATATGTTATCATTCAGTTATGATATTTGTATTCTAATAGCACCCCTTTTCTATATAGTATTTCAATCAGATATTAACAACTGTCCTTGAGGTATTGGATGATTCTGATTCTTCTGTCAGGGAGCTTTCTCTATCGCTAGTTGCTAAGATGCTCCACAATCAGGTTTGGTACTCATAAATCATGCATTTAAATAGGTAGTATTGTTGATTAATATTGCCTATTTATTTTCTCAGAAAGATCTTATGGAAGAATCTATCGAGATTGTCCTTGAAAAGCTGGTGTTGATGACCAAAGATATTATGGCAAAGGTATAATTTCCTTGAATTAAGAGGTTTTGTGTTGTTTTTGCGGTGCTAATTTTTTTTAATGCTGGCGCAGATTTCAAATGAAGCTAATCAGTGCGTAAATGTCGTGTTGGCAAAATATGATCCTTTTAGATGCCTTGCTGTATGTCCAGTGCTGAATCCTATCTTCTTATTATATGACTGCAGTACTACTATGTTTGTCTGCAGTTTTTATAACTCGCAACTTATGTTACTGTATACCTTGTTTTGCTTGTGCTGCAGGTTATCGTGCCCTTGCTAGTTAGTGATGATGAGAAGACACTTGTCATGTGTATCAACTGCTTGACAAAGGTATCTTAGTTTCATACTGTAATCAGCTATGGGAGGAATCTCATTATATATTTTTATTCAAAGAATCATTTTTCAAGTGCTCTATTCAGAAGTTTCAGTTCTGGTTCATCCGGCCCATCTTGGTTTGACCACTATTGATCTGATGGCTCATCGTGGCTTGATGACTATTGATCTGATGGCTAATGGTTCTGGTTTATCTGGTATTTCCTTGGACTGTCTGTAGTGACCAGGCCCATCGTGGCTTGATGACTTATGACTATTGATATCATAACCCCCATGTACAGTAGTATTCAGGCAATATTTTTCATTTAAGCACCATTGTTAGTTTGTTACTACATCTGTTAGCAAGGTCATATTTTGTACAGGAAGAATCGTCTGATAATAACTCTATTAATTATAGTTACTAGTTTCTTGAGACGTCCAATCAAGTTAATTATAACAATATATCCTGAGCAACAATGGTTAACTGTTGGTATTCTCGTGGTACTCGTGCAGCTGGTTGGGCGGCTTTCACAGGAGGAATTGGTGGCTCAACTGCCTTCATTTTTACCAGCACTTTTTGATGCTTTCAGCAACCAGAGTCCAGATATTCGCAAGGTAGTTTACCTGTTCTCGTAATGAATGACCTTCCAGTTTTCATTGCCGATGCTAGTTTACTCAACTAGGGGGTATCTGAAGCTTGTGTAAAGTACCTAAGCAAGCCATAAAAGACATGGTTTATTATCCCAGCACTATTAGGGCTTCTGGTAGTACCTGAAAAGTAGGGATAAGGTGCTACCATTATTTAAGGCAGCAAAAAGGACCAGGATTTTATCTGCCAACTATAATCTCCACTTCAGCTTTTAAGCAAACTAGATATGGGGTGGTAGCACATGGTTAATGTGGGTGGAAGCTATTAGTCGACTTGAAAGTTTAAACATGAAAACCAAAGTCTGATTATGGTCAGTACAAACTCAGAATCATGCTAAAAACCGGCATAAACTGCTGGTAGATGCTGCAGATCTGCTGCCACTACCACTGATGTGGCCTTGTCCTCTCCAACCTAATATACCCAACTCAGTAATTCAATATGCCTTCCAGGTAGTGAAATTTAAGCATATACTCCTGATCTGTTTTTACTTCCTATCTGCTAATATATGGATCTCTCGATTTATAACTTCAAGCTGCATTAAATTGGTACAACCGTACAAGATATGGTAGAGAATAATTCTTTCCCTGCCTAGGAATCACCACAGACCTTCTGGTAACTGCACAATGGTTCTGAGAATTGGAACCATAATTTATTCTTTTTCAGTATTTTTTCATGTTTTTTGTTATTATTTTCACATATATTTTAGTGCCAATTTTTGTGTTTATCTTTAGTAGGAGTGCATCTTCTGTTTCTGATTTCTGGTGGAACATTTTTATTTTACTCATTGTTAGTACACATTAAGCACGCTTGGCATTATGTATTTTCTGGATTATGCATGGGGAGATTTACATTTGATGGTCTGTGTTCCGTATTTGATATCATTTACACTTCCTTTCAGACTGTCGTATTCTGCTTGGTGGATATCTACATCATGCTAGGGAAAGCATTCGTACCATATCTGGAGGGGCTTAGTAGCACACAGCTGCGGCTAGTAACAATCTACGCAAATCGGATATCGCAGGCAAGGTCTGGCACACCGATCGATGCTAACCAATGAATAGCATTGCTTTTGTGTAGCACATGGACATTTGCTTGGATGGGCCAGGATATCAGGTTTCATTCATTTGTGTATTTGTATAGAACAGACAGGTGGTTCTCATGTATTCAATTGCTTCCTTTTCTTGTGTGACATTGTTCTTTCTCCTGTTTATTTCCCTGTCATGTGACATTATGCCATTTACGCTGTACAAAGAAAAACCTTCACAGTGCAATGTTTATCTCCCATTTTCCTGTACGGGCTGTTATAGGATAAATCTGTTGAAGGAAAGACATGGGCTGTGAATATTTTACCAGATGTTTTGTTAGATGTGGCAAAACCTTGGGCGTTATAACTTGAGAGTGCTTGCAGTTGACGTGTGTTTGTGTTCGTGCGTGCCATCCTGATGGCTCTGAATTAGCCAGAGTTTCTAGTTGTACGATCTGGATGTCTGATCGTTTAAGCACGAGCACCTGGGTGTATCATCATCCTGGGACCGTGGGACAATGATACTTCTTTTTCTGAAAAAAAAATGTAAGGTGATACTTCGTCAGCAGTACACCATGGTGAGGACTATACCAGCTAAAACTCGAGAGGCTGCTCTATTGTAGGAGTAATAAGCAAGCGGAGTAGCCATACAATTTGACTGACATAACAATTAACTTCTATCTGAACAGGGTCATAGTTTACAACAAAAGTGCAGTTTTAATTTCATTGTTATGGTCTGAGGTAGTTCAAGTGTAACACCAGTCAAATTAAAAGGCGTTTCTGGAAATCCCTTTTTTCTGTTTGATGTAACAGTAGTAATTCGATTGAATCAACAAAAGTCTACTTTATTGATTAAGAGTTTGAGATATATATACATACAATTTGAAGAGGCGCCTTTGAGGCGGTAAATGCAAGGTCGCCTCTGTGTGAAGAGGCTTGAGGGAGTAAATGACGAAGAATTACCATATTTGTGCCACAATTGTCAAGTGGCTACCGTTTTTGCGTGAATTGACATATAAAGACCCTTTTTGGGATAGGTTGGGGACAAAAGGCACTGATTATGCGTTTTGCTAGCCTTAACCTGTTTTCTGGTAGGTGGGGCCAGCCAGTCATTCCTACATGGCATGGTTGAGACGGACCCGGCGTGACGGTCGTTAGGTCCGCGTTAACGAGTCCACTCTCCTCACTCCCTTCTCCCGCGCAGGAAAAGACCATGGCGACTGGAGGTGGCGGCGGCATCCGGCGCCGCCGGCCGTGCGGAGACGGAGATGAGCGAGGCGGCGTAGGTGATGACCGACATGTTCGCGTAAGTCCGTTCGGCGGCAAGGAGGGCGCATGAGAAGGGCACGATGGCTCGGATCTAGAGCGGGTTGTGCTGCCGTGGCTGGCGGCGGCTAGTCCCCCACGGCCAGTAGCGGAGAAGGCGTGGATGTGGGAGCACATCCGGCGAGAAACCCATGAGCCACTACGTCTCCGATGACGGGTAAGAAATTCATCTCCTCTCTCTGAATTTGGGGATCGAAATTTGCAGGGTTTCGTCAGACCATGAGAATGTAGCTTGAAATTCTTGTTCTTTTCTGAAATTTAGGCCACAGTCAGAAGTTTGGGGCCTCTATTTCAGTTCGATGGAGCCAAGTTTCTGCAAAAAAATGTGCCGAGCATATATTAGATATCTTAATTTGTTGTCCATCATGGAGTCGGAGGGATATGATATTAGTAATTCAATGTACTAAGTTAAGCATGAAGGTGAGGGACTGAAAGGTCTTGCACTTGTAGATATCAACTTGAAGGTTGAAGAAATGGTTTTATCTAGGAAACTTGTGTTAACACTGATGAAGGACAAGAGAACTCAAGCAATTGTGTTGTCCCTAATGAAGACAAAACCTGTAGTCCATATTGATATTGACACAGAGGATGAAGAGCCTATACCATACCAGATACAAACTCAAGACAGTGTGTACTGTTAGAATGTGTACACATAGATCAGCCGCCGCCTCTCTCTTCCCTAGACCTAGACCTAGCCGCCTCCACCGTCCTTCTCCTCCATATTCGGTTCCCCCTCCTCCGGTCAGCCTCGCCGGTGCCGGGAGGAGTGGGGAATCTGATCTATGAGTTGAGTCTTTGATAAAGGTAGTGTTTTCAATAAATTAGATTAGGATTTTGCTGCTCATTTTCGGTCTCCATGGCGATGGAGATGGCATCATCTATAATAAGTGTCCTTCGGCCCTTCGTTCAACGGCGTGAGTTTCTTCTCGACGTCAATGGTGGTGTTGAAAGGTCGAGTTTGTTTAGGTATGGGTTTTCAGATTTTGCTTCGCCGGATCGATCTTGGATGATTTTTGTTGGTTATCGCGAGGAGGTTTGTCCTTGCAATATCTTTTCCGGCTACCACATTCTTGATAATGGTGATTCATACTTTCGGCTCCCCGGCAACATCAATGAGGCTGTTTGATTCGTATTACCTAGAATACTAGTGTTGGTACTCTTGTCGATGTTGGATGATTACTCTAATGGCTACGGACATGCATGTAGCCTTGCCACTGCGGCTCAAATTAAAATTATGGAAGAAACCTTGTTGGTATTTATAGGTCTATGGTTTGGTACCTATGTATTTTTTATGCGTCTTCCTTCAGAGAAGCACAAGATTGTGACATGGAAGAAGAAATATTTTGAAGATCTTGATGATTGGACAGTTCTTTTTAGACTTTATTTTGTAATTGCTGAAGGCAGCTCATGTATCTTTACCATGTACTATTTGGTACGATAAATATATATGGTATTGATTGTCAAAAAAACAATATGTATGCACAGATAGATGAGCACATTCTAGTGTAGTGCTGACATAGGATAATGTGTGTTATGACAACCAAGAGGTAGAGGAGGAAGCATTTGATATGGCAGAAGAGGAATCATCTGATGACAGTTGGGCTTATCCATGCCAATATAACCCAGAAGAGGCAGATGAAAGGAGAAGAATAGAGAAAGAGGAATTGTACAGGGAAATTACAGAGATGAGGACGAGTAAGAATAATGCACTGCTACACTGTGAGGGTGAGACAAACATAGAGGACATCTTTGAGGCAACAGATGATCTAGTACGGGTAGCAGCAACAAAACCTATGAAGAAGATAGTGAAGAGGCCAGGGCCAATAGAGAGATCATGTTCTTAGGTTGTTAAGGATAAAATCCCATAGTAATTTCCTTCTGATGATGAAGAGCAAGTTTTTATAAAACCTGAAGATGATGATGGGTATGAACCAGTGCCATTTGTGCAGCCTAAAGGAAGAAAGAGCAGAGCTAAGAAGTCAAAGGAGAAGGAAAATGCAGAGCAACAATTCATGTTGTCTCTATGTTTTAGAGATGTATACCAATTCATAGAAGCATTGTCTAGACTTCACATAGTGCAGGTTAGAAATTTCTATTTCCATAGAAACACACCTGATAGGATTATTGTTTGGTGCAATCAGAAGTGCAAGTTTGGTTGTGAGTTTTACATGAAAACATCTAAAATAAAGCATGAGAAAACGTTTTGCATTAAGAAATTGCATTTGGAAGACACCTGTCCAACTGAGCCTGCAAACAGTAGGGTAAATTCCAAGTGGCTTAGCACTACTTATGTGGACAAGTTCTGGTCAGACATTACCATATGCATATGCTCATTGCAAGATAAAGATAAAAAGGATTTTGGGGTGGATGTTCCCAAGAGGATAGCCTATAGGGCTATGACTAAAGGCAGGCAAATAGTGTTGGGAGACCATAAGAAGCAACACTACAGGATTAGATATTAATTCTAGACTATCATAGACAAAAATCATGGTTCTAGGTATATTGTCACCACTGCCACTAGACCTACCGAAGAACATATAGAAGAATGAAGAAAGACCATGTGGTTGATGTCATCTACAACCCAAGATTCCATGGCCTCCTTTTATGTGTTAATGCTACTAGAGAGGGTTTCCTAGAAGGTTGTAGGCTATTCATTGGTTTGGATGACTTCTTCATCAAGCTAACAACAGGAGCTCAAATTCTTGCAACTACAACCAGAGATGGGAACAATAATATATATCTACTTGCATGGGCATTGATAGCTAAAGAATATACAGAGAATTGGCAATGGTTTATTGAGCAGCTGAAGGAATCATTAGGTGGAGAACAGGGGAAATTTGGGTACTACACCATCATGTCAGACATGTGGAAATGATTAATCAAAGCGGGCAGCAATGTAGTTCCCAATTGTCCACAGAGATTCTGCCTTAGGGCCAATAGAGAGATCACGTTCTCAGGTTGTTAAGGATAAAATCCCATAGTAAATTCCTTCTGATGATGAAGAGCAAGGTTTTATGAAACCTAAAGATGATGATGGGTATGAACCAGTTCCATTTGTGCAGCCTAAAGGAAGAAAGAGCGGAGCTAAGAAGTCAAATGAGAGGGAAAATGCAGAGCAACAATTCATGTTGTCTCTATGTTTTAGAGATGTATACCAATTCATAGAAGCATTATCTAGACTTCACATGGTGCAGGTTAGAAATTTCCATTTCCATAGTAACACACCTGATAGGATATTGTTTGGTGCAATCAGAAGTGCAAGTTTGGTTGTGAGTTTTACATGAAAACATCTAAAATAAAGCATGAGAAAACATTTTGCATTAAGAAATTGCATTTGGAACACACCTGTCCAACTGAGTCTGCAAACAATAGGGTAAATTCCAAGTGGCTTAGCACTACTTATGTGGACACGTTCTGGTCAGACATTACCACATGCATATGCTCATTGCAAGATAAAGATAAAAAAAGGATTTTTTGGGTGGATGTGCCCAAGAGGATAGCCTATAGGGCTAGGACTAAAGGCAGGTGGATAGTGTTGGGAGACCATAAGAAGCAACACTACAGGATTAGAGATTAATTCTAGACTATCATAGACAAAAATCATGGTTCCAGGTATATTGTCAACACTGCCACTAGACCTACCAAAGAACATATAGAAGAAATGAAGAAAGGCCATGTGGTTGATATCATCTACAACCCAAGATTCCATGGACTCCTTTTATGTGTTAATGCTACTAGAGAGGGTTCCCTAGAAGGTTGTAGGCTATTCATTGGTTTGGATGGCTTCTTCATCAAGCTAACAACATGAGCTCAAATTCTTGCAACTAAAACAGAGATGGGAACAATAATATATATCTACTTGCATGGGCATTGATAGCTAAAGAATATACAGAGAATTGGCAATGGTTTATTGAGTAGTTGAAGGAAGCATTAGGTGAAGAACAGGGGAAATTTGGGTACTACACCATCATGTCAGACATGTGGAAATAATTAATCAAAGCAGTCAGCACTGTAGTTCCCAATTGTCCACAGAGATTCTGCCTTAGGCACATCTATGCCAATTTCCAGACAACAGGTTTTAGAGGAGAGGATCTAAAGAAGTGCATGGACAGTGCTGCTTATTCATACACTAAAGATGGTTTTGAGAAAGGAATGGAGGATATGAAGAAGAAATGTGAGAAATCTTGGGTTTGGTTTTCAAAGATTCCAGTGCATACCTAGACAAGATGGGCATTTGATACAAATTGTCAAATTGACTTGGTAAACAACAATTTGAGTGAAGTGTTCAACAAGTACATTTTGGATGTTAGGAACAAACCTATAGTAAGAATGCTGGTTGGAATATATGATAAATAGATGGTTATGCATGATGGAAAGAGGGATGGTGCTAGAAAGGCTAGTTGGGAAATCATCCCCACTATGCAGACAAGTTGGTGCTCATGAAGAAATATTCTAGGGACTGTATCCCCAAGAAGGCTGATGTTGGATTGTGGCAAGTGAAGAGTGGCACAACAACTCATTCAGTTAACATGAACACTAGGAGATGTTCTTGCAGAAAATGGCAAATGACAGGGTTGCCATGCAACCATGTTGTAGCTGCCATATACAAAGCCTGTCATCATCCTGAAGATTCTATCAGTGATTTCTTCAAGAAGAGCTTTTATTTTAAGATCTACCTGCCAGTCTTTCAACCAATGCCATCACAACATGGTTGGGCAAAAACCAATACAACAGACATCATGCCACCAGCTTTCAAAGATCATCTTAAAGGAAGAAGGTAGGAAATAAGGAGGAAAGGGAAGTTTGAAGTGCCTAAACCTAAGGACACATTTAGGATGGCTACAATTACATGTAGCAACTGCAAGATTCAAGGGCACAAGTACACAAGTTGCTCTGTGCCATTGAGGCCAAACCTTCTATTAAGGAAAAATAACCACAAGGTAAATAGGTCAATGCCATATATAGTTACTTGTTGTCTCTAATTTTCCTATCAACTGACCATACATTCATTAACTTGTTGCAGGCAAATAGGTCAATGCTAGATGTAGTTCCAAGTTCTTCCACACCCCAAGCTACAACAAGAACACAAGGTGAACTAAGAGCTCAAGCTGCACCAAGAACACAAGCTACACCAAGAGCTCCAGGTTTTATGTCATACTTCACAGCTGGGGCAAATGCTGGTTTTGGCAGAGATGCAGGTGTTGGTATTCTAGATGGATCTTGTGGTATGTGAAGTGTTCTGGACATGATGGTCTTTGAACTGGCTTAAAAACTTAAGTATTGTGATTGTCTTTGAACTCCTATTGTCATTGTGGTTAAATGGGAGTGATGTAGTCATTGTGTTGTCGATTGTTGTCATGATGGTGTGGTACTATGTAATAAATATATCATTTAGTAGCTACTATGTTAAAACTCTGTCCTAGAATGAACTATGTTTTATGTGTTGTTATTCTTGCTATTTGTTTGATACTTACTTCTTCGGATGTTTCCTACAGCCAATACATCCCATAGATAGCATTACAATCCACATTTGAATATACCACTTGAACAATCAATACATCTCACAGATAGATTATAATTTCAAAATAGCATTCATAATTCAACACTACAATCCAGTTCATCTCATAGATAGAAACATTCATAATGCAACACCAAAGTTAATCCAAACATTACAAGAAGAGTACCTGTTCAACTCACAAATAACTGATACTAAGACAATAGTTCATTAAACATAGATGGCAACACTTGATGATGCAACATTTTCAAACAACAGGGTCATCACATATAGCCTTGATCTTCTTGAGTTTAGCCATGGTTCCTTCCTTCTGTTTGATAAGTTTAGCAATGATGAACTCAAGCTTCCTTTTTTTCTTCCTTAAACTGATCCCTGTCCTTCTTAGCCTTCATTTTTCTTCCTTCAAGGCTTCAACTGATTCCTGTCCTTCTCAGCCTTCACCCTCAAGCATTTGTGCATGTTAGTAGTACATGCATCCAAAGACTTCTTTTGCTCCATTTCAGTAATTTCTTCAAGCTTTGCTTTGTTCAGCTTTAGCCTTGAGAGCTAGTGTTAGCTGCTTTTCCTCAACCACAAGCTTGAGCTCATCTTGGGCATTCCTCAGGTCAGTGTGAAGCTTGGAAATATCATCTTGGTACTTGAACTTTGCTTCAACATGGTCTAGTGCAACATTAACACTACTATCTTTCATTTCTAAATACATCTCCCAGAGCTTTGTGAGGCATTTGCACAGTGAATCAGGACACACATCATCAACCCAATGAAGAAAGTCACAAGGTTCACCAAACTTCAATTGTAGTGCTATACAAAAAACAATCCGTGAGCCAAAAAAAGAGCGAAATCAGCGTTAATTTGTCTGAAAAACATTTTGAAAATTGCACACACCTGGCCTGCACAGGTTAAGAACCTCCTATCGGTCCAACATCCCTCGAAGGTCACATTTTTGGTAGCCACGGAATTGCATTTACAACGGATTAGATTTCCTCCATTATTGGCTAATCTGTTGTAATTGGAGTCGTACATTGTAGTTGGACTGTAACATTCAATTGTAAAAAGTAACTACACCCGATTCATGCCCAAATCAGAAATCCCCAAATCAGAAACCCCCAAATCTATATGTACCCTAACCCTATCTAAAGAGGAATGGATGAAATACCCCGCAATCAGAGCTCAGATCAGTTGAAGATTGATCTTCGTCGCCCCAGGAAACCATTGCCGCTGGTGGGGGAGATGGGAGCGCACCAGCGATGTGCAGCGACGTACGGCGACGAGCTGGACCTAGAGCAGGGGAGAACGCGATCAAGATGATAGGAGGCGACCATCATGGTCAGAAGTGGCACTATATACGACACTCCCCCGACGCAAACCTAACGGTCGTGGCCTCCTTCCGTCAATGTGGATGCCACGTCATGCCTAACACGGGCTCCACTTGCCAGAAAATGGGTTAAGGATAACAAAACACACAATCAGTGCTTTCTTTCCCCGACCTGCCCCAAAAATAGTCTTTATGTGTCAACTCACGCAAAAGTGATAACAAACTGAGAATATTGGCACAAATGTGGTAGTTATGCGTCATTTACTTGGCATAAGGTTTGCATGACTTGTGGCAAAAAGCCTACCCTTGCTTAGAACCTAAGCTAATCTTATTCTAGCATCCCCCCTTGGTATAATCTTTAGAATGTTCTTGTATAATCTTATGGGTATACTTGTAACTCTTTATTTTTTTGAACGGATAAGGTCTCGAAGGACCTAGAGCTTCATTCCAGCTGTTGGTGAACAATTACAAGGAGGCATAAAAAGAAAAAGAAAAATACAACGAGGCCCCACACTCCTACACAAAACATCCTATTAGAGATTGCAGAAACACAATCGAGTCCTTGGAATCTGCCGGCGATGAACAACATTGAGGCGACGCCACCACCGCTCAAACTGGGGATGAAACCATGTGGTTGAGAGAGGGGCTGAAGGCCACTCCTGTTGGAATTATGCCCTAGAGGCAATAATAAAGATGTTATTATTATAATTCTTGTTCATGATAAAGTTTATGTTCCATGCTAGAATTGTATTAAGCGGAAACTTTAATACTTGTGTGGTTTGTAAACAACACCGTGTCCCTAGTACTCCTCTATGGACTAGCTCATTGATCAATGATGGTTAAGGTTTCCTAACCATAGACATGAGTTGTCAATTGATAATGAGATCATATCATTGGGAGAATGATATGATGGACATACCCAAACTAAGCGAAGCAATTAGATCGTTCATCGTGTTCATCTTTGAAGCTTTTCTATGTCAAATATTGTATTCCTTAGACCATGAGATAATGCAACTCCGGTATCGGAAGAAAGCTTTGAGGTCATCAAGCGTCATCCTATGAGAGGGTGATCATAAAGGTGTCTCGGTGATCGGAAAGTATCTGGGTTGTATGTATCGAGATGGAATTTGTCCCTCCCAAGTCGGAGAGATATACGATATCAACACCGCTTGCAAGCATGTGGTTAAGGAGTTGATCACAAAGTGATATCGGATTGTAAAGTAAGATTGAACTAGGTATGGATACCGACGATCGAATCTCGAGCAAGTAAAATATCGCGAGACGAAGGGAATATATATATGGGATTGATTGAATCCTCGCATCGTGGTTCATCCGATATGATCATCTATGAATGTGTGAGTCAATATGGGTGCCTGCACTCAGCTGATTATTGATAGAAGATCATGTCATATTCTCGAACCCACGGGTCACACACTTAACGTGTCTCGGCGCAGGATAGATTGGATAATTGGTTTATGAATTTTGTTGGTCTCGGATGGGATCCGGGATATCACGAGAGGTTCCGGAATGGTCCGGAGAATAAGATTCATATAAGGCAGTGCAGTTTTTGGAGTTCGGAATTGTTCCGGGTTAATCGGTATTGTACCGGAAGCTTCTAGAACCTTCCAGAAAGGGACCAACGTGGCCCCACCTTCTAGATCCTGGATAAGTTTAAACTCGTTTAAACTAGAGATAGGATTTCTAGATAAGGGAGAGTTTAAATCGTTTAAACTAGAGATAGGATTTCTAGATAAGGGAGAGTTTAAATTGTTTAAACTAGAGATAGGCTTGGAGGAGGGGCAAGGGATGGCCGCCCCCCTTCTATATATAGAGGTGCGCCCCCTCCCCCCTACTACTACACACCTCCCTCCAAGCCCTAGTAGCCCTGCTACCTTCCTCTCTCCCTCCCATTCGCTGTGTAGGAAGCCCCCCGCAGTAAATTCTCCACCATATACACCACGCCGTGTTGTAGATCCAATCTATCTCTCCACCATACTCGCTGGTCCGAGGAAGGAGGAGGTGCATCTCACGGAGGCACCGCCACTTGTGGTGCTAGATCGGATCGGATCGCGAGGAGGAGAAGCGAACGACTACATCACCCACGTTAATCTTCAAGGGTATGAAGATCTAATCCAATCTCTCTCGTTGTTTGCATCTCCTAGATTAGATCTTGGCTTTCCCTCAAAATTTTGATTTACTATGCCGCGAAACCCTTGTATCGAGCTAGATCTATGCGTAGATGTGTTTCCATGGTTTTTGATGTTTTCTGTTGCAAGCCTCTTGTTTGTGTTCTTCTTATGGCGGGATAGTGAGATTGAAGCGGTCCGGGCCAACCTTGTGGCTTGTTCCACATGCGGTGGTGGATGTCGCTCACTATAGTTGTCATGGGATTAACACGGAGTTTGGCAACCATAATATCACCGTTGTGGCTTTCCGTAGGTAAGAATCGTTCTTAGCATCTACTCCCATAAGCCACGTAAAACATGCAACAACAAAGTAGGCGTCTAACTTGTTTTTCGGTTTTTTCTGTGATATGGTATGGCCCAAGATGTGATGTGTATATTGTATGCGATGATCATGTTTTGTAATGTTTCACGACTTGCATGTCGATGAGTACATATGGTTGTCTTTATAATTGTGTATGAGTCAACTTCTTATCGCCATGTAATAGCTTTACTTTATCGCTAAGTAGTTAGCAATAGTTGTAGTTGCTATTCGTGGTGGAGGCAATCATGGTGGAGTGATGGAGATCATGCACAAGATGGAGATCATTGTGCGAAGATTGGCTATACCATGTCACATAAAGTTATATGCATGTGATGTTTATCCTTTATGTATCTTATTATGCTTAGATCGACGGTAGCATTATAAGATGATTCCTCATAAAGATCAAGATAAAACTGTGTTATCCCCAAGTATGCAAAGTTTGTCGTGTCCAAGCATCACGTGATGATCGGTGCTATAGACTCTCGCTCACATACAACGGGTGCAAGAATACTTGGGTCTAACTTGACGAGCCTAGCATGATGGCCTCGGAACACAAGAACCGAAAGGTTAAGCATGAGTCATATGAATGATATGATCGACACTTTGTTGTCCACCATTGAAACCACATCTCTTCTCGTGATGATCGGATTAGGTGTGGTGAATTTGGATCGTGTTCACTAAACAACTTGAGGGATGTTGAATTTAGTGGGAGTTCATCTAGTAATTTGATTAAGTTGAACTATTTATCATGAACATAGTCTAAATTGTACTTGCAAATCTGTAGATCCAATGGCCAAGTCCAACTTCAACTTCAACGTTTTAAGAAAAGCTTAGAAACAATGGGTCTAACTTCACCAACCGGTTCCAATCTAAGAATCATTGACAAAGGACTATGTCCTTGAGAAAGCGTTAGGTAACCCCAAAGATGATTATGGTGTGATTAAGAGCACCATGTTGTTTGCTATGGAACCGAGCTTCAAAATCGTTTTGAAACCTATCCGGGCCCTTTGAGATTCTCGAGGAGTGAAAACCATGTTTTGAGACTCAAGCCCGTCGAGAGATATGAGATCTCAGAAGTTCTTTAAGCGCAAGATGGAGGAAGGGAGTTAGTGAGCACGCCATAAAGATGTCGGGCTACACTCAACGCTTGAGCAATGGAATGCACGATTCCGGAGGAGCTCAAGATTGACAGGTTCCGCAATCACTCCTCCCGCTACAAAAGTTTTGTAGTGACTCATAATCAGATTGGTTCCATACGATCACCGAGCTCTTCGCAGTCAAGGCTGCGGAAATGGACATCAAGAAGGATAATCATGTGTTGATGGTCAACAAGCCCTCCTTTAAGAAAGGTAAGGAGCAAAGAAGCCTCTTCAAGAGGGCGCGCTTAATACCCTGCCTCGGAAAGAAGAAGTGAAGGGTCCTCTGGTCCTGCGGACACATCGTGCTTCTTTGCATTGGGAGGGGGGGGGGTCATCGAAGCGAATTAGGACAAGAAGGCCGGCACCATCAAAGGTATATTTGATATACATGTTATTGATGTTTTCCTTACTAGCCCTCGTTGTAGTGCACAGGTATTTGATAATATTTGTAACTGGATGAGGTGACGGATCAAGAGTTGATGTGATGGCCGCTCTCCTTAGTTTTACCTTCGGGATTAGTTTTAAACCTTAATAAGTGTTATTATGTGCTGCGTTGAGCATGAACATTATTTCGGATCGTGTTTATTGCAAGACGGTTATTCATTTAAATCGGAGAATAATGGTTGTTCTATTTATATGAGTAACATATTTTATGGTCATGCACCTCTTGTGAATGGTTTATTTCTTCTAAATCTCGAAAGGGATGAAACACACATCCATAACATTGAGGCTAAGAGATGCAAAGTAGATAGTGATAATACTACTTATTTGTGGTCATATTGGTGTAAGCGCATGAAGAAACTCCATTCGATGGACTTTTGGAGTCTCTTGATTTTGAATCATTTGACACATGCGAACCATGCCTCATGGGCAAGATGATCAAAACCCGTTCTCCATGATGGAGCGAAAAACGGACTTGTTGGAAATCATACATACCGATGTATGCGACCGATGAGTGTTTGTGGATATCGCTATTTTCTCACTTTTACCGATGACTTAAGTAGATATGGGTATATCTATTTAATGAAACATAAATCAAACGTTTGAAAAGTTCAAAGAATTTCAATGAAGTGGAGAACCATAAGATTAAGTTTCTGATCCGATCATGGAGGTGAATATTTGAGTTATGATTTTCTCACGCATCTTAAAGCAAGTGGAATCGTTTCACAACTCACGCCACCGGAACACCACAAAAATGGTGTGTCTCGAATCAAACCCTATTAGATCAATGATGTCTCTTCTTGATTGCTATCATTTTGGGGTTATGCATTAAACCGCTGCATTCACTTTAAATAGGGCTCCATCTAAATCCGTTGAGATGACACCGTATGAACTGTGGTTTGGTGCTAAACCTAAGTTGTCGTTTCTTAAAGTTTGGGGATGAAGTTGATGCGGGACAGCTCGAACCCAAGCGAGAAATCTTCATAGGATACCCTAAGGAAACCATTGGGTATACCTTCTATCGCAAAGTGTTTGGTTCCTTTCTTGAGAAGGAGTTTCTCTCGAAAGAAGTGAGTGGGAGGAAAGTAGAGCTAGCGAGGTTATTGAACCTTCTCTTGAATTGGAGAGTAAATTGTTCAATAGAGGAAGCTAATGACAAGGATCATGAAGCTTGACGATCGACAAGGTCGCGTTCCCCTCCTTGTTGATAGAAGGCGGTGAACCTCGAACTATGAGGAAGGCGATGATGAGCCGGACTCGAGAAATGGCTAGAAGCCATGAAATCCATTGGGATCCATGGCGAAAACCAAGTATGGACTTTGGTGGATCCTCCGAGTGCAAATGGATATTCAAGAAGAAAGCGGACGCGGATGGTAATGTTAGGTTTTCGACAAGTTCAAGGTGTTGACTACAATGAGACTTTCTCTCCGTAGCGATGTTTAAGTCCATTCGGATTTTATTATCATGATTATGAAATATGGCGGATGGATGTCAAGATGCTTTCCTCAATGGGAACATTGATGAAGAGTTGTATATGATGCAAGGATGCTAGTAAAGTATGCAAACTTCACGTTCCATTTATGGTGAAGCAAGCATCTCGGAGTTGGAACCTTCGTTTTGATCAAGTGATCAAGAGCTTTGGATTTGTTCCAAATTGCCTTGCATCTACAAGAAAGTGATATGTGGATGACATATTGATTATTGGAAATGACATCAACATGTTAACGATGTGAAGAGTTATTTGAACAAGTGTTTTCAATGAAAGACCTAGGTGAAGTATTGGGCATCAAAATCTATAGAGATAGACAAAGACCGATAGCTTTAAGCGGTACATACCTAGACAAAGTTAAAGGTTCGAATGGATAAGGCAAAGAAAGGTTCAAGCCTATGTTGTCGTAAGATATTGAGCAAGGCTAATGATAGGAAGCTATGAGCAAAGTGCCTTATGCCTCGGCCATAGGTTCCATCATGTATGCCATGTACTAGACCGGATGTGTCCAATGCTCTTAGTTTGATGGATATCAAAGTGATCCAGAGGAACAGAAGAACATCCTAAAGTACCTAAATAGAACTAAAGAAATGTTCTTAGTCTATGGGGTGATGATTTGACAAAGGATGATTCCAAATCTCGGATAGGATAAGTTTATATTTTGAATGGAGGAGCAAAGCGTGATCGCGGGATCTACAGAGAGAAGCGATAATACATGGCTGCCAGGCCGTCAGTGAAGTGTTTGGATCGTAACTTCATCATCGAGCTTGGCGTGGTTCAAGTGCATTGGACCCACTAGAGATATTGTGTGACAACACCGGGCCCCATTCGCTAAGGAACCAAGATATCATCCAAAGACCAAGCATATCAACCAAGTTTCATATAATCCGAGATTATATAGCGTATGGAGATCAAGATTAGCAAAGTACATACGGATATCCATTGACTAAACCTCTTCCACGTGTAAAACATGATCAACACCTCGCCATGGGTGTGAGATTGTTGCCAAATGTAAACTAGATTATTGACTCTAGTGCAAGTGGGAGATGGAATTATGCCCTAGAGGCAATAATAAAGATGTTATTATTATAATTCTTGTTCATGATAAAGTTTATGTTCCATGCTAGAATTGTATTAACTTTAATACTTGTGTGGTTTGTAAACAACACCGTGTCACGCCTCTATGGACTAGCTCATTGATCAATGATGGTTAAGGTTTCCTAACCATAGACATGAGTTGTCAATTGATAATGAGATCATATCATTGGGAGAATGATATGATGGCAAACTCAATTAGATCGTTCATCGTGTTCATCTTTGCGAAGCTTTTCCGATGTCAAATATTGTATTCCTTAGACCATGAGATAATGCAACTCCTATCGGAAGAAAGCTTTGAGGTCATCAAACGTCATCCTATGAGAGGGTGATCATAAAGGTGTCTCTCGGTGATCAGATGGAATTTGTCCCTCCCAAGTCGGAGAGATATACTTCGATATCAACACGAAGCATGTGGTTGAGTTAATCACAAAGTGATATCGGATTACGGAATGAGTAAAGTAATCTCGAGCAAGTAAAATATCATATATATGGGATTGATTAAATCATCATGGTTCATCCGATATGATCATCGATGAATGTGTGGGAGTCAATGGGTGGATTATTGATAGAAGATCATGCATATTCTCGAAGGATAGATTGGATAATTGGTTTATGAATTTTTGTTGAGTCTCCGATGGGATCCGGGATATCACGAGGTTAGGAATGGTGTCCCCAGAATAAGATTGCTTCTAGAACCTTCGGAAGGGACCAACGTGGCCCCACCTTCCGGAGAGGCATGGGCCTATGAGGGAGTGTCCTGGCGCATTGGGCCAGGGCACAAACCCCATAGGGCCCGATCTGGATAAGTTTAAACTCGTTTAAACTAGAGATAGGATTTCTAGATAAGGGAGAGTTTAAATCGTTTAAACTAGAGATAGGATTTCTAGATAAGGGAGAGTTTAAATTGTTTAAACTAGAGATAGGCTTGGAGGAGGGTCACCTTCTATATAACACCTCCCTCCAAGCCCTAGTAGCCTGCTACCTTCCTCTCTCCTCCCAATTCTCCACCATATACACCACCCGTCGTGTTGTAGATCCAATCTATCTCTCCACCATACTGAAGGAGGAGATCTCACGGAGGCACCGCCACTTGTGGTGCTAGATCGGATCGGATCGCGAGGAGAAGCGACTACATCACCCACATGTTCCAATCTTCAAGGTTATGAAGATCTAATCCAATCTCTCTCGTTGTTTGCATCTCCTAGATTAGATCTTGGCTTTCCCTCTGTTCGCTCCGTAGAAAATTTTGATTTACTATGCCGCGAAACCCTTCAGTGGTATCAGAGCTAGATCTATGCGTAGATGTGTTTTACGAGAGGACCCGAGAGAGGCCCGATCTCTGGCGACACATGTGCAATTATTGTAGAGAGGCGAGGACAAGGAGTGTGTGGGGGTTGGGGGGAGAGGGTGAGAACTCTCCGCACTTGTAACTCTTGATGACTTCTATATATAACGTGAATGGCAAGAAATGACTGCCCGAGGACAGCTGGTTAAATCCATTACCCTTCCGCTCAAAGATGAGTAAATTATTTTGGGAGAACTACAGTCTCTTTTCTTATGCTTGCAACTATTAGAGAAACTCCAACATGCGCGTGATATCGCAGTGCGCTAAAAATAACCGACGATTTAGCGCGCGTGCGACTCTTTTTCCTCCTCCAACAGACGCACGATAATCATACATGTTGCAAAAAATATCCGGCGCGCCTCAATTTACCCTCACGCACGCCCCAAATTTGGTGCTTGTCCGCCAGCGCGTGCTATCTCCCTCGCTTGCGCATGAACGTCCAACCACCAAACTGAAACTTCCCCCGCGCTCGCCCCGCGATTCCCACCTCGCCTTCGTGCGCTCACCAGCGACCTTCCGATGACAGAGCCATCATCACCGTAGTACTCAATTCTCGGCACCGCTGGCGCTGACACGGGAATTCTGGCGGCGGCAAACCCTAACCCTACCTCTGCTACCGCTGCCACGATCTCCACCGCACGCCAACTCAACTTCATACCACCGCGCCCGACCTCGATTGGCACCGTCCTTACTCCGCCCACACCTAAAGGAAGGGGAAACACCGGTAATCGCCCGGCCGCGGCCGCAACGACCGATACCAAAAATCCTACGAAGAAGGTGGCCTAGCGCCAACGCCACGCTCTCCCTCCTATAGCAGCGCGTGCACATGCGCCGATGCCAGCTCCCCGACAGCCGCCACCACCACCGCCGCCGCTGGCGCCCGCTCTGCAAATGAGCGCACGCCAACTGCTCGATGAATTGACAACAAGGCAAAAAAACTCGTGTTTTCGACGTGGTAGATGCATGTGCCATGGATTCTATTGTTGGCATATTCATATGTGGTCATTCAATTACATTTTAGTGTTGACGATAAGACATTCATGGCACACATGAATGGATGTTGGCTCATCTTTTATCGCCGAGCAAGTAAATGAAGGAAATGGCGAAGAAGAAGAGTATGTGGTGGATGAGCATGGTGAAGGTTTGATTGAGCCACCGGTTTGTAGGTCGGTCAACTATACTATCGAGGAGGATATGTTTCTATGCCGAGCATGGTTGGCGGTTGCCATGGACCCGATGGTTGGCATCTGCGGTGACCAAGCATACCACTGCATGTGTAGTACACTATAGTCGTTGACATGACACCCACAGAACACCGTTCCGTAAATATCACATCCCTCAGAGTGGTACAATAGAAACATTGCGGGTCCATATTACAAACATTCACACATTATTATTATTACAATACCAGAAGTTCAAGACTTCAAAAGGTTTCAACTTACAAACCAAAATATAAAGTGTTTTAGCGGAATTTAATGATAGCAACTCTGACTAGGAGTTGAGCTCAGCAGCTTATTCTATAGAGTTCATGCTACTCTGCTCCGTTGGTTACTACTAACTAGGGTACTTAGTTCGACTCGTTATCATCAACACCATAGCGTATTTCGTAATCCACTCCTTCAACACCTCCTGACAGGTCAGGCTCCTCGTAGAACGCATCTTCTTGACATTTAGCTGCATACATTGGCACGTCTTCGGGATCCTCAAAGTCTAAGCAAGGGATCAAAGGAAAGGATGAGTAACAACATTACCCAACAAGTTCATTATATGAAAGGTGGGAAGTTTGATGCCCTAACTACCACCTCGGACTATAAGTCCTTGGCACTATGCAGTTTTTTTTGTAAATCTTTCTTCAAATATTGATTTTATTATAAAAATCTATGACCATAAGCCTTCACTGGTTGACCAGAACTTTCATGGAGTTCCTTTCCTGCCGCGTTCGTAGCTCCTTCTCGGAACAGGGAGTAACAAGTTACAACTCTCACACTCTGCAGAGGTGCGTTAATTTACCCATGAGAGATCAACTCCTTGTTGCACAACCGGGCGTACTTTCCCATCCACAATTCCATGATGTGGGGCCCAGTAGTTGGTCCAAGCCAATCACTGCACCCTTCGCGACCTCGCATGCCTCCTAGGTGTACACCATGCCCACATAATGAATTACGGCAATGGTTTGTACAAACCATTAGATGCCAGAACTATCATGGGACGATGAGGGTTCCTACCCATATGTTGTATATCCTCTACGAATTACCAATTAGTATGCATGCTACGAGGATAACAACCACGACCTGCACATCCGGCTTCATGCGAGAGGAAGAAGATACAGATGACTTCTCTGTACCATTCCAAATCTCATCGCTAACACGTAATATACGGCGCTAGAATCACCGATGTCAGGGGTTATTAAGTCCCTAATTGATCATCTTTGTTGCAAATAGAACCCTAAGTTCTATTGCTCCATTATATCATCACTTAGGATGATATCCATGATTTCTTTATTTGTGAAAATAATATTTTCTTTCTTTAGAGTATATATGATAACACACAATTTGCAAATACTTTGATAAAGACTCTTCAAAGGATATGAGCAAGTGATGAACTTGCCTTGTGATGGCAAGGTAGTGAAGTCTGATGCTTGCACTGGACCTTGAGCTTCTATGTCTACAAAAACATCATTATTGCCTGGTAAGGACAATATTTAAAGAAGAAAAATGATTATGCAAAGTAATGTAATGTATCATTTAACTTGATATGCATTTTCCCCATTATTATAAAAATTCTTTTTAATAATAAAGGATTTATAAATATTATTTTTTAATATTTATAATATATATTGTATTTTTTTTTCATTTTTTCACTTTTATTTTACTTTTATTAATTTAATAATTCTTTTAAGAATTATCACTTAAATATCAAAAATTGTTATTAAATATTTGTTTAGTATTTTTAAAAAATACAACAATATTAATATATAACGAAAGTGATTTTTATTTATTTTTATCATCTTTCAATAATTTTGTAAACTTCCATAAGGAATATATAAATTACAAAATTCTTAATAAAATTTATATGTCTAAAATTTTATATCTTATTTTATTTGGATAGTTTGGATTATTGTGAATCCAATTTTTTTTTATTTATAAGACTTTTATTTTATTTTCTAGAATTTAATTAAGTTTAGGGGTATTTTGGTCTTTTCCTATAATTAATTTATGAATTAATTTTATGAATTAATTTTGATTTGGTCAAATGATAAGGTTGCTATAGAAGCAATACTTGGGAAGCTTGTGGTTTACTGCTTCACCACTGTCATTACTTGGTTAATGACAGTGAGTGTTGTGTGATGAAATCACTGTATTAACACCCGTTGGCTTAAGAATTCAAATGTAGTTTGAGATCAAATGGTTTCAAATAGTGAAGATATACATAGGTGAATATCTTGTTTATGATTCCTGTGTTTAAGAACAGGAAAATGATTTACAGTGGGTTGGTTGAATCTGTGAAGATTGAATGCTTAACCTGATTATTATAGAATTGTGCTTGTGACACCATATTTGGATGACACACAAGTTAGATTCTATTTCATTTTTTGGGTTGGTCCTAGCTTAAAATGAGTTTGGTTTTAAAGATAAGTAAAAGTTTTCCTTTCTTAAATCCCTAAGACCAATGATGTTGGTCTGAGGTTTAGGGATTTAGACCTCTATCTAGTTGGTTCACATGATTTGATTCTGATAGTGATACCAGCTATTATTGCTTGAATCAAAGTTGGGAAAAGATGATTGTAAGCTTGATAACTTATATAGATCCATAAGATTAGATTCTAAGGTGCTACTCTTGTCTTAGAGATGTGCCTAGAAGTTTAATCTTAGCTATGTTCATTCTTGAATTAGAATATAGCTTGATAGCTAAATCAATGATGTGGTTCTAAGATTTAGTTTGGATCCTTATATTTTTCTTTTTACTTATAGAGTTTAAAACCTCAATGATGGATTCACCCCACTTGGGTGCTTTCTGAGAGTTTGAATGAGATACAGATCATGTATGCTTGTCTAATCTTAGACAAATAGATCATGTGATGGTCTATTTACTCACCACTGTCACTTGATGTTGTGGTTGATCTTGTGATAGATTGATCTGGTGCTCCCCTGGTATTTCCAGCTCCTGGCTTGTCCTTGATCTAGCTCATCATCTCCTGATCCTGATGGCTTGATCTTGATCTTGCTATCCTCCTGATCTTCCCTCTCCTTATGTCACCATCTTGGTGACGTGATCCTAGGCTTTGGTTGGTTTGATCTAGCTTAGCTTTGGCTTGGTGTAGCTGCTGGCTGCTGTGCTTGGTGTGTAAAAGCAATGGAATGGTGTGGGGATTGATTTCACAAGGCTGTGTTGACAGTTTTGTTTGGTTGTGCTACCGCTATGGTGTTGACAGCACACACCATGCAGTTTGGTGTGTGTGCTGCTTGTGTTCTTGCTGCACAGATGTGGATATGTTCAGAATTTTTGAAAGTTACTTTCATCTTGTTACTTCTACCTGGCTAGTGAAACTTGCCCCTCTTTACTGTTATTTGACTTATGGCTTGAATTTATGAAAGATACATTCTTTCATTTTGGTGAAACTTGCCTCTTTTTATAAGATTACCCAATGATGAATCTTGATCAGTGCACTTCACTGACAAGTCTGAGAGTAATACAATTTAACCTTAACTTTCTTTATTTTTGTTTGTGTTTGTTTTGCAGGTACGAGACTTGGGAATTCAAGATTCTAGTTTAGGTTTTCTTCTTTATTTATAGAATAGTCAAATGTAATGTTCTTTATTCTTTTGTAATTTTAGTTCTATCCTTTTGTGATCTTTATTTTATTATTGTGTAATAAATATTATACTATTATCAATTAAAGAAATATTATTCTTTATTTATTTACTATTGTAAAAATTGTGGATGATTTTCATAAGTTACATTTTTGTAAATTATTTATTGAATGAAATTATGAAATGGAGATTCCTATACTTAATTACTTTCTTTATTTAATGTTTGAGTTATTATTTTTTAACTCTTAATTAAATCCAATACTTAAACATCATTCAAAAATCATTTTGAATTATAATTCAAACACTCAAGTTTTTAAAATTCAAATTTCATTTCTCAAAACACATAAGTCCACAAAGATCATATCAAAGTCTATAACAATCATCCTTCAAGACTATACCTAATCTCAAAGTATGAAAGAAACCTTGATCACTTTAGGTTTTTATTTGGCAAAAAATTTACCCACATTTTCACAGATGAATGCATGCAACATTCCAAATTCCTAAATATACCCTTCGTTAGTTCCTAAATGCTGGGATGTTACAGACTTCCCCCCTTAAATTAAACTTCGTCCCGAAGTTTGTTGAGATGTACCTGAATAGTTCTGGATAGGTTTTTCTTAAATCCTCTTCTTTCTCCCACGTGGCTTCCCTTTCAGGGTGATGTTCCCACTATACTTTGCAATATTTAATTGCTCTATTCATCAACCTTTTCCAGTTTTCTTCCAAAATTTTACAGGGCTTTTCAATATAGGTTAAGTCTGCTTGTAGTTCTATCTCCTGATGTGTGATTGCATCATCCAGAACTTTCAAACATTTACGAAGTTGTGACACATGGAAAACATTATGCACTTGAGCTAATCTTGATGGTAACTCTAAAGCATAAGCTATAGTTATGTTCTGACTCAATATCTTGAATGGTCCGATGTATATTGGACTCAATTTTCCTTTAACTCCGAACCTTTTCACTCCTTTCATTGGACTTACTTTCAAGTATACCATGTAGCCCACTTCTGGATGCCAAGATCTTCGACTTTGATCAGCATAACTCTGCTGCCTACTCTGGGCTATTTTTAGTCTATCCCTGATCTTATCAATGATATCTTGTCTTTCCTTGATATAGTCTGGCGCAAATTATTTGCTACTTCTAGGCTCATACCAACATATTGGTGATCTACACTTCCTTCCATATAGAACGTGATATGGAGCTGCCTTCAGACTACTCTGATAGCTATTATTGTAGGAAAATTCTGCCAATGGTAGATGATCTTCCCATGTACCTCCAAAATCTAATGCACAAGCTCTTAACATGTCTTCTAGTATCTGATTTGTTCTCTCTGTTTGACCTCCTGTCTCAGGATGATAGGTTGTGCTGAAATCTAACTTTGAACCAAGTGCTTCATGCAATTGCTTCCAAAATGCTGAAGTAAACACTGATCCCCTATCAGTTACGATCTTTTTGGGTACTCCATGCTTACTTAATATCTCTTTGACATAAACTTCAACTAACTTCTCGACATTATATTTCTGATTTAGCGGAATAAAATGTGCACTCTTAGTGAGTCTGTCCACAATTACCCATATCATATCCTTCCGTTTAAGTGTCATGGGCAATCCTGTGATAAAGTCCATACCTATTTCCTCCCACTTCCACTCGGGAATTTCTAAAGGTTGTAATGGTCCTGCTGGACTTTGATGTTCAGTCTTAACCCTTTGGCAAGTATGGCATTCTGATACATATCTAGCAATGTCCCTTTTCATGTTATTTCACCATAATAGTTCTTTCAAATCCATATACATCTTGGTACTTCCTGGATGTATAGAATATGGTGTTTCATGTGCTTCTCTGAGTATGACATCTCTAATATCAGTAACATCTAGAACACAAAGACGGTCTTGAAACCATAAAGACCCATAATCTCCAAGGAGAAAAACTGATTTTTGCCCTTGAGATATCCTCCGAATTTCCTCAGCAATAAAAGGATCTTCTGCTTGATGTCTAAAAATTTCGTGCTTAAGATCACTGTCCTGCTCAACTACCTGCATAGTAGCTAATCCTCCAAGAACCTCTGTTTTAATGAATTGAAGCTCTAATCTTTACAAGTTCATTTGTAACTCTTTTGGTAGCTCTCGATTGCTAGGCTGACTATCTGCACTCTTTCTGCTTAAAGCATCCGCTACAACATTTGCTTTCCCTGGAGTATAGTTGATTGTTAAATCATAATCTTTGATTAGTTCCAACCAACGCTTCTGTCTCATATTCAATTCCTTTTGAGTGAAGAAATATTTGAGACTTTTATGGTCAGTGTATAACTCACATCTAGCTCCGTATAGAAAACGCCTCCATCATTTTAGCGCAAAAACTACTGCTGCTAACTCTAAATCATGAGTTGGATAGTTGACTTCATGTGGTTTCAGTTGTCTTGAACCATAAGCAATTACTCTCCAATCTTGCATTAACACACAACCTAGACCTTCTTTAGATGCATCACAGTATACTGTAAAGTCTTTTCCTGTTTTTGGAACTGCTATAATTGGAGCTATGGTTAACCTAGTCTTCAACTCCTGAAAACTTGCTTCACACTTCTCATCCCAATTGAATAGTGTATTCTTTCTTAACAATTTGGTCATTGGTCCGGCTATTTTGGAGAAACCTTCAATGAATCTCCGATAATAACCAGCCATTCCTAAGAAACCTCGAATTTGCTTCACATTGGTCGGTGCAGTCCACTCTAATACTGATTGAACTTTGGATGGATTTACTGTTGGGGATATGCTATATGGGTATCCTCATAGAATGTCACTTATCCGGATAACCCGGGTGGCCCATAGTTGGTAGCATGGCCTATGGCCTGCTTGGCTTGATTAGATGGATCCAGAAGGGAGGCCCATGCCGGATAAAGGAAGGCTACGGTGGAGTCACCAGCGTACCCGGAGCCTTGGAGTGCAAGATACACAAGACTAGTAATAGACGGTGTAGGACTCTGTAACCTGTCCGGCTAGGACTTTTCCCTATAACCCTAGGACCTAGCGACTATATAAGTCGGGCCTATGGAAGCCTTTAGGGCACAATCTCAGACAACCTAGTGTCGACTACGACGCACCTCGCACAACGAACCAATCCCTGTAACTCGGTGTATTGCCCTTATAGTGATTTATAGCAGGAGTAGGATTCTGCCACCGTTGTGGGATATGAACCTGGGTAAGCTGTGTTACCTCTTACCCGTCAACCGTCCGCCTTACCCCACGTCTCTAAACTCGCACTGTGAGGATGAAAGGGTACGGATGTCGCCTAGAGGGAGGGGTGAATAGGCGATTAAAACTTTTCCTAGAGTGGCTCAACAAAGGCGGAATAAAACTAGTGTTTACTTTGTTAAGCACAACCTAGAACAACTAAGGTTCACCTATGTGCACCAACAACTTATGCTAAGCAATATAAGCAACAATGTGATGGCAAGATATATATTACTTCAAGCACGAAGGCTATCACAATGTAAAGTGCATAAGTAAAGAGCTCGGGTATAGAGATAACCGAGGCACGCGGGGACAACAATATTTTACCGAGTTCCTCCCAACATGGAGTACGTCTCGTTTGGAGAGGGGGTGGTATCAAACCACCAATGCCACAAAAGGCCTCCCTTATTCTCCGGTGAATCTCACCCCAACGGGATCGATCCACGCTTCCACTATCGGTGCACTTGTTGGTGGCAACCGGAACCTCTCACAAGGTTGGGGCACTTCTCCACAACTTAATTGGAGGCTCCCAACAAATTCCACAAAAGTCCACAATGCCACCAAGGCCACAAACCGTCTAGGGTTCCAAGAACCCAAGAGGGACAAGCTCCAGTGAGTAACACAAACCGAATCCTCCGGGGAGAACTCAAACCGATGCACCAAATGCAAATGGCAATAACACCACAAAGGTGCTCAAATCCCTCACTCTCAAGTTCCAACAAAGCTACTTCTATTGGGGGAATCAAAGAGAGACACAAAATCCCCCAAAATCTAGATCCCCAAAGATGCACTCACAAAGAGATGAATCGGTTAGGTCAAAACGTGGGTCTAGATCTCCTCTCTCTTCCACTCAAATATGGGCAAGAATCATCGGAGGGAAAAGATTAGGCAAGCTTAAAGATGTAGAGCAAGTGTGGACAAAGTTTAGCCTAATAGATAAGAGAGGAGTTTACTAAACTGAAAACGGGCAAGGGGCTTAAATAATGTCTCCAGAAAAACTAGACGTTTAGGCATTTTTCAGAACGGACCGGTAGTACCGGTTTTGACCGGTACTACTGCACGTGCCAGGAAAAAGAGAAGCAGCAGCGAAGCAGATGGGGGCGATAAGGAGCAGCAGCAGCAGCGCAGGTGGGTCAACGCTGCATGCAAGCGCGCGCAGCGGGTGGGGCCAAGCAGCAACAAAGATGCACGCGCAAGAAGAAGAAGCCATGCGCAGCAGCGGCGAAGAGCGGAGTGGGGCCACCGGGCCATGCGGGCGCTGACGGCGCAGCCGGCGAGCGCGACGGGATGGGCCTAGTGGCAGCGAGTGGGGTGTCGCGCGCGCGTGAGAGACGAGCGAGCAGGGCAGTGGCGTGGGAGCCAGAGCGAGGCGGGTCAACGCGTGGATCAAGATCTGGATCTGAAAAATATCTGGGGCAAATAAACTGGTCCGGCCGGTAGTACCGGCCGGTACTACCGGGCCGGTCCGGTAGGACCGGAAAATGGTACCAGGCCAGACTGAAGATGAGTGGGCTGGAACAGGCGCGTCCGGTACTGGACCTGGTAGTACCGGACGGCCCAGAAAAATCTTTTTCTTTTCTTTTGGAGAATTGAATTGGCAAATATTCAAACGCACATAACTTTTGATTGGTGGCTCCGATTGACCCGATTCCAATTGCATTGGATAGGGGACAACAAGGGATTTCCAATAAGATATAAAGTAATATTGGTTATCACCAAGTGAGGATGTATCAAGTAATATAATGTGAGATACCTCACTTGGTGATACACCGAAAAACCACCATAAATCAAAATCGCAACAAGATATAAAAGAGAGATCCGATTTTGATGAACAAGAGCTTGTTATGGAGATTACCACAAGCTCTAAATTCTCACATGGATAAGACCAAATAGCAACCAAATATGATGATGAAAGTATGTAAAGGTTTGAGCTCTCTCCGAACGATGTGATCGAGTTACTCATACGAGAGCCCCTCTTGATAGTACGGCTATCTATCCTAAACCCGGTCTTCTACACACAACAAGAGACCGGCAAAAGGGAAAACCTATCAAGATTATACCTTTGCCTTGAGCATTCCACTTGAGCTCGATGTAGACGGTCTTTCCCTTCTCAAGATGGAACGCCTTTCTTAATTCCTCATCATCGACCTCGCATATTGAGCTTGCGCGACAAATCTTCTTTGCATTTCATCGTCCTTGAAGCCAACACATGCTCCAAGCGATGCCAATGGACAAATCCTACAAGTATAACTTAATACACACATTAGTCCATAAAGATTGTCATTAATTACCAAAACCACACATGGGGGCCCAACATGTTCTTTCAGAGGACCCCTCCACGGCGTACTTGTCGGCAATACCACGACAGTTGGCGCCCACCGTGGGTCTGGACAGCAGAGATCCAAGTTCGGCGGCGTGGTTACCATCTTTGACCTGGCGCGTTGCGTTCAGAGAGAAGGCGAAAACCCCCGCGATTACCTGGCCATATGGCTCCATATATGAGCCGATCTGGCCCACTACCCCGATGATAACGCTTTGTATCACTTTATGGAAGGACTGGACCGTGGCACGCTTCTCCGACATTCTTTAAGACGGCAGCAGGCAATAGGACGTGTTACCCTCGAAGAGATGGTGAGCACCGTCAACAACTACGTGGAAGCTGATGCAGCAGCCCAGATGGCGCTTGCGCTCAGGGACGGAGAACCTCCGATTCAGCAACCGCCACCACCGCATCCCGCCGCCATCATCGCAGCAGCACCCCCTCCTCCCGTCATCGTCGAGGTCGTTGCACCTCCACCGCCCGTCATCGAGGAAGTCCTGGCACCCTCCGACTCTTTCATTGACGCGCTTTATGTTGATTTCAGTGCAGATTCAGAGGAGATAGATTTCAGTCCAGAAGAGCTAGACTCCGCTATGCAGGAGATGGAGGAGGAGTACTCGCGCGACGAGCAAGCCAACAATGCCGTCACGTCCCTAGGGGTGTTCGTCACCATTGGGACGGCGATGGATGAAGATCAACCAGGACGAGCTCCGCGTACATCACTGGAAAAGGGGAAGGGGCCACTTATTGTTGCTGACGTGATCGTGCAAAGGTCATGCCTCCTCCGCCTAACCCAGTATAGCAGCCGCAGGAACTCGGCACCGGCCCGAGCAAAAACAACACCACAAACTTGCCGCCTCCAGCATCCACGTCTGCAGCATCCCAAGTTACTCTAGCTGATAGAGTGATGTACGACAATCTCCTCGTCGAGCCACTGACCGTTGCTCATATCTGGAACGTGACCCAACTTGAAGAGAAGCGCCAGCAGCTGCTGGAGGAAGCGCAAGCCATCGCGGAACAAGGCGCTAAACTAGATCGAGATCTGGTCAACGCGCAGAAATCTATAGAGAAAGCTAGAGCAATGGAGGCCGAGTACAAGACTTTACTGCAGTAGCAGAAGGCTAAAAAAGCTCCGGCTCGCGTCATCAACGATCCTGGTGTGCGGCGTAACCTAGGATGGTCCCCCTAGAAGCCGGCACAAGCCAAGCCATACATTGACAGTGAAGGCAAGCAGGTGATGCCCACCCCACTCCTTAACCTCGCCGTCGCCAAGACCCTTCTGGAGCAGGATAGATCACCTGAGGCAGTGGAACAGGTTTATGACCTAGTGGCCAAGGCGGTGAAGCAGCAGGAAAAGGCCACCTCTCAGAGGCTTGAGTCCGACCCAGCGCTTTGCCAAACTATCCAGTAAAATCCGCCAAGGGACAGATCTCCTCTTGATGTCGGGTCCCAGACGGGTTCATCAGAATGAAGACGGAGGGATGCACACAATAGGAAGGATGCCATCCCCATATCCTCCGACCACGGAGAAAAGGCCCGACCTCGTCGCCCGTCGGCACCGCCCCGATCTCCCCGACATCACGAAGATTACAAGGCTCACCATCGTACGGATATGCCCCCACCAAAGCAGTGTGGCATCGTCATCCGCGACAACACGGAGCAGACCCGTCATGACGAAGAGCGCAACCACGGGCACAGGAGAAGGTCACACCACGACCCTCCATGTCCGACAAGCAACCGTGACAGGCGTGAGGCGTCGCAGGAGGGTAACAGCAAGAAGGCTAACCCACCGCCACCTCCGCCTCCGTCACCACCAAGCAGTCACCATGGCGGAGGAGGCCCGCGTCATTCCCGCAACCCATCCCATGTTGACAAGAAGAAGAACCCGGAGCCGTATGACGCACGTTCGCGGATCGATAAGATCCATGAAGCCTGGGAAGGACCATACCTGGTACCACGTTGCTTTGGACCAGCAATACGGTCCGCAACTTACCCCAAAGGTTTTCGGATTGACAAGACCATCAAGCCCTATGACGGCACCACCAAGCCAGCCACATGGTTGGAGGACTACGGCAACGCAGTGGAGATTGCCGGAGGCAACCCCAACATCGTTGTCAAGTACCTCCCATTAATGTTGGCGGGCATGGCCTGTCAATGGATCGACGACTTGCCGGAGAAATCTATCTACAATTGGTTGGACATGCAAGAAGCGTTCACCAAGAACTTTGAGGGTACATACAAGCGTCCCTGCACTATGGGCGATCTACAGCGGTGCGTGCAAGAGAAAGACGAGACATCTCGCGCCTACCTCGCTCGCTGGCTGGACATGAAAAATTCCTGCGCAGGAGTGCACGCTCAGACCGCCATGGCCGTCTTCATCGACGGGTTGGAAAGGGGCACGTTGCTCCGACATAAGCTGAAGCGCTTACAGGACAATCACCAGCTTGACTTGAACCAGATGATTCAGTTGGCTAGTGAGTTTGCAGCCGCCGCCGACGATGCTCGCGGCTCCTTGCGCAATAGCCGTTCAACCTCAAGCTCGGAGGAACAACAATACAAAGCGGAAAACCGCTCTAGAAGAAAAGCAATCTACCGACATGGTCGCTATGAATTTTGTAGGACGAGGTGATGGCGGACAACGTGGCCGAGGAAGGGAGGCGGGCGTGGGCAATGAGACAAAACAACCTCGCGTCCCCCAAACCTACGAGGAGTACCGCGACATGCCGTGCCTCGTACACCTCGACGCCAATGGCAAGGCCACCCATACCAATCGACACTGCAAGTTCGTCAATGACCTCAAGGAAGACCCGGAGTCCGGCTACAAGCAAAGTCGGAAGAACAGACCGCGAGGCAAGGGGAAGAAGAAGGAGGAAGAGTCCAAGGATTCGAGTGACATGGACGAAGACGTTGACCCCAAGCACGCCGCCAAGGGCGACGACAAGGGCAAGAACCCCTTCTCAAAGAAGGCTCCAGTCTAGCACACTTTCCTTGGCACCCCTACCGTCCGACAACAGAAGACCTCTCTGAGGATCCTGATGGCTACTCTCCTCCCAGTTCCCCAGTACCTGCGCTAGTCAGAAGTTCCAATCACTTGGGACAGGACGGACCACCCAGACCTTATACCTACGGATAACCAGTACGCCATGGTCATCAACCCCTTGATTGACGGCGTGGAGTTCACCAAGTGTATGGTGGATAGTGTAAGCAGCATCAACATAATGTACTTGGATACACTGCAGAAGATGAACTTGACGGAGGCAAGCCTAAGGCGGACCAACACCATCTTCCATGGCGTAGTTCCTGGTCGGGAGGCCCGATCCCTTGGGTGCATTACACTTCAGGTTGCCTTTGGCGATGTTAATAATTACCGCCAAGAACGCATGACCTTCAAGGTGGTCCCCTTCAAGAGCATGTACCACGTCATATTCGGCCGTGACATATTCCACACGTTCATGGCCAAGCCATGCTTCGTCTACAACAAACTCAAGATACCCGGACCAAACGGTATCATCATCGTATCCGGAAGCTTTACCAAGGCAAGGGACTGCGAGATCAATGAAGCAGCGACCGTTCGTTGTCCTCTCTGAAGAATTCAAAGATATCCATAGCAAGGTCGATGACTCAGAGATGCCCGCGTCGAAGAAGCAAATCTACGACTCCGCTCCTGCATTCAAGGCCGCCATCGAGACCAAGCCGGTGGAACTTGTGGTAGGCGATTCCTCCAAGGTCACCGCCATTGGGACGAACCTGGATCCCAAATAGGAAAGCGCGTTCGTCGAGTTCCTCCGTGAGAATGAAAGGTGTACCTAGGGATATTGCCGAGCACATCTTAAACATTGATCCGAAATGCAAACCAGTGAAACAACCTCTATGACGCTTTGGAGATGAGAAGAGACACGCCATTGGCAAAGAGATAGCTAGGTTACTTAAAGCTAGATTTATCCGAGAAGTCCTTCACACCCGATGGGTGGCCAATCCTGTACTTGTCCCCAAAAAGGGAACCAATGAATTAAGAATGTGCGTTGATTACACCGGCTTGAACAAAGCATGTCCCAAAGATCCGTTTGCTTCGCCTCGCATTGACCAAGTCATTGACTCGACGGCTGGCTCGAAGCTTTTGTGTTTTCTCGATGCATACTCAGGATACCACCAGATCAAGATGAGGAAGTCAGACCAATTGGCCACTTTGTTCACTACAACCTACATCACGTTTTGCTATGTCACGATGCCCTTTGGCCTAAAAAACGCAGGTGCTACGTACCAGCAGACAATGCAACATTGCCTCCACGACCAAATTGGTTAGAATGTCCACGCCTATGTGGACGATATCGCGGTGATGTCTAAAAAGTCAAACGACTTAATCTCTGACTTAAAAGAAACCATTGATAATCTCCAGAAATACAACATGATGCTTAACCCTAAGAAGTGCGTCTTCGGGGTCCCAGCCAGCAAATTGTTGGGTTTCATCGTTTCCCAACGCGGAAACGAGGTCAACTGGAGAAAATCAAGGCCATCTTAAACATAAACCGTTCGACATGCCTAAAGGACATTCAACGACTAACAGGTTGTGTTGCAGCAGTTAGTCAGTTCGTCAGCCGACTTGGAGAGAAGGCTCTGCCGCTGTACAAGTTACTAAAGAAGGCGGACAAATTCACATGGACGGACGAAGCAGATGCAGCATTGAAGCAGCTCAAGGAGATTATTTCCTTAGCGCCCATCCTTGCAGCACCCGAGCCTGGAGAACCCCTGTTAATCTACATGGCGGCAACCAACCGGGTAATCAGCATCGTCTTCGTGGTAGAGCGGAATGAACCAGGCTATGAGCATGGAGTTCAATGACCAGTTTACTATGTGAGCAAGGTCTTGGCGGAGTCCAAGCAGCGTTACCCGCACTACCAGAAGATAGCTTATGGAGTATTCCTTGCTTCTCAGAAGCTGAGGCATTACTTTCAGGAGCACCCAATCACAGTGGTGAGCAAGACTCCACTGTCCGACATTATCAATAACAGCAACGCTACAGGAAGGGTCGCGAAGTGGGGCATTGAACTTGCCGCCTTCGAGATCACCTACAAGAGACGCGACGCTATCAAGTCACAAGCCTTGGCGGATTTTGTCGCAGATTGGACGGAGATGCCAGATGCTACTCCATTGCCGGAACCAGA
Organism: Avena longiglumis; assembly: GCA_030063025.1. Taxonomy (NCBI): domain Eukaryota; kingdom Viridiplantae; phylum Streptophyta; class Magnoliopsida; order Poales; family Poaceae; genus Avena; species Avena longiglumis. The sequence goes on from CP125978.1 coordinate 398,932,404, forward strand.
GTATTGGGTGATGCACTTTGACGGACCAAACTGCTCAACGGCTCGGGGGCTGGTGTATTGCTACAATCACCAACAGGAGACAAGCTACACTATGTTCTGCAAATCCACTTCGAGGCTACAAACAACATGGCGGAGTATGAAGCACTCATTCACGGACTACGTGTAGCCAAGGATATTGGCATCAAGCGCATAGTTTGCTGTGGAGATTCCGACTTGGTTGCCCAGCAGGTGGCTGGCACCTGGAATGCGCGAAACCCTATGATGGCGGCATATCGAGACCAAGTGGACGAGATAGCCAAGAGCTTCTTGGGCTACGAAGTCAAGTATGTACCTATGGAGCAAAACGAGGCGACTGATCTACTGTCTAAGCTTGGATCAGGGTGCAAGCAAATTCTTCCAGGAGTTTTCCTAGAGCATCTACGCACATCATCTATGAAGGGAGCCGACATTGACAACCCGGATAGAGCTGACTCTTTCGTCAACATGGTGACTAAGGTCCCTCCGGCTTGGACAAAACCGTTCATGGAATATCTCGAACACGAAACTTTGCCCGACGACGAAGTCGAAAGACGGCAAATAGTACGACGAACAAAGGGTTATACCATAATTAATGGGCAACTCTACAAAAGGAGCACTACTGGTGTATACCTAAAGTGTGTTTCCCAGCTAGAAGGTATGGAAATCCTACGTGAAATCCATATCGGAGCTTGCGGGCATCACGCCGCTCCTCGATCGTTGGTCGCGAAAGCCTTCCGGCAAGGATTCTACTGGCTGACCGCGAAGGCGGACGTCGACAAGCTGGTTGAGACATGCATGGGATGCCATTATTATGCCCGACAACCACATGTTCCTGCTGAAGAACTGCGAACAATACCAATAACTTGGCCGTTTGCAGTCTGGGGGCTGGACACCTTGTGGGACCGTTACAGACGGCACCTTGTGGGTTTACGCATCTGCTTGTAGCAGTTGACAAATTCACTAAATGGATAGAAGCTAAACCCATTAGAAAGCTTGATGGGGCAACTGCCCTCAGGTTTGTCCGGGATCTAGTGGTGAGATTTGGTCTCCCACACAACATTATCACCGACAACGACAAGAATTTGTCACTCGGAGAAGTGGAGGCTTATTGCTGGGAGAAAGGCATCCGACTTGACCTTGCATCTGTGGCACACCCACAATCCAATGGTCAGGTTGAGCGAGCCAATGGATTAATTCTGCAAGGAATCAAGCCACGTCTTGAGGCACCGCTACATAGAGCAGCTGGAGCCTAGGCGGAAGAATTGCCTTCTGTGCTGTGGAGTTTACGAACTACACCCAAAAGATCCACCGGCTACACCCCTTATTTCATGGTATATGGAGCAGAAGCCATCCTGCCTTCTGACATCCTTCACGATGCACCAAGAGTTGCCGCCTACGACGAAGATGACACTGAAGAATCCTGACGCCTAGATGTGGACCTTCTCGAGGAGGAGCACGTTTTGGCATGCCAAAGATCCGCCATCTACCAGAAGAAGCTACGCATCTACCATAGTCGCCGTGTTCGGCATTGCTAGCTTAAAGAGGGGGGTTTGGTGCTCCGACTTAAGCAGAAGAAGTCACACAAATTATCCCTGCCATGGGAAGGACCGTTCATCATAAGCAAGGCGCTACTCAATGGGTCTTACTACCTTGTTGATAATCGTGAACTGAAGGATAGAACCAACAAGGATCATAAGCATAAGCGACGTGACCCGGATGATGACTACCCGGAGCTTGATCGGCCATGGAACATAGCACAGCTACGTCCTTTTTACACTTAGCATTTTTTATCTAATTGTGTAACTCTTATATGATCAATGAAATAAAGCTCTCTGGTTCACTCATATTTCTAAGTCTTTTACCTCCTTTAGTGTTCATTTTTGGATCATGTAAAACCTTTATGCACAAGCCTTGCATTTGCACTTGTGAAAATTCCGCCTATGGGCGTTAGCTTAAGTTTTCTGGTCTACACGTTCTTTATCGTTTTTATGTGGATTCTGGAGTAGTGACTTTCAGCACTTATTGTCGACGATTTTGTGCTTAGGTTATTGATGGTGCCATTGGGCCTGAGCGCATGGTTCCGACAACGAGTCTTCCGACTCACGAAAGGTCAAGCATAAAAACCAAAGTAATGGATAAGCCAGCACTTGCTTAAAAAATATATACATGCTGGAAACTAGTTCTTAAGTAGCAGGAAATAACAACCATTGTTTTCCGCCTTAAGTTACATCAATAAGTTTTTTCCGCACATGCACCAAAGGTGAAACAAATAATACAAAGTTGTTCTTCATTCCTTTGGCGTAGGAGACTTAGAAGCAGCGTCATCACCAGCAGGAGAGCCACCCTCGAAGTCGGCGGTGTGAAGAGACTCGGAGGAGCTTTGGTTGCCGCCATCGATGGTGTTCATCGGCACGAAGACATTGATATCGACCAAGTCGGCAACTCTGGTATCATAGCCCGTGAGCGATGACATGATGGCTTCGTGATTAATCTCTTTGCCATCATCGTCTGCGTCGGGAACGCCAGAGGTCACCGTGTCGATGTTGGCATATTCATAGTGTGCCTTCACCATTGACAGCGCCATCCTCACGCCAGCCCGTGCACATGAAGCTTTCCAGCTTGTGATACGCTCGGGGGCTCGGCGCAGAATCTCCGAGTACTTCGCCACGGATTCCGATGCCTTGATGTTTATCTGGAGGGGCTTGGCAATCTCCTTGGCTTGCGTGATGGTGGTGTTGATGAAGTTGCCGGTAAGAACCATACATTCCTTGTCTGAAGGAGGCGATCAGGTTAAACCCATAGGAGCTGCAAATTCCGACAATGAGCGCATGAGTTCAACAATTCAAAGTATCCAGACTACAGAAATCCAAGACGGAGAAAACTTACTGAAGATGCTGGCCTTAGCTTGCCAGAGGGTGTCCGCCAAGGATTCATTCTCTTGTTGGAGGAGCTTATACGCCTCGCTATGGCGATGATTTTGCTCAACGACGGCTTGCATTTGATCTTTTAAGATCACAATCTCCTCCTTCAAGCGAGTGATTTCCGCAGAGGGGGAGTCCTGCAGGGCCTTCATTGAATCCTCATACATTTTCAGCATGTCTTTCCTCTCCTCCTTAAGAATTTTGTTCTCGCTATCCAACTCTTGAATGTGCTTGGATTGCTCGACAATATTCTTGGCCTTGGTGATGGTTTCTGCATGTCGAAGAAAGAAAAGTACATAGTGAGTACTCGGAGAATATATGCACAAAACCAAGTCGGAATGCACATTAGAAAACAGACGCTTGCTCTTGGTGATCTGTTCCTTCAAGAAGGCAGTTTTACCCTTTTCAGCTTCTAAATCTGCGCGCATCTTCTGGTACTTGTCATTTTCCATGCCCCTCCGAGCATTCTCGTTCTATGGAAAAAAGGAACAAAGTTAAACGTTGTTTAGTCTGCTTGGAGCATCTAGTCGGAAATTTTCCATCTAGACGCTCAGGGGCTACAGCGAGAGTTTTTGACTTAACAATGTGCTTGGAATTCTTTAAGCATCTAGTCGAAACTAATTCAGTTACAACTAGAATCTTGGGGGCTACAGTACTGAAATTTATAAACACTACGTATGCTACTCTTAAAGCATCTAGTCGAAATAATTCATTCCATCTCAATGCTTGGGGGCTATAGTGAGATTTTTTCTAACTTAGTCACCCTTAGAGCATATAGATGCAAAAACCTATGGTTTTTCCGTCTACATCCTCGGGGGCTACAGTGGGATACTCATATGAAATTCAAAAGGCAAACAAAAACTTACAAGTGTGATGATCTTGAGGTTCGTAGCACTCTCGGCCAGCAACTTGGCAAAGGATTCGCTATTTCCTTGCAAGATTTCTGCTTGCCGATGGAGCTCCTCTAGACCGCACGTCGGAGATGTCGGCGCCGCACCAGGAACCAAAGAAGTGCTACCCGGTGTAAGTACCGGATAAACTATCTTCAGATAGACTATGGTTTTCTTGGGTGTAGGGGCGCCGCCAACGGCAGAAGTACCAGCTTCCACCACCGCCTTGCCGCCACCGATGGCATCCTTATCTGGAGCTTCAGCCATTTGTTGGGCGGTACTCTCTTGCTTTGCCTGCTCGCCGACAACAGCAAGCTCGATAGAGGCGCCAGAATCCACTTCCATGGCAGAAGGGCCTGATGCCTCCTTAGCTTGTGAGCTTGTCGAGGCAGACGTGGGCTTGACGGTAGGAGTAGCAGGGGCGATGGAGGGGGAGGCATCGCGATGCAGCATGTCCTTGATATTTTGAGAAGCCCCCGATGTTTTGGAGGTCTTCTTGAGGCTGGTTGTGGCTTTCTTCGTGAAACGTGCGAAATGCATAAGTACAGGAGCAAGACAGATAAATAGACAATGTCGGAAAATGAGAAACTTACACAAGTGGGGGTGCTTTGGCAAAGGGGATCCCAGTAACTTTTCTCTTTTACGCCTCCAGGGCGGCGGTAGTCTTCTTGGAGGCTCTACCCTCTGTCTTCTTCTTCTTGCCTCCGTCGGCAGCGTCATAGGTGGAGCTCTACGCTTCCGTGCCAATGGAACATCATCGTCGGACACGACCATGACTTCCTTCATCTTTGGATCATAGATTTGGGCAGCCAGGTTGCCTTCCTCTAGATCGCTAAGCTGTTAAGTGAGAAATCACCATGTTAGATAAGATGGTGTTTGCAATACGGAAGAACTAGAGTATATGTCGTACACGGAAAATAAATACCTACCTTTGGGCACTTGCCGTCTACGAACATGTCGTAGGTGATGGTGAAGCCACGCTTCTTATCCTTCACCTTGACGATGTCCTTAAGGCGGAGCTTGACGGAGTCGCTCGAGAAGTTGTCCACGGAGATACGGAGACTATCCCTTCTGTTGCTGGTATACTCGTGCATGAGCTTCGCGCGGTGCTGCAGAGGTTGGATTCGCCTGATGAACCAGCACATGGCTAGGTCCAAGCCGGTCAGACCCGTCTCTACGAACCACTCGATCCGCCTTATGGCCCGAGAAGCATCGAGGTCGGAGGGAAGAGAGGCTTGGTATCTCCATGACGAGGCTTCAGCGGCGTCTCCATCAACGAAGTCCGGGTACGTAACTTGTCGGCCAGCCAGAGGGATGTCTGGTTCGTAAAAGTACGTCCTTTGCTAATTCTTGCAGGACTCGTGGCCGACGATGTCGGGGAACCGCCGGCCAGGTCGAATCTTGAAGCTTATGGTGCCACAGTTCCTAAGCTCTTCCTTGCTATGTCCGGCTTCACATTTGACGGTGAAGAAGTACACAAAAAGGTCTAACCTAGGCCTTATCCCTAGATATCCCTCGCAAAGTGCCGCGTGGTTGCTAAGCACTAAGATACTATTGGGGAAAAGGTTCTGAGGCTGGACCCTATAATGGTTCAAGACAGAGAGGAAGAAGTTGGAGATGGGCAGGGAGACGCCGCGTACCAGTTGAGCTTTTAGGTACACCTTTTCTCCGACTTGGGGAGTAGGTGTCACCTCGTCGGCCTGCGCCGCCCGTCAGGCAAGCCCCTCCGTCGCGGGGAGGTAGCCCTTGGCGATCATCTCTTGGATGTCACGGTCGGTGATATCCGAGCCGCGCCAGTTGCCCTTGTGCGAGTCTGGTTCCTCCTCCAACGGCTCCAGCGCCACCATATTAAGGTCGCCGCCGGTGGTCTCGATAACCGCCGATGCGGGAATGACTAGGCCCTCTGGAGGCACGACGATAGAGCTCGTCGGCTTTGCCGCGGCTTCGCTCGACGCCGCCATTGATGGAGAAGTGCTGCTGCTAGCCATGGAGTGAGGATTGGGTGTGACTGGTGCAGATTGGATCTAGGGTTTTTTTGAGAGTTCTCGCGAAGAGCTCGAGGAGACACGCGACTGGAGGAAGAAGATGATGCGAGGAGAATGAGGTAAAAAGTGGAAATTTCCCCACGGTTACTATTTATCATCCTCGGCGTGAAGATTCGTGCAGCTTGATCGGACGGTTGCCACGTAGACGACGTGTTCGCGAACGTGCGCGGAAATTTTGCCACGTCTCCAACCGTCGCCGCCAATGGTTCGTATCGCTCGCGCGGGAAAATCGGACATGATTGCGTTCTCTGCATGTGTGAGTTACGAGGCGTCACTGACCTAAGCCTACGCCGTCTTAGCTGACATGGGTAGATGAGCCATCACATCGAAGATTCCGACATTGACGGATCTAATCCGACTACGGAAGTGTGCGATGGAAGACTCAGCTTTTCTCCGGCTTACAAGTTGAAGACGGAGAAAGTTTTGCAGGGTTCTTTGGGAGGATTACAAGATATTGCTTGACGATTTGCCGACATCCAACTAGATGGAGCATTCATCTGAAAAGGCAAGACGGCGCAAGATCTCGGAGTTCTCCGGGGGCTACTGTTGGAGATATGCTATATGGGTATCCTCATAGCATGTCTCTTATCCGACTAACCCGGGTGGCCCATAGTCGGTAGCATGGCCTATGTCCTGCTGGGCGGCCCAGTTAGGTGGATCCAGAAGGGAGGCCCATGCCGGATAAAGGAAGGCTACGGTGGAGTCACCAGCGTACCCGGAGCCTTGGAGTGCAAGATACACAACACTAGTGATAGACGGTGTAGGACTCTGTAACCTGTCCGGATAGGACTTTTCCCTGTAACCCTAGGACCTGGCGACTATATAAGTCGGGCCTATGGGATCCTTTAGGGCACAATCTTAGACAACCTAGTGTCGACTACGACGCACCTCGCACAACGAAACAATCCCTATAACTCGGCGTATTTCCCTTATAGTGATTTATAGCAGGAGTAGGATTCCGCCACCGTTGTGGGATCTGAACCTGGGTAAGCTGTGTTACCTCGTACCCGTCAACCGTTCGCCTTACCCCACGTCTCTAAACACGCACTGTGAGGACCCTCCCATGGCGTACTCGTCGGCAATACCACGACATTTACAACAATTCCATCTTTACTGATCACATGACCGAGGAATTCTACCTCATCTAACCAAAATTCACACTTACTAAACTTAGCATAAAGTTTGTGTTCCCTTAGAGTCTGAAATGCTATTCTCAAATGATCAGCATGCTCTTCCTTATCCTTGGAATATATCAGAATATCATCAATAAAGACTATGACGAACTTGTCCAAATATGGCATGAAGATCTTTTTCATCAGATTCATGAATATTGCTGGTGCATTGGTCAAACCAAATGGTACTACTAGATACTCATGGTGTCCATATCTTGAGACAAATGTTGTCTTTGGAACATCTTCCGGTTTGATTTTTATTTGATGGTATCCAGATCTTAAATCGATCTTTGAGAATACTCCATCTCCTTTCACTTGATCAAACAAATATTGAATTCTTGGTAAAGGATACTTATTCTTGATAGTAACGTTGTTCAGATTTCTATAATCTCCACACATCCTTCTTCCACCATCTCTCTTATCCACAAAGATTACTGGTGTTCCCCATGGAGATACACTTTCCTGAATAAATCCTTTTCTGGCTAACTCATCAATTTGCTCTTTGAGTTCTTTTAACTCTTTGGGTCCCATCTTATATGGTGCTTGAGCTATTGGTGCAGTACCAGGAATTAGATCAATAGTGAACTCTATCTCCCGGTCTGGTGGCATTCCTGGTAGCTCTGCTAGAAAAACATCTTGAAACTCATTTACTATAGGATTATCTTCTAATTTGACCTCTTTCATCGCGTTGAACTGCAGATCCACCATAATGTGACTGTGCTTATCTGCTTGGTAAACCATCCTTGCTCCACTTGGAGTTTTGATCGAGACAGTTTTCTCCTCACAATTTATTTGAGCTCTGTGTTCCATCATCCAATCCATTCCCAGCACTACTGCAATTCCCTTCAAAGGAATCACATAAAGGTCTGTGAAGTATGTACAACCACGGACCGAGATAACCTAATCTTGTTTTATGTGGCGTACAATCACATTTCCCCCTACCGTAACTACGGTCATAGGGCATTCTAACGTTGCCCTTCTAATCCCGACTTATCACAAAATTCTTCAGAAATGAATGAAGTAGTTGCACCAGTATCAAATAGAACTTTGCCGGGATTGGTAAGGATATTGAGCGTACGTATCACTGCATGCTCCGAATTATCCACCTCCTCGAGGGTTGCACGGTTCAGTTTCCCGGTAGGTCGGTTCCTCTTGCCATTATTGTTCTTGCCATTATTTCCTCCTTTATTGGGCTATCCGTTTCCTCCACTGGCTGGTCCTCCTCCCTTGGTAGGCCAACCTCCTGGTGGTTTGCTCGGACAATCGGGCTTGATATGCCCCTTCTGACCACAACCGTAACAGATCACTACAGGCTTTTTGCATTCCCTCTAGAAATGCCCTAGAGTTCCACAATTGTTACAAATAACATTCCTTCTCGGATTGGATTGATTTCCACCACTGCCCTTGTTATTGTTATTGTTGTTGTTGCCATAGTTCATGTTTCGAGGTTTGAACTCCAGGTTGGGTTTAGGTTTGCTTGGCTGAATTCTCTTGGTTTCCTTCTTGGCTCTCTTCCTCCTATCCTCTTGGACATTCTTGTAATCATCTTCGAAAGTAATGGATGCATCCAGCAACTGCTGATAAATTTGCTTATTAGCTAACCTTAGCTGCATTTTCACAAATGGGTTTAACCCACGCAGAAAACATTTCTTCCACTTCTCTTCAGTGTTAACATCCTCCTCAGCATAACGAGACAATTGACTAAACTCCCGGATGTACTTCATGACACTAGTATATCCCTGCTGAAGCTCCTCAAATTCTCTCCGCTTCAACTCCATAACACTTTCCGAAACATGATATTCACGGAATCTCTACTTAAACTCCTCCCAGGTGAACTCCCTTCCTGGTTGTTGCATAGCCAACTAATTCTCCCACCATGATGCTGCAGGTCCAGTCAGAAGATGAGTTGCATACCTCAATTTCTCCTCATCATTGCAACCTACAGTTTTCAGCTTCCTTTCTGTGTCTGCTAGCCAATCTTATGCATCCATTGGTTCAGGTGCTGATGCAAAAGGTAACGACCTTGCATTCTGGAAATCAGATAGACTTAATCCTCCACCTTCAGGTGCCCGCTGATTTTCTAGTCCCAGCAACTCTTCCACGAACTTGTTCTGGGTCTCTTGCATCATTTGCATGCACTGCATAAAGTTCTGCTCCATTAACAGCCTCATTGGTGGTGGTGGCAATGCTCCCTGATTTGCTGCATCTGCATCGGCCTTCTCCTTGGCCTCTCGCTCCACCCGTTGCTGCTCAGTTTCGATTTCTACACCCGTATCCATGACCCTCTAGCCCTACAACATAAAGTGAATACTCATAATTACATCATGCACATGTGTTCTGAGCTTGAATTTACGCACAGAAGTAGTCACAAAATGAAGATCCAAAGAAATCCAAATATGCATTTCACATATTATACATAATCTCGTAATAATACAAAGTCATTACAACATATACCATATAGGTATAATCACAAAACTACCTTATTCATCTAACTATCTTATTTCTTGGAGTACAATACATGGTACTTGGTACCTCTACATATCTGCCTACTTCTAGTAGTAACTACGTTCATCATACATGCCTGAAGTCCAACCGTGATGACGTGTTGTTCGTCGCACAGTTTGTGGAACAAATGGCCTTCCAGAAGGAACATACTCTGTATCTGAAGTGTCAGGACTTGAGTTATTACTCAATCTGAGCGCATTGACTCCCTCCAGCTTAGCTGAAAAGTCTTCAGAAACATATTCCACATTATCTCCCGCTTGCATCTCCTGAGCTTCATTCCTTGAGTTGTCAACAGGATACGCATATCCTGCTGCTTGCCAGGTGCTCCTTTGGGCAAGATAGTTATAAACTAGATAATGTATATTCCCTGGGTTTTGAGAAGATGTTGATGATTCAAACACTCTCTCCTCAGGATCTTCTTCTTCATCCTGATTATCTATCGACATGGAATTTCTACTATTGTTACTAGGGTCAATCCTTTCACCCATCCAGCTAGATTGTCCAACATTTTCGCCAGAACCATCTGTGGACATCTGATGTTCATGAGATCCTTCATATGATCCCCTTCTCCAACCATCAGAATTCTCAATAGGAAGTTCTGAGTCAGAACCATCCTTTGATCCCTGTGGTACTGCATACCTCATATCCATAGTAGGATCATGTGTAGGTTCAGGGCTTGGTGAATAAGGATATGATATAAAAGATTCAGGATCTATAGGTATATCCTTAAAGATATGTGTTGCACTACTACCTGCTTCCTTCTCTAACTGGAATGCTAACTGCTTACTCCTTTACTGATCAGTTAGATCCTCTAACATGTCATTTTTATCTTCAACAATCACTTGATGTGTCTTGTAAAAAGACGCAACGAGTGTTCGGTATCTATCCATAAACTTGGAAGCTAACTTAGGATGCTTCTTAACCAAAGTAAGATGATCCGGTATAGGCTCCGAGTCTATAGAATCATGAGGTATCACAAAGAATGTGCTACCTTCTAAATCCTTGGCTTTATGCTCCCGGATATTAGTTATCGCCTCCACAACAGCAACATGATATGCTGCTAAATGACTCCTACCTTCACCTATAGGTAGATCGTGATATAATCCAAGCTCCTCTGGAAGTTGGATACTCACACGATACTTGGATAACATCCGGCCATCAAGGTAAGTGATAGTATTCACTGGAATTCTAGTTGGACAACTAAAGATCTTAAAAAGTTGACGAAGTTGGTCTGTGAATGATCCTTGATAATCATCAAGAGTCTCCTCTTTCCTTACCAAAGTATGTTTTGGAAACTTTGGTGCCATAGCTCTGTATATCAGGAAAATGATTTTTGATTAGTAACCAATAATATATTGCATCATAACAAAGAATTATCGCACTAAAACATATAACGGAATATTCTCATTTGAATACCCATTATATTACTTTTAGAGAATTCTTTATCGTTGCTAAACTTTCCTACAGGTAATACCCTTTACTAGGTTTCCAACCTAATGGTCAAAGCAATTTTCTCTGATACCAACTGCGGTGACCCAGCATACCACTGCATGTGTAGTACACTATAGTCGTTGACATGACACCCACAGAACACCGTTCCATAAATATCACATCCCTCGGAGTGGTACAACAAAAACATTGCGGGTCCATTTTACAAACATTCACACATTATTATTATAATACCAGAAGTTCAATACTTCAAAAGGTTTCAACTTACAAACCAAAATATAAAGTGTTTCAGCGGAATTTAAAGATAGCAACTCCGACTAGGAGTTGAGCTCAGCAGCTTATTCTATAGAGTTCATGCTGCTCGGATCCGTTGGTTACTACTAACTAGGGTACTTAGTTGGACTCGTTATCATCAACACCATAGCGGATTTCGTAATCCACTCCTTCAACACCTCCTGACAGGTCAGGCTCCTCATAGAACACATCTTCTTGACATTCAGCTGCATACATTGGCACGTCTTCGGGATCCTCAGAGTCTAAGCAAGGGATCAAAGGAAAGGATGAGTAACAGCGTTACCCAACAAGTTCATTATATGCAAGGTGGGAAGTTTGATGCTCTAACTACCACCTCGGACTATAAGTCCTTGGCACTATGCAGTTTTTTTGTAAATCTTTCTTCAAAGATTGATTTTATTATAAAAATCTATGACCATCAGCCTTCACAGGTTGACCAGAACTTTCATGGAGTTCCTTTCCTGCCGCATTCGTAGCTCCTTCCCGAAATAGGGAGTAACAAGTTACAATTCTTGCACTCTGGAGAGGTGCGATACTTTACCCATGAGAGATCAACTCCTTGTTGCACAACCGGGCATACTTTCCCGTCCACAATTCCATGATGTGGGGCCCAGTAGTTGGTCCAAGCCAATCACTACCCCCTTCGCAACCTCGCATGCCTCCTAGGTGTACACCATGCCCACATAATGAATTACGGCAATGGTTTGTACAAACCGTTAGATGCCAGAACTATCATGGGATGATGAGGGTTTCCACCCATATGTTGTATATCCTCTACGAATTACCAATTAATATGCATGCTACGAGGATAACAGCCACGACCTGCACATCCGGCTTCATGCGAGAGGAAGAAGATACAGCTGACTTCTCCGTCCCATTCCAAATCTCATGGCTAAGGCGTAATATACGGCACTAGCATCACTGATGTCAGGGGTTATTAAGTCCCTAATTGATCATCTTTGTTGCAAATAGAACCATAAGTTCTATTACTCCATTATATCATCACTTAGGATGATATCCATGATTTCTTTATTTGTGAAAATAATATTTTCTTTCTTTAGAGTATATGTGATAACACACAATTTGCAAATACTTTGATAAAGACTCTTCAAAGGATATGAGCAAGTGATGAACTTGCCTTGTGATGGAAAGGTAGTGAAGCCTGATGCTTGCACTGGACCTTGAGCTTCTATGTCTACAAAAACATCATTATTGCCCGGTAAGGACAATATTTAAAGAAGCAAAATGATTATGCAAAGTAATGCAATGCATCATTTAACTTGATATGCATTTTCCCATTATTATATTTTCTTAATAATAAAGTATTTATAAATATTATTTTTTAATATTTATAATATATATTGTATTTTTTATTTTATTTCACTTTTATTTGACTTTTATTGATTTAATAATTCTATTAAGAATTATCACTTAAATATCAAAAATTGTTATTAAATATTTGTTTATTATTTTTCAAAAATACTATAATATTAATTTATAACGAAAGTGATTTTTATTTATTTTTATCATCTTTCAATAATTTTGTAAAATTCCATAAGGAATATAAAAATTACAAAATTGTTAATAAAATTATTGAGTTTTATTTTATTTTCATAAGGAATACTAAAATTCCATAAGGAATACTAAAATTTTATATCTTATTTTATTTGGATAATTTGGATTATTGTGAATCCAAAAATATTTTATTTATAATTTTTGGACTTTTATTTTATTTTCTAGAATTTAATTAAGTTCAGGGGCATTTTGGTCTTTTCCTATTTATTAAAACAGATTCTAAATGACTTGGGCTGGCCATTTGGGCTTATTGGGCGGCCCTTGTGGCCCAATAGGATAGGGTCAAAACAACCACCCCGAAGGGTTTTCGGCCCACCCAGCCCACTCATTCGCTGTCTCCTCTCTCGAGCTCACCCCTCTCCTTCTCCTTCCTCGACCCCGTGGTCAGTGGTGTCGTCGCCGGTGATTCCCGTCGTCGTGGACCGCCCTGGCCGCCTCCGTGGTGCAGGAAGAGGTTGTAGACTCCGCTCTTCCCTCCCATCCAATTGGATTTGGACATGGAGCTCTCCTGCGACAGATCGATGCCATCCCGAACCCTAGGGTTTGGGATTGGCGTTTATCCTGGCGCCGACGCTGCTGCCGTGCGCTATGGTGATTCACCTCGCCCCTAGGTGTGGCTATGGTCGCCGCCGTGGCGCTGTATGGGTTGCAGTGCCCCTTGGGGGTGCTCCCTGTGCCGCCATGGTCGTTGGCCACCTCTGCTTCCTCTTCTAGTCCCTAGCGAGGACCTTTTAGTCCTCTCCCCTCATGCTCTCTGTACTAAGCCAATCTGTGCTAGATGTTGGTAGTGACCTTCCTGGTTACTGTCATGTCCTGATTAGGGTTCTTGGTTCTACTTAGGGTTCATACCCTGCTGTGGATTAGATACTAACAAATTGGATCATGTGTTTATTGTCCCTAAGCATGCTAAATGATTGTTAGTTGTGGTTTGTTGCTTAAGATGAACTGTGGTGGTGCTAGTGGCTTATCAGATGTTTCTATGAATTAATTTTGATTTGGTCAAATGATAAGGTTGCTATAGAAGCAATACTTGGGAAGCTTGTGGTTTACTACTTCACCACTGTCATTACTTGGTTAATGACAGTGAGTGTTGTGTGATGAAATCACTGTATTAACACCTGTTGGCTTAAGAATTCAAATGTAGTTTGAGATCAAATGGTTTCAAATAGTGAAGATATACATAGGTGAATATCTTGTTTATGATTCCTTTGTTTAAGAACAGGAAAATGATTTACAGTGGGTTGGTTGAATCTGTGAAGATTGAATGCTTAACCTCATTAATATAGAATTGTGCTTGTGACACCATCTTTGGATGGCACACAAGTTAGATTCTATTTCATTGTTTGGGTTGGTCCCAGCTTAAAATGAGTTTGGATTTAAAGATAAGTAAAAGTTTTCCTTTCTTAAATCCCTAAGACCAATGATGTTGGTCTGAGGTTTAGGGATTTAGACCTCTATCTAGTTGGTTCACATGATTTGATTCTGATAGTGATACCAGCTATTATTGCTTGAATCAAAGTTGGGAAAAGATGATTATAAGCTTGATAACTTATATAGATCCATAAGATTAGATTCTAAGGTGCTAATCTTGTCTTAGAGATGTGCCTAGAAGTTTAATCTTAGCTATGTTCATTCTTGAATTAGAATATAGCTTGATAGCTAAACCAATGATGTGGTTCTAAGATTTAGTTTGGATCCTTATATTTTTTGTTTACTTATAGAGTTTAAAACCTCAATGATGGATTCACCCCACTTGGGTGCTTTCTGAGAGTTTGAATGAGATACAGATCATGTATGCTTGTCTAATCTTAGACAGATAGATCTTGTGATGGTCTATTTACTCACCACTGTCACTTGATGTTGTGGTTGATCTTGTGGTAGCTTGATCTGGTGCTCCCCTAGTATTTCCAGCTCCTAGCTTGTCCTTGATCTAGCCCATCATCTCCTGATCCTAATGGCTTGATCTTGATCTTGCTATCCTCCTGATCTTCCCTCTCCTTATGTCATCATCTTGGTGATGTGATCCTAGGCTTTGGTTGGTTTGATCTAGCTTAGCTTTGGCTTGGTGTAGCTGTTGGCTGCTGTGCTTGGTTTAGCTGCTAGCTGCTGTGCTTGGTGTGTAAAAGAAATGGAATGGTGTGGGGATTGATTTCCCACGGCTGTGTTGACAGTTTTGTTTAGTCGTGCTACTGCTATGGTGTTGACAGCACACACCATGCAGTTTGGTGTATGTGCTGCTTGTGTGCTTGCTACACAGATGTGGATATGTTCATAATTTTTGAAAGTTACTTTCATCTTGTTACTTCTACCTGGCTGGTGAAACTTGCCCCTCTTTACTGTTATTTGACTTATGGCTTGAATTTATGAAAGATACATTCTTTCATTTTGGTGAAACTTGCCCCTTTTTATAAGATTACTCAATGATGAATCTTGATCAGTGCATTCGCTGAGAAGTCTGAGAGTAATACAATTTAACCTTAACTTTCTTTATTTTTGTTTGTGTTTGTTTTGCAGGTACCAGACTTGGGAATTCAAGATTCTAGTTTAGGTTTTCTTCTTTATTTATAGAATAGTCAAATGTAATATTCTTTATTCTTTTGTAATTTTAGTTCTATCCTTTTGTGATCTTTATTTTATTATTGTGTAATAAATATTATACTATTATCAATTAAAGAAATATTATTCTTTATTTATTTACTATTGTAAAAATTGTGGATGATTTTCATAAGTTACATTTTTGTAACTTATTTATTGAATGAAATTATGAAATGGAGATTCCTATACTTAATTACTTTCTTTATTTAAAGTTTGAGTTATTATTTGTTAACTCTTAATTAAATCCAATACTTAAACATCATTCAAAAATCCTATTGAATTATAATTCAAACACTCAAGTTTTTAAAATTCAAATTTCATTTCTCAAAACACATAAGTCCACAAAGATCATATCAAAGTCTATAACAATCATCCTTCAAGACTATACCTAATCTCAAAGTATGAAAGAAACCTTGATCACTTTAGGTTTTTATTTGGCGAAAAATTTACCCACATTTTCACAGATGAATGCATGCAACATTACAAATTTCTAAATCTACCCTTCGTTAGTTCCTAAATGCTGGGATGTTACAGCACCAACCAATCAAGAGGCACCTATTGGGCGAGGATGAAGGAGTACTTCAATGCACGCAACACAAGTGGCAATGAGTGCACCGATCGTTCTCTTCGGTCCCGATGGTCGGTCATAAACACTGATTGTCAAAAATGGCCGGTGCTTTGGCGGGGGTCAACACAATAAATCCAAGTGGCATGACTTCAGATGATAGGGTAAGTTGTTCATTGGGTGATTCTATCTCATGTTCAAGCACATATGTTTGTTGATATCCGTGGCTCACTCTTCTCTTATGTAGAACAACATTGCCCAAAATTTGTTCAAGGAACAAGGGATGAAAGACAAGAGGGGGAGGAAGATTCTTGGCAAGTCATTTGTGCTCCACCATTGCTATGTCGAGCTAGGGAATGAGAAGTGGAGAAACTGTGATGGGTTGGATGTGCACAACTTAGGGATGAATGCCACCAAAGCCACCACAATCATAGATGATGATGCATCAAGTGATGAAAACAAGAAGAGAAGCTCCACTCCACACTCGGTTGCATTCACAAAGAGGCCCGTGCTTAGAAGGAAGGCCGCCAAGGAGTTGATGAAGGGGAAGAAGGCCGGTGATGATGACATAGCAAAAGCTATGGATAGGATGGTCGATGCAAGGTTGAAGTACAACGAAGATAAAAAGTTGGCAAGGACTATGGAGGCCGAGGCCAAGGAGCGGAGGGTGGCTTTGGAGGAGAGGATTGCGGCCACCGAGGAGAGGAAGTTGGCTTTGAAGGAGAAGATGGTGGCCGTCTCCTAGCAAGCGTGCCTATTGGAGGAAGAAAGGAACTTCTTTACCATTGACACGTCCAACATGGATGAAAGGCAAAAGGAGTACATAAACCTTGCTCATGATGAAGTGTTGGACAAAAGAAGAATGATGACAAACTACTTGAAGGCCCAAAGTGAAGGAATGAATGCATTTTGAGGCATGGGTGGCTATGGAGGCTATAGAGGCATGGGAACAACAGCGAGAGCTTTTGGAGATATGGGATCACCACCGGGTGCATTTGGAGGCATGAGAGCAACACCGGGGTCTTTTGGAGGCTATGGTCGCATGGGGCTCGGAAGCATGGGCGGCATCGGTGACATGGGACTTAGAGGCATGGGAGCACCACCGTGGGGATTCATGGCCTCCTTGGTGAATGCATCACCTTCTATCAATATTGATGGCTATGTCATGACCTCTTTGGTGAATCCATCACTTTTTATCAATGTTGATGGCTATGAGATTCATCGCATGCCAACATCACCAACACCACTGTCCAAGACTCCCAAGGAGAAGAAGCACAAAATGAAAGTGGCAATGGCAATAACTATAAAGATGTTGACAAATGATGTGTCAAGATGTGTGTTCAAATCAAATTTATGTTAAACTTGATTGTGTGAAATTATCATTTGTATTTGAACCATGTTCTAATTTTGTGTTGAATTTGGTTGTGTGAAACAAGCATTTGGTGATTGTTGAGAGCCATTTGTTGTTGTATTTATTTTGGTTTGTTTAATCTTGTTGATGTGGTGTGGGTTGTGAAAAGTATTTGTCCCAGTGTCCGTGCGCTGCATTTTAGCGCGTCTGGTGGGGGAGCTATTTTGAATTTTATTTTTACTCGTCGATTTTAGCGTGTCCGCCAAAAGAGAAACACCGCGCACTAAAACTGGATTGTGGACTGCATAACATTTTTAGCATGTCCAATATCGCTTGAAGTTGCTCTTACCAACTTAGTTGCCATGTGCCATGTGGGTTCCCACTTGTCAGTTTACCACACGCGAGAACGGCGCTAACTTCCCCGCTACCTGCTCTCTCGAGTGTTGGCGCGCACCGACCCAAGCGGCGGCGCCGTTGGGCGATGGATCGCCCCCAGCGCCGGAACCCTAGCAGCCGCCCTCTTAAGCCGCCACGGCCGCCAGGATATCCGGACTTCCAGGCCCGGCCGGCATCGAGGCCTGCCCCCGAGCCCTCCTCTCCAGGTCCGTCTCGCCCACCCGCACCGCTTTTCCGCTTCTTGTACCGAGTTTAGATGTCCCTCGAGTTCTTGGAAGCAAAGGTTGAGACATAAGTTCCCATCTTGTGGGTTGGGATTTCCTGGGGTTGAGGGTTCAGGAAACGCCGCAGGGGTTAAATCGGCGGCACGATTCTAATTAGATTGAATCATTGAAATGTCGATGCTGCGTTTTTATTTTCGAGAAAGATAGAATAGTTCATGCCAGTTTTGGGGTGACTTGGGATCATTTCACAATCGATATAGTAGGATTTCGTGTTAGTTTAAGGCTGTGTGCTCCGATCGGGCGACCCCTGGCGACATGTTGATGCTTTCCATCCGTTCTTGTATATGTTTCATGAATCTGGGATGCGCGGTGTGTGTGAGCCCATGGCGTTTTAGGATTTTATTCCCCAATTTCTTTGGATTTTGTATGTTGAGCTCTGTCTGTTGGCTTATTTACCCTGAAGCCATCATGTTGGTCATTGCAGCCTTTCCAGTGAGAGTTTTATGTCGTCCTGGAAATCATTTTCAGTTTTGTGGTTTCATGTGTTGATGGAGTACCTAATGGCAGATGGAAGGCCAAGGAAAAAGGTTCGATTTGCAAGTGAAGCTGGCAGTCATCACATACATGCGAGACAGGATGCTTACAGAGGCAAAGCTGAGAAAACTAAGCCCCAAGGTGGTTCCAGTCTCTCTTTTTGAGATAGAAATGAAGTGATCCTAGTCTCAATGGAACCCCTTTCATTTTTTACAGTACAGAATTTATATAAGCCCCTCCTTTTGTGTTTCGCAATGCATTAGTTTTCTGTTAGATGCCATATATTTCCACACCTTGCTATTCTGTAATTAAAGCTTATAGAAAGCACTGTGCCACTCCCACTAGTATAATCTGTTAATTGTAATTATTTGTTATATGTCAACCTATTTTTCTTATTGGGATTCCTAGGAAAAAGGTTCAATATACTCAAAATTCTGGATATTTTAATATACCTGTTAGATTGATAGTACTTTTTTTTTAATAGTAGTACATAATTCATATAACTCCCTTCTTTTGTGTTTCGCAGTGCATTAGTTTTCTGTTAGACGCCATAGGTTTATGCACCTTGCTATTCTGTAATTAAAGCTTAAAGGGGACATTGTGCCACTACCACCAGTATAATCTGTTAACTTTATTATTTTCCTTTTATTTCGACCTATTTGCTTATTGGAATTCCTAGGAAAATGTTCAATATACTCAAAATTCTCAAGGATATTTGTAATGCACCTGTTAGATTGTTGGAGCAATGTAATACTTTTCTTTTGGATGAATCAATGCTGGGTTGGGAACAACCCACCTGAACACTTGTATTCAAACTTCCAAGGTAGCAAAATACATGGGGTTCGACTAACAAGTCTTCCCTACAATTGGAGTAACAGCAAAAATGAGAAGTAATCTGTGCTATGTGACACTCACACTCTTGTTCTGGCATCACTTCCTATGCAGTTTCCGATGCGAAAACTACTGAATTCAAATTCTTTAAGAAAATGTGGGAACAGTCAGGCTGTAGATCCCATTCCTTCAGACAACCTCATCAAAACAATGCGCCAAGCATCTCCAAGCAAAAAGAGGGCGAGAGAACCGGTTTGTAACTTTGTATACATGTCCATTTGATGTCTATATTCTTGTTCTCTTTGCTTCTTCCTGCTTCATACATTAAAAGGAGCTGCAATGGATCATTCGTATGAAATTCTTGTGTTCTTTCTGCATATTGTAGAACTGCATAATGTGGCATCAATCAAGAAGTTCCCTGTCCAGAAGGTTACTCCATGTCCCAATCAGACCTGTGCTACACCTTTGAATAATGCATTTTCTAATGTGCAAGTAGAAATGCAAGCCTCACATTCTGGTATGATTTCTTTCTTTGGCCTCCTCTTTTAAATATGAGTGTGGCGTCGCTAGATTCTTCTAAGTATTGATCCTCTTCTCTGCAGAACATGACAATCATGATACACCTCAGTTAAAACCATGTGATGGTGCCCCAACTGGTCATGTTTTCACACCCATGATTCAGACACCATTTGAACTTGCGGGGATTTCAAGAAATACTGGTGAGCATGTGCTCATCACCCAATATAAATACATAATGTAATCACTACTTTACTGCCCTCTTCTAAAAAGAAGTACTACACACTGCTGAAAGTTTTTGCTGTGTACAGTAGTCAACCTTCCTGGAAATTGTCCAGTCATACCACATATATTTTACCTGATAGTGTCAGTTATAGTTGAAGCTTTATTTACCATGGTTGGGACTTGGAAGTGATCAAATTAAAGATGCACTACTAAAATAAATGATGATATAATGATCATGCCAATAATCATTGTATCTTATTATTCTAGTTTTCTATTCCTTGCTGCCTATCAGACATCTGTTCTGAAATGTACATAATTTTTCCTTGCTTGGTTGCTGATACGTGCCCTGCAATTGTTCCCTGATACAAGAACTTGTTACTGCTTAGATACCTCGCCTTGTTGAGACGGTTGTTCATTTTATTTAAATTCTGGAATACTTCCTAAGTTCCTAAAAGCTTTATAAGGCTGTATTTGTGAGATATATTCTCTAAGCAGTGTATTTCTTACAGTTTGCAATTACTACATTTAGATGGGTTGCTAATTCCATTATGTTACTATTTGTGGTGTACTGGTAATGGTAACAGAACCTGGGAGTGGGCGGATGTTTTCAGAAAAGAGAAGAAATTTATTAAAGCTAGCTTCAAAAACCATGGCCATGGAAAGTTGTGAGTTATTGCAAAAAAGGTTGTCATTATATCATTGAAGACTTCAATTAATTTATATTTTTCATGTAATCTAATATCATTAGCGTGATGATTAAATTTCTCAGATCAGAATTTTTTGGTGATATCATGCAAAGGTTAGGCGCCAGCAACATAATAAGAAAGGTACTCTTTTCTGAGCCTCTGTAATTCGAACACTTGTGGGTACAAATGTATTATTACCTACTCCCTCTGTTCCACAATATAAGCCTTTTTAGCAAGCTGTTTTAGCTTTCTAAAAAGGCTTATATTATGAAACGGAGGTAGTACTGAAAGTTGGTTCTGTTATCTAGTTATATCAGTTTTTCCTCTGATAGTTACCCAATGCAATGCAGCACCATAAAGGACCCATGAGACAGAGGGAAATGGCTCACGGACATACTCCTTGTGATCCCGGAGTTCATTTTATAAACATGCTTGATTACAGGGGCGACTTCAATTCATTAAGTAAACTGAGATCAGGAAAGGAGCCGCCCTTTTATGCAAATGACGAATCGCGTCAGTTCCTAGCCTTGCCATGGGTAGACAAGCGGGGCCTTCCAAGTTTTCTTGATTGGGAAAATGGCTTACCTTGTGGGGACAATGATGCACACCAATGCATGCCACTACCATCAGCATATACTACAAATGTTTCAAGTTCTGATTGGAAAAAAGACACTGTTCACAACCAGGTTTCCAACTTTTTGCTAGAAGATGTCCAACCTCGCATGAAGAGAATATCAGATTCAGCTAATGAATTTGGCGGTAATATTCAAAGTGAGCCATATGATCATCATGGATGGGATCCTATGTTGTCGCTAACATTCACTGAATCAGTTCCAAATCGATTGTCCTTACCCTGTCAGATCGGAGAGCAGTCTGTGGTGCCATATGCACTATCAAATACTTCCTGGCAACCTGAGCTTTCCAGATCCCTAGAGCACTGTACTTCTAGGTCAGTTGGACTAGAGGGGGAGGACTTGACTGAGGCTGGATTGTTTGGTAATTCTGCTGCCGGACTTCTATCTACATTTGACCAGTCGCATGAGAAATGCACTTCTTCAAGTTTTTTAGAACTTAGAAATGGAATTCTTGATAACAGCAGTTTTTGCGGTATCTCCAACTTCAATGCTAGTGAGAGCAACAGCTTTATGTCTAATCCAGACAGAGGTTGCCTGAATTCCATATGTTCAGCTTCAGATTACCCTTTTGAGCAGGGCTCGAAGAGTTTTTGTGACCCTGCTGTCCGTACATCTTGTTTGGCTGGAACTGAGGAAGAGGCAGAGTTGTTTGATAATTCTGATACTGGGCTTGTACAGGGGATGGATCTGATACCTGTGGCATTCACTGCTTCAAGTTTTTCCAAGTACTCTGGAATTCTTGATCCTCGTCATGACCCGAAGGACAGCAACAGCATTTTGCCTGTGGGTGCAGATGACGCCTGTCTGGATTCCTTGTCTCCATATTCAGAGCATCCTTGTGAGCAAAACTGGGAGAATGCACGTGATTCCTCCACAGAATTGTGGTCATCTTCACATCATGTCCAATCTCACGGCGGCAGTTTGGGAGCTATGTTCCGCTTCACGTCGAACGGAAGTATCTGCAACGATGTTGAAGATGACCACAGTTTCACACTAGTCGAAGCCAACCCCAAGAGTGGCTTGTTTGGTACATCTGATCTCGCATTCTTTGGTTCTTGCTCTACTATGGGTAGCATCAGGGAGACTCCCATGTTGTCTTTCGGTGGCGTAAGGTGGTAGCTCTGCGCTCCATCGTTGAAGTGCTATTTTGTTTCTTTCTGGATTGACCCTGTTAGTGGATGATAGATGCTGCTACATGCAATTTTGACCTTAGTTTGGGTGTACATAGGCGGATGTTAACTAGTACCTCAAATTTGTATAAGTGAAGCGATGAGTTTACCCCAGTTCTGAAGAGGCTAGCCTAGTGGATTTGTAAGGAAGTGGATGCCTGTAATTTTATAACATTGATCCAGTCAGAACTTTTTGAACTGATGTGTTAAGTTGTAAATTTGCCACGAAATGTACATATATTTGTCTCCTCGGTTTGCTGTTGAAGTTGAAGTAGGAGTGTGATAGCAAGGGAATCCAAGGAGGGATGAATGTATAAGCAGGAAGGCAGGAACTGACTATTTATTTCGTCTTTTCCTTTTTGTTAAAAAAAGTGTGGCCTCAGCATGCGTGGGCGCAATTGATTGAACAGAACATCAAGCTCATGTTTCAGTTTTTTTTTACTAGTATAAGTAGATAGATTAATCAACGATTCCCTATCTTTTTCCCTTCCTTTCAAGAAGATAGAATAAACAAAGCACAGGCTGAACGTGGAACTGTAAGCCTGCAACTGTAAAGAAGATTTACTGGGAAAGAAGAACCACGGTGGAAATTCTGTGGATAAAGTAAACCGACAAAATCGATGGTCAAAGACTCTCAAAGTGAAAGATCGATTTCCCAAACTTTTCCACTGAACCTTTGTACCGTGAGCATGCGAGTAATTTCCCATGGTACAAGGCTACATTGCCCTTTGGTTAAAAGAAAGCTACTACTCCCTTCGTTCCAAAATGTCTTAGATTTGACAAAATTTTAATAAATCTAGACACTATTTATATAGATTTATCTAAATTTTAACAAATATAAGACATCTATTTTA
This sequence comes from Avena longiglumis, assembly GCA_030063025.1. NCBI lineage: Eukaryota > Viridiplantae > Streptophyta > Magnoliopsida > Poales > Poaceae > Avena > Avena longiglumis. The sequence goes on from CP125978.1 coordinate 398,955,854, forward strand.
GAACGAAGGGAGTACAACGCTGAATTCACTTTTTCTTGGAAGTGTCTGCCTCGACCAAAACGTACTTTCTCTAGGCTCTAGCCCTTTGTACCTCCCAGGAAGGGCCGGCCGTCATATGAAAAGAAACAACACTCCGGCATAGCGTAAACCCCAGAGCATCTACCAAGTACGGATGAATCAAGAGGGGGCGGCTAAAACCCATCCTTCACCCTCGCCGGCGTAGCCATCGGACCGTCCCGCCTCCGGTGGCTTGGAGGTGTGACGGACCATGGCCCCTCGTCGACGAGAGGTCTCGTCTTGTGTTTTGTTTATATTATTTTTCAGTGTCTTGTTTTGAGATGGTGAGACGATTGCTATGTTCTAAGTTAAAATAATAAGGTCCTTCTCACTCTATTCTCTCGCTCCGGTGATGCTTCTAGCGATGGCGAAGGGTGCATGGAGTCTTTTGTCCCAGGATCTCATCGGGTTCAATCGGTTTTGTGTTTGTTGGTGTGGTTTTAGACCAGTCATTTCCGATCTACGATTATCATCATTGTCGATGGTTGCTGCTCTCGTGCGTATGTCTGTTGGGGTCTTAGCACAACAACTTCTCGCTAGTACAACAAGCTCTACTACGATAAGCTTTGTTCGCCTCCGACGATGGAGGGGCGGTGGCGCTCGGCTCGTGCTAGTGCATGTACTTGTCGCTGGGTGATCCAAGACCTATTTGTAATCTTAATTACTTTTAGTCCTCTTTGCACTATTGTTGATGGTTATTAATAGATTGATCAAATTTTGAAAATAATAATTCTATAAGGGCATCTCCATCGGACCGACCCATTCGACCATAGGCAGTTCAAATCGTTCTGCACAGACGCCGGGACGGCCAAAACCCGCCCTAGAGGCCCGACCCAAACGACCACGCTTTTTCGGGCCAACCCATTCCTCGCCTAAAAATGTGCTGGACATGCGTCGTTGTGGACACGTCGCAGACGCCGCGCTTGTCCCCCCTCGTATTCTCGAGTCCCTCCCGGGCCCGCCTGACAGTGACCCAACGACCACTGGTCTCCAACCCAAAAGCCATCAATGGAGTAGGCGACTCCTAGGCTGGTCATGCCGCCTGACGCCTATGCTGCACGCGTCGCCCAATGCCCGGGCTAACCGCTCGACATCAATGTCAGTGCATCGACGCCCACAGCAGCATCCAATGCCCTTGCCTTTTTAAACACGGCGCCGCAACCATCTTCTCCATACAACACCACCTTCCATTTCCCACCCTTAGAGGCAACGCGCCAGCCATGGCAAGCGACATAGGAATGAGGGGAGGACGGGTGGGACAACCACTGGGTCCTGGGCGTGGGAGAGGTCGAAGAGGACAATGTGGGGGAAATGCAAAAAATGTTTCGCAAGCGCCTTCCCCATTGCCACCGACATCGCCATCTCCTTCATCTTTGCCACCACCTGCGGCCATCAACAACCTCAACTGTTTTGAGTTCTACGTCACCATCTACCTGGGCATGAACGGGGACATGCTTATTCTCACCACGAATTTCATGACCCTCGTCGAAGGGCAGGGGCCCCACCATGTCGTGATGAGGGTACCCGACGGCTCGACCGTCCTCTGGTCCATGGAGGTGATGTTCGACCACCTCAACCAGATGTACCTCGACAACGAGTGGAGGAAGTTCTGCCATGTGCATAGCATTGAGGTCGGGCATTTTCTCGTCTTCACATATGACGGAGAAGTCATGCTCACCGTCCGTGTCTTCGATGAAACTATGTGCCGCCGGCACTACCACACAGGTTCTGAATCCGATGACTAGACAAAAACGAGATGGAGCCTTCTAGATTAAATCTACTATGTTTTTACCTTTCCAGTATGTCCTTGCAGCAAGCAAATTGCCAATACATATGTCAAGACGAAGTCTTTTAGATTAAATCTACTATGTATGTAAGGTAGGACAATTGTAAGCAAAACTATGTATACGATGTAAGGCAATTGTTAGCAAAATCTATAAAACTATGTATGCAATGCAAGTCAAATTTAGACATAAATTTTGAAAAAAATTCGGTCGACACCGTTAGGGCACCTCGACCCAAACGGACAGAGGTCAAAATGGTCTCTGTTCATGTCCACGGGCCGTCTCAAACGGACCTATCTAGACACATTTCTTATCCAAAATGAATCGATCCATTGAAGATGCCCTAACATGAGCTATAATCCCTCTGAACTGAAACGTGGTAGTAGGAAAAAGGAGCTGTCGACATGTCTCGCCTTGACGGTGACTTTCCACGACATGCATTGCCTTGTGATGATGGAGTAGCGGTCGCGGTTTGAGATGTCACGGCACGGGTCCAAGTTTCAAAACGCCCTGCTCCTTTCTAGAAGAGCACTCCTGGAAGAAAAGTACGTACTACTGCACAGGTGCCCATCATGAAGAACTATTTCTCGCCTCATATTGAGCGCCACATCTCCGAGTGCGGAAACAATGATACAATATCCAACCCGAAGAAGCTTTTCGCCTTGCGGACGGAAAAGCATCCATCGTTCCGCGACAAAGTCGCGCCCCGTCGTTCCTTCTCACAATATTGTCGCCGCATACGCTGAAAATGAGGAGGATTGGGGAGGCACAGACATGGGTAGATTTGTCTTCCCTATCGGTGTTGCTAGGGCTCGGTTGCCTAGAAGACGTGCTCTCCCGACCAGCAGGGAAAATGCCTAACGAAACCTAGGTTCATGTGCCGTTTTTTTGAAACTTAGCTAGAAGCCGCAAGAAAGGAACTAATAAGTGAAAATTGTGTTTCTAAAGAAGCGAGTCTAGCTTTCTCATCCTCTGTGTTTTCACAGGTATCACAATTGGTAAGAACTTATAATGAAGTTTTCTCTCTGATGGACATTCCCTTGTTCTTATAAATTCTTCTTTTACCTGCCTATGTTTATGTTTATGTTACCTTTTTTTAAAATACCTAACGGATACTGAAAAGACTTGACTTTTACATGTCTAGATTTTTTTTTGAAAATGCTATATTCATATTACACGGATACCAATTACCCCATCCTCTGTAACAACGCATATCCTATTGCCAATACGAATGCACATAGCCAAAAAAGAAAAAAAAATATAAAAAAGAAAAGTCCCGCCAGCAGCAACACTACCACCACCAAAACAACAACAGAAGTCCAACCCCTCCAAAAGTGACGCCTCCAAAAAGAAAACAGTGCACAAGCATTGTCATCACCTGATCAAAGATCTTAGGTTTTCACCCTGAAGAAAGTCCTCGCTCGCAAAACAATGTCTTCTGCAAGACCATTGCCAGACACAACCAATGAATGCCAGACCTTCGGTTTTCACCCTGCAAGGTAAGACTATAAACTCCTCATGTGATGTCACCCCCTCTAACAGACACTGCTGCGAGTCACAGATAATAAAGCCAGATCATCATTGCCACAAAGACTCAATCCACCATAGCTCGCCCACATGTCCCTGACTTCATGACATTCTCCGCATATGACTTTACCATATGTATCGTCAAAGACATATCACATGATGGTAATAGATCGAAGAGCTTCACCACGCTCCTACTGGAACCAAACAGACAGCAAAAAACACAGGTGTGCATGACCGAATTCCATCCGATCCAGCAATCTCCAGGCATATACGTCTATGGAAGTTCGCCGGTGGAGCCTTCCGGAACCAGACACTCCAGCAAGATCAATGGATACACGCGTCAAGTAGATCTTCGTCTTGGTGCAAGAGGGATCGGAGGACCACCCCTTTTATTCAAACCGGGCCGATAGCCCCCTCGCCACCCGCAGGCAACCTGCAAGTTCTGTTGCACCAAACCCTACCAGCAGCCCTGCGGCTAGGTGTAACATCCTAGGATTAACGCCTAGAAATAGTAAGGACACATGTGTGTGACTTGCACATGCATAAAAAAAATCGTGGAATTTTTGCGCAAAACTAAAAAAGTGTGGGAGGGGATCGAGATCTCTCTTGTGCTAGTGGAAACATTAGGGAAAGTGCGATGGATTTCGACATGACCCTAATTGATTTCTTTGACTTGGAGAAAATAATTCAATTTGGAATATTTAATATCATACTGAATTCAAAACAAAATGAAATTATTTTATGGAAAACTAAAGCATTTCATAATTGAAATATAATTATGAATAAATAATATATACTTTATTATAATAATAAGAATACTTGGTTGTTACAATATACAAATAAAAGAAAAGATTAAACTTCACTACTTAATATAATATTACATTGTCTTTTCAATAATAATGGAATAATACTTTGTTATTGAGATATAATATTTACAAACTTTAAATTACAAAAAGAAAGAAAGCTTTTAGCTTTATTAAATAAGATATAAATATTTACAAGTTTGATACTTTGATCTACCTTTGGTTTGTATTTGATTTGATCTTCGAGTACTATTGCGGTTTGCTACAATAACTTCCAGATGATTTCCGTTTGTAATACAATTATGCCTTTGATTTGTCTCCCTCTCATGTCTGAGTAAATCCCCATAAGTGTGGAAGATATAGGGAATTGGTGAGATGTGTCATGCCTCCTTTTTATCCATCCATTTGTGATTGTTATAGTAATTATTAATTTGTGATAATGATTATCTATGTTTTCCTAATGCTTGTTATATAATTTAAGGGCCTAGGTAACGTGATCTAAAGATATCATAGGTATGAACTTGTATGCTAACGAATCGGCGACCCCCGGCCGATATCAAAGAGGAGTTAGCATCACTCGAGGACAATAAGGAACCATCAAGCAAGACCTTAAACGATGTGCTGACCATTGTCGTGGTAATAGATAGACGGATCATTGGGACTAGGAAGAATTGGCCATGAGGACTCCTAGTTGGTATATGGGTTTCTTGTCTACTCACTTAGAAATAAGAAATATCACAATTACTTATTCCCCTTTATCCATTTGGCATGTTCACTATTACCATGAACCATTTCTCTTCGCGCCTAATTTCTCATATGCAGGAACTCCACACTCATTTCCAGTCTTTACTTTTATGCAATTTACTCCTTATTTATTTCCTACGCAAGTTTCCTCTGTCTTTTACTCACAACCCTCCACCATAAACAATTGTAGTCAATTCACTCAAGACTTGTGACACCTTGGGTGTGACAGCAACGCCTCCTAAAAGCACTTGCCGAAGCTCCTTGTTGGGATAGATATAAAAAAATAGAAATAATACTTCCGCGAAAACATTATCTAACAAACCTGTACACTTGCAGACCATCAGCTATCTATGTGGTGCAATGAGCTATGTCATTCACTATTCAGGACACCCTGCTGTGCTTGAAGGATATAATGATTCGAACTGGATCTCTGATGTTGATGAACTCTACGCCACGAGCGGGTATGTGTTTACCCTTGGAGGTGGCGCAGTGTCATAGAGATCTCATAGGCAGACCATATTGACGAGGTCAACTATGGAAGCAGAGCTTACTGCTTTAGACACAACCACTACTGAGTTAGAATGGTTGTGTGAGCTCTTGATGGACTTGCCTGTGGTTGAAAAACCTGTGCCAGCAATCCTTTTGAATTGTGACAACCAAACTGTTATTGTCAAGGTGAACAATTCTAAGGATAACTGAAAGAACATTTTATAATACCTAGTGTTTTGTGTGTTAGATAACAATATCAAGGATTATTTGATGTGTGTTGAAGTGTTGCAGCTCTCTCTGAGAAAAAGGGAGAAGGATTCTGCCTTTGGAGGGCGGATAATCCGCCCCTCCCTCTTCCCTAGCAGGCGCAAGCCCTAGAAGGGGAGCAGAGTTTTGGCCGGATTTTCTGGCCCCGCCGGATAATCCGCCCCTCGGGGGGGGGGGGATCGTCCGTCCCCTTGCTCACCGCCAAGGCGCAAGCCCCAGAGAGGAGGCGGAGTGTTGGCCGTACTTTCCGGCCTTGCCGGATAATCCGCCCTAGGATGGGTCCGGATTATCCGCCCTGGGAGGGGGCCGGATTATCCGCCCCCAAGATCTTCACCAAGTCTCGCAGGCGCCAGCCCCAGAGAGGTGGCGGAGTTTCCCCCAGAAAATCCTCCCTTGGGGCGGAGTTTCCCCAAGGGGGCGGATAATCCGCCCCTAGTGGGGGGCAGATAATCCGCCCCCAAAGTTGTCCAATGGCCAGATCTAGGGAGGGGGTATTTAAGACAGCCTTCCCCCTCTTGCTAGACTTCTTGATTCATTCGAAAAAGACAATATCAGATCTGAAATATTCATCCAAGAGAGCTCCACCTAGATCTACCCAAAGGCCCTGTCCCTTGGGGAATCGAAGGAGGAGAACTCGATCTTCATCATCAGCAATCAAGCGCTTCATCTCCTCTCCATTCATTTGGAGAACCACCGATCTAGTATTTCTTGCAAATACCTAGATCCTTGTTTTTGTTTATATTGATAAACCTTGTTCTTGTGGCAGCTTGTTGTCATCTCGGGAGCCCCCAATTCGGTTGTGGGTGTGTGCCCTGATAGTGTTGTAAAAGGCACTGGTTCCTGCCTCGAAGGGATCCAATAGTGGAGAAGGTGGATCATGCCTCTCGTGGCGAGATTCATCGGAGAATAGGGTGAGAGGCCTTTTGTGGCGTGGTGGTCTTAGAACCGCCCACCCCTCCAACGCAGATGTACTTCCCTTAACAAGGAAGGAACTGCGGTAAAACAAATCCCTGTGTCTTCGCGTGCTCCACTACGGTTCCCTCGCTCCTCTCTTTACGTGCTTAGTAGTTAGGGTTGCATATAGGGAAATTCTCGTAGTTGCATATCTAGAGAATTTACTTTGTGTCAAGCCTAAATTGAAAAAGTATTAAAAATTGGTTAGTACCTATTCACCCCCCCCCCCTCTAGGTGCCCATACAATCCATTTCAATTGGTATCAGAGCCCCGACTCTTATTTCGGGCTTAACCGCCTAAGAGAAGTATGGGTTCCAAGGTAGATGGGAGTGATGCTCCGGAGGTAGTCACCATGAACGATCTCAAGACGTTGGAAACAACCTTGATGAGTTCAATGGAGGCTAAGATGGAAGAGATGCGTCAATTGATAATGCGTCTCCACATCCGCAAAGATCACCTCCATCTAACTTCGAGGATACCACTCCGCAATCCAAGGAAACGGGTAAAACTGTTTCCAAAGATAACGAAGTGGTTGGTGATGACACTAGCAAGAGCTCCTCCTCGAAAAAGGATAGCGATAAGGATGGATACAATGAGGTTTCTCATGTGTATTCCCCTGATCCACCTATCCCTCACCCACATATACATAATAGGGGTGATCCACCCAAACTTTCTGCATCTACTTTTTCTCAATGGCAATTTTTGATGAAGTCTCATGTGTGCAGTTCCTCCATTGAGTTGTGGAAAATCATAGAAAATGTTCTTCATGTTGGAAACCCCAACAATCACACAAGAAGAGAAATTGTTGATAGCCAAATCAACGCTATAGCTCTACACATGATACAGCTTGGTGTGGGTGACAAAGACATGTCACACATTCAGCATCTTAGCACAGCTAAGGAAGCTTGGGATGCCCTCACCGAGATCTTCATCGGAAATGAAAGTATGAGAAGGAATAGATATGATGCTTTGAGCAACGAAGCTGAAGGATTCTATATGTTGGATGGAGAAGACCACGAGGACATGTATAGGAGGCTCAAGGCAATAGCCACAACCTTGAAACCACTTGCGGCTCATGTTGATGATGCTTGGATCAAGCGCAAGTATGTCGGTTCTTATGCCATTTGAGCCCTGATTTGAAAAGTCTCCAAGGTAGGCATAACTATCACCTAATGTCATCCAATGAGGTAATGCAAGAAATGGCCGCTTTCAAAGTGGCTTCCAAGAATGCCGAAGATGCTCATGCTCGAGCTATGGGGATGCAAAATGGGGCCAACATGGCCTTGAAGACTAGTGTGATTGTGTTGCCTGTCAAAACCCACCGGCGAGCAGCGACGAGCAACACGAAGAGGAGGCTCCGAATCTGGTGGGCCACGGTCCCTGCAACGGCCCGCAAAACTCCGACACGCCCCGCTTGGTTCGAGGGCGTGCCACCTGACCTATACCTGGTCAGGAAGGTGATGGATTGCTTCGATCAGTTTCCTGCATGGTAAACAAGTATACGTAAAATTCGAGCCGTGACCGGCTCCCAGGTTTCCCTGTGAATCGGCTCCTGGAGCCGATTGTCCCATGGTTCTGCATTAAATCTATGATAACATGGGGTTTTGCTTCATCAATATAAGTTAAATCGATCTACGACAGTTTAATGTTTTCACCACGTAATTGGAACGTCCTACACGTAATTGAGCCTGGCAGATACAAAAGATGATAGAAAACTAACCCTAGAGGAGGCCTAACAACCGACGAAAGATCAATTACCGGAACAACTCCTCTCGAACTAGCAAACCATATCCTTACGTACTACTGGATCGTTCAACCCGTTTGCAAGGCCTGACTACGTGGATATCAAACTAAACCTTGGAAACCAAGGCACAACTATAACAGATCGAATCAATCAATAAGGATCAGCAAGATGCTACCCTTACACCCGGAAAAGGTGCAAAGGCGCGAGGTAACTAGAGGTAGCATAACTTAAACAATCATAGCGAAAAGTACCGATGCTAACCTAAACAAATCTATGATAATAGTATTACTCGCCATCAACAAGGCTTCAGAGAGTAACACCAAATAACGCATAAGAATATCGCCTAGATCGCAAGATGCGATCTAGGCAACACACTTACCCGAAAGAAACCCTAGAAACAAGGGTGGCGATGCCGAGATTGTGTTTGTTGTGAACGTGATTGTCCTCCTTTTCTTGATAACCTTAGGTACATATTTATAGTCCGAGACTTTCTATCTTTGGAATAACTCTACAACTCTATCTCTTACCTAAACCGAAACGGAACCTACTACAATATCTGATACACGGGCAATTTAGCCCAAACCCACGCCTGAGGCCGATTCAACAACTTGTTGCATATATGTATCTTCCAAGACCATCTTGATTACGTCCATCTCCTCCTTTGGCCAAAATATGGCGATAACACATGCCCCTGGTTTTGGCAATAATAATTCCAAAACCACTCTGTGATGTTTTTCTTTCCCTTCCCCTTTTTTCACATCGGGTTACGCTGCGTAGCGTAATCGCCACGCCACCCCTTCATCATGATGCCTGTCTTCTCAACTCCTTCGCGGCATGATTTGACGATTTTGGCGGACATTCGGGAAACCGCTATGGCATTGAACCGCCTCCCACTATTCCCCTTATTTAAATTCATCGAGCAGTTTGCGGTCCCATTTTCCTCCAAGAGCCAAAACCCTCTTCCTCCGCCGAAAAACCCTCTTCCGCCATGGCCTCCTCTTCCGCCTGCCTCCCGTCTTCCAACACCATTAGTGACCGGAGCCGACGCCGAGCACTACCATGGCGGCAGATGAGACTCTCGCCCACAATGGTGGGACGAGAGGATTGGGATTTCGGCTTGGTCGGAGGACGACGCGTCCCGATCGACGCGGGAGGGCCTCAGCCTCGTCGGGAACTGGAGGCGAGAGCAACACGACGCCTGGTCACAGGGCGGCGTCGAATCCTCCGGACGAGGAGGAGTGAGGAGGACACCTCCTCCGATGAGTATCCACCAGTGAAGCGCTTCCGCGCCGGGTCCAGCGAGGACACCAAAGACGACGACGAGGACGAGGAGGCCCCAGCATCTTCAAGAAGAAGGCGAAGACGGCGCAGATACCGATGATGAACAAGACGACGGGAAGACAACGGCGGCGACCTCGGCCTCTAGATCGGGAACTAGTAGTAGTAGTAGTAGTAGGCTTCCTTTGTAAGCAATCAGCCCCATCAGAATAATCGTCTTTTGAATGAACGAATATTACTTTTCCAACTCGAAGATTGCTTTTCCGACCCAATTTCGCCGATAGTCAAAATAGGTCGATGCTCCAGAAGCCGATAGCACTGTATCGGCTTTCACCACATTGCGCTCATACAGTCAAACAAGTCAAATCTCAAAGAGCCGATGGTAAAGCATCGGCTTTCAAAAAAACGTTGACAAGGTAAATTTTGGTCGCGTATTTAAACAAATGAGCGGCCACTTTCCGATTCAAGCGGTAACTGCGACCTTCTTCAAAAAGGCGACCCAGATCTCCAATTGCCCACCGACCAGATCGAGCTCACAGCGACAAGAACCCTCGATCCCCAACTGCATAGATCCATCTCCGCCGGCAAACTAGATGGCGGAATCGTCCAACACCAACCCAGAGGTCTCCGGTCTGAAGGTACGCCTACTCCTCGCAGTCTGAACGCGATGCTAGAATTTAATGGCGAACACCTGAATTAATGCCTTATTCCACCATTAAATTTTCTAGGTTTCAGACATTCTGCTGCCGCATCCTTCTCTCCCAAATTCTCTCTGTCTTGGCCCTCGTACAGATTCTAGTCCTTCCCATCTGATCTCTTGCGAAGCAAACAGAATCCCCTTCGTAAGCCAAGACCTAGATTTAAACTCTTGGGCCATTGCTTGCAGCCTGGCCTAATCCCCTGAACATTGGGTCTCTTAGTTCAGAGGTAGCTAGAGCTTACCAATCCCAATGGGAAACCACGGAATAGCCGACGCCTTGCATTTGTCATTGTCTCCTTGAGAAACATGAGAATCTTCTCAAAACCATCGGCTACTCAGTCCGACGCTCAATCGCTTCATGTTCGGTCATGGCCCTATGTCACCAACCTTGTTAGGCGGTGATGATTACTGATGCGGATGTTACATCACCCAGCCCCGCTTTTAAATGACCAAAGTTCCCTACAAACCGCCTTCTAAAACAATTGCACGAACTGGGTGCCTACCTCCAACGCCATATGAAAACAAAGGGCTGCACACGAGAAAGAACACAGCCTTTCTCAACTTCGGCTAGAACATTTCATATTCTGTGGCCCTTCCTTGCTCCAACCAAGAATTATCTCTCCTTAGCCCAGGCGGCCAAAGGCACTCAACTTGGCATCGGCAAGCTGTTCCTTGGAGAGGTCTATCGATATCTCCGGTTGATGTATGTCAAGTTGTTCTCGCATAGCATCAAACAGTGGTCCTTGGTGGTTCATTCAGCTATGGGCTCACCAGTATTTCAAAACCACATCCCAAACTTCCCCTTTTGGTGAGTTGCACCTTTCCGATGTAAAAGGGAAGCGATCCGATGCACCGCCTATGGCCAAGCTTTGTATAGACTGCCAGTAGTAAAGCCGACCCCTCAAGAGGCATCCAAGTGGTTCAGACTTTCTTTCAAGGCTGGACAATCCTATCTTCTTTCCTTACATGGAAGAATCGGAACATTTTGAAAACCCACTCTCCTTCTAGACAATTTTGCCGATGACACCAAAGACTCTGACTCTTTCCACGTGATCCGTCCTGTTTCCTTCCGGTTGGCATGAGTACATCCAATGTAATAATCAAGCTGGTACGAATCCTACCGGCCGTCGTAGTGGCTCGGCAATTTGGCCTTGGACAATTACCTCCCATTTCTTTCTCCACCACCTTCTGAGAGCAGAGCCGACCGCTGATCCCTCACCACCAAAGGTGTTATTCCTTCTTTGATGCTCGACCATCCCAATTTGAATGACCTCACCTTCGCCTCATCAACCGATGGCTTCAAGACCGGTGGTCGATGTGGAAGACTCACGCCTTCAGAGAGCTCGGGACCGTTCTTTGAAACAAATCGATCTCGACTATGACATCCCGTGGAGCAGTACCACTACTTGTAAATTTTCTTGATGCAGCTCACAAATTATTCTTCTACTAACCCACTCTTTCTCTTTGCGGAACAAGATGGCCCTGAACCTACGCATGTGATGGCTCCCCCTTCGAGTTCTTTCCGCCACTCTGTGGTTCTTTTTACGCAAAAACTCGCCACCCTTGAAAAAGGTCATGATGCGTAACCACCGATAACACCACAATCGGCTTCCAAGAACCAAGCAACTCCTAAGTCATGCCCTCGAGTTCCAACTAAAACAAGAACGATGACGAGGAAGGTAGCTGCCAGAAGACCTTGAGGCCGGAGCCCTTCTCCGAAGCTCGCATGTAGGCTGATCCATGCCTTTGGTCGATCCTTCTCATTCTTCCATTCTTGCACATGCTCGTGCTCAATGGTTCTCCTTTTTCTGAGGCTTCCGTCGAAGACACCTCCAGCGAGGATACTCAGACCAATCGAGGAGAACTGGGCCCAACAGATTCTGAGAGGACCATCACACCGAGCCAGCCAGATTCACCACCATCGGCTTCCAGGAAAAGGTCGGTTCCTGAACCTACTGCCCCCCGAGCACCAGTCGAGGCGGGGCCAGCTGTGGGTCCCAAGAGGGCTCGCAAAGGACTGCAAGCTTCTTCGTCGAGCCAGGAGGTTTCGAAAATCATCACCCTTCATGATCTTACCACTTGCTTCTTTTTATCTGCCGATTCATCATTACTTACATCGGCTAAACACCTTACATGCAGACGACTGATGCTTCTAGTGGGAAAGCCGGGGCGGTGCCGATGCCTTTAGCCAAGCCGGGTCTAACAATCCCCGAAGGTGCAGATGAAACGGCTACCATTTTGTCCAAGCCCCCAGCAACCACACATAAGCCGAGCGTCCCGTCATCTGCTATCCCGTCGACCTTAGGAGAGGTACGTTAGCTTTTTTCGGCTCATCCTTGCATGTTGGACGCATACTGACGCCTTTCCGGGCTGCCAGGGTTGTGATATTTCGTGCTTCCGACGTTCGACCAATCCATCGAACCAACTCCTCTGTTGCCACCGATGAACCACGAGCCGTATGTTCCACCTCAATTCCAAAGATCTTAAAGCCTGTTGTCCTCCCGATCGAAGAGCCGATCGAGGGTTACGAGGAGGTGAAGAGCGTTCTTCGAAATAAAAGACCAACTCGGTAGCATTGCGGTGAAGCTTTGGCCAGTTGTAACTCTGTCTTTCTACGGGTCAAGGGTGAAGTTAGCTCGTGAGAGGATCATCTGCCGCGCCAACTTCCATCAAGGCCAATATCGCAGAGCGGATGTCGGAACTCAACGAGAAAAGGCGTCTCTTGGACGCCAAACCTTACCTCTGTCGATGCCCCGAGCTCGCATCGTTGAAAAGGGAGTTGGAAGATCTTGAAGAGAAAGTCCGGGCGACTAAACAGCTCATTCGCGACAAGGAAGAATACATCGCCCGCTCCCAAGACGAAGCAGAAAGCCTCAAAGCTCAACTGAAGACCGATCTGGCAGAAATACGTGCCCTGAACAAGCATCTAGTGACGGGCAAGGACGAAGATGACGAAGCCGAGATCGCCGAGGTGGACCGTGTCCGTGCTGACGCCCTCCACGCCTTCGAGGCATTTCTTCAGTAGCTCGTTTATGTAAACTGGCATCTGCTTGTAACAGTTTGAACTCTGCGTGTAACAGTTTGAACCTCTAGAGTCGATGACTGTGCATCGGCTATATATTGTCACTTTTTATTTGGCCGATTTCATGTATCGGCCCCCACATTTCACTGTCCATCATCCCACATGTTTGGGAAATATTTCTTGAGATGTTGGCCATTGACAGCCACTGGGAATTTTACGCCGTCCAGCTCCTCAAGCATGTACGCGTTCCCTCTTAAAACCTGATCGACCCTATATGGCCCGTGCCAATTTGGAGACCATTCGCGACAAGGAAGAATCCATCGCCCGCTCAACTGAAAGTCCGGGCGACTAAACAGCTCATTCGCGACAAGGAAGAATCCATCACCCGCTCCCAAGACGAAGCAGAAAGCCTCAAAGCTCAACTGAAGACCGATCTGGCAGAAATACGTGCCCTGAACAAGCAGCTAGTGACGGCAAGGACGAAGATGACGAAGCCGAGATCGCCGAGGTGGACCGTGTCCGTGCTGACGCCCTCCACGCCTTCGAGGCATTTCTTCAGTAGCTCGTTTATGTAAACTGGCATCTGCTTGTAACAGTTTGAACTCTGCTTGTAACAGTTTGAACCTCTAGAGTCGATGACTGTGCATTGGCTATATATTGTCACTTTTTATTTGGGCGATTTCATGTATCGGCCCCCACATTTCACTGTCCATCATCCCACATGCTTGGGAAATATTTCTTGAGATGTTGGCCGTTGACAGCCACTGGGAATTTTACGCCGTCCAGCTCCTCAAGCATGTACGCGTTCCCTCTTAAAACCTGATCGACCCTGTATGGCCCGTGCCAATTTGGAGACCATTTACCATATGTTGCATCCTTAGTCCCTAATGGCAACACAGCTTCCCATACCAGATCGCCAACGTGGAACTCCTTTGGTCTCACTTTCTTGTTATATGCACGAGCTACCTTGGCCTTGTTCTCTTTGATTTTCTCCAGCGACCATAGCCTGAGCTCAGTTAAATCCTCAACACTGTCACTCATCAGGGTTGCATATTCTTCAGTTGTTAGATTGTTCTGAAAAGTGACACGTCTCGATCCAGCCGTAATTTCCCAAGGCAATACGGCTTCTTGTCCATAGACTAGATGGTATGGCGAGGTTTTTATCGCTCCATGGCATGACATGCGATAAGCCCATAAAGCTTCTGACAGAACCTCGTGCCAACGCCTAGGGTGCTCGTCGACTTTCCTCTTGATCAGCTTGATAAGGCTCTGGTTGGACGCTTCAGCTTGCCCATTTGCTTGAGCATAGTATGGAGATGATCGAATCAGCTTAATCCCCGTGTCCTCACAGAATTTTCTGAACTCGTGAGAAATGAAGACCGAACCTCCATCGGTCGTGATAGTTTGGGGAATCCCGAATCTATGAATGACATGTTCTTTCACAAAATTGATAACATCCTTTGAGTTTACTGACTTCATCGGGACAGCCTCCACCCATTTAGTGAAATAATCAGTAATGGCCAAAATCCACATGTGGCCTTTGCTTGATGGAGGATTGATCTTGCCAATCATATCCATGCCCCAACCTCGGAATGGCCAAGGTTTGATGATGGGGTTCATTGCTGACGCGGGTACCATCTGAATTTTCCCAAATTTCTGACATGCTTGACACCCTTTGTAGTACTTGAAGCAGTCCTCAAGCATGGTGGGCCAATAAAACCACGATCACCGATCAACCATTTCATCTTGTGAGCCGATTGGTGAGTACCACAGGCGCCGCCTTGTACCTCGTGTAGGAGCCGATTGGCCTCGGTTGTCCCACATTTGAGCAATAACCCTCCAGTCCTGTAAAACATGTCGTCCCGATAAGCACATACTTCATGGCTTTGTACCTTATCCGTTTAGGTGCCCCCCGAGCCGAATCCTTCAAGTAGTTGAAGATATCGGCTCTCCAGTCGTCAGTTTCCAGGAACTGTACCTGAACATCGGCTCCCTCTGCTACGTCCTTGTAGCCTAAAGCCATTTGTGCAAGATCATTTGCCTCGGTACTGCGATCGCGGGATCGGTGAAGTTTATGTACCGAACTGCCATCACCGCGGCATTGCAGCCATAACGGGAAGAGCGACTCGCTCTCACACTTGTATTCCTCCGTGAGTTGAGAAATCACCAACTTGGAGTCTCCAAAATTTCCACTTTGCTCGCTCCGATGAGCAACTCCATTCCTCATGACGCCTCATACTCGGCGGCGTTGTTGGTGCGAGGGAGATAACCGATGGAGAAGGAAAATGTTGCCCCCGGCGACACGAGTGCCGATGCCGCACCCATCGTCACAAACCGATCCATCAAAAACATAGCCCACGCCGTATGGACAGTGCTATGTTAGTGTTGATCCTTTCAGCAATAAGGTCGGCCAATGCGACCCTTGACCGCTTTCGGGGTTGATACGGATGTCAAATTCGATAACGCAAACATCCATTTGCCGAGTCGGCCCTTCAACATAGGGCGGCGGCATGTGCTATGACATCCGATTTGCATATGATGATAATCTCCAGAGAGCAAGATGTGGCGCAGCTTGGTGCGGTGAAAACAGGAAGAGGCACAACTTATCGATATCGGATACCGTGTCTACGCATCCGGATCATACGCTTATGTAAAACACGACTCGCTCACCATCATAAACTTGCACCACCACCGAGGCGATGGGCGTGTCACCATCGACAAGTAAATGTAGAACGATGCAATCGGTGGGCGGAACCAACACTGGCGGCGTCGTCGGATATTCTTTGATCTCGTCGAAGGCTCGTTGTTGTCACGCCCCGGTGAATTCCTCGTCGATTTAATTTTCACCGGTCCATGAACGGCTCTATTCTTCCCGAGATTGAGATGAATCTTCCGAAGTTGATCTTCGCGATGAGATCGCAGTTCTTTCTTCGTGGTAGGTGGCTTCATTGTTCGCCGCCTCTTGACTTTTCAGCCGATCTCAATTCCGTTTATGGACCAAGAAACCCAAGAAGCGGCCGTCACTTCAAGGCACACTTCTTGATTCATCCGTGGCGAATTTTCTTGTTCGGTCCAGACGTTGCGGATCGTCCAAGTGTCCTTGTCTTTAAGCGCACTTTACCACCACGTCATCGATGTAAATTTCCACCGCTTGCCGATCGGATCGTGGAAAATATAATTCATGGATCTTTGGTACGTGGCGGCATTCTTCATCCAAACGTCATGACTACATATTCAAACAACCCCACCGAACTGGGACTCAACGCGCCTTTGTGTATGTCTTACGGAGCCATAAAATTTGGTTGTAACCGCATTGCCATCCATGAAGCTCAAGATCTTATGACCAGCGTTGATTAACGTTGCCACCGCATCGGATACTCATCCTTTGAGTAGCTCTATTGAGATCCCGAAAATCTATGGCAACACGCCAACGCCATCCTTTTTCTCTACAGTGCGATACTAGAAATCCACTCGGATACCGCATGGCCTGATTAACTTGGTCACAACATTTTCTCGACCTCTTTCTTGACTTCTTCCAAAATTTCGCCTTCATTTGTCGTGCTTCATGGAATGGCGAAATCCTTTTTAAGCGGAGTCGATGCTCAATGATGCTCTGTCTAGTCGAGCATCTCTCAGATAGTCCCGTGCGATGCGGATATTCTTTCAACAGAGCTATCATCGGACCCCGCACTCGGATCTAACTTCTTGGCGATAAATGTTGGTCGTGGCTTATCCCGGGACCGATGTCGATTTCCGCTAGTTCATCAGCGGATGTAAATCCATACCCTAGCTTTCCGTCACCTGTTAAATAGATGCTAAACACAGGGCAAACCGTAGGTGAGGATAACAAAAATAATTTGGGCCGATTGCCTGAATCGGCCCCCTTTTGATGCATTAGTCAGGACGGTTTACACCTTATTTGGTTGTTACAATGGCGGGAATCTCCGCTACGACTATGATCCGCTTGTCGAAGATTGCTTTTATTTTTGTGGCCGATCGCAGGATCGCCGTACCATCTGATCGTGGACTTTGCTACTCTGTCGGGCCGGTGGATAAGACCAGCCTCACCCGTTTTTTAGCTTCAATGCGCTCCAGCCGTCTAGACTGATTCCAGATCGGCTCTTGGTCTTCGCTTCCAGACGTTCATGCCAGCTATGGAGATCTCGATAGAATCATCTGCATGAATGACCTCCACCTCATCTCCATTCCATCAGATTAGGCATGGTGCATCATGGATGGAATGCGATTAGCATGAATCCAATCTCTCCCTAGCAAGACAACAGAGGTGCTTTTGCTATCCACGACGAAGAATGACGTGGGATGCTTTTCCGCACGCCGATCCACGTTGACGCCTTGCGTTTCAAGTTTACCGTTGAAGTCGCTTAACGTGGCGTTTTGATCGATCTGCGGAGCGTCCCAAACGCCGTAGCATGGAGTATGGCATTATATTGATTGCCGCTCGGTGTCCACCAACATCTTGCCGAGCTGCCCATTGATGTAACCTCGTAGGTAGGGGCCTTTGGATGTTTGTAGCCCTTCTCACGTGGCTTTTCAAAGATAACCGCCGTGGGCGCGATCAATCGCTGGCGGCTCGTTGGTTCTTGGGCAGAACTACGATTTAAGCATGAACACCATGTTTGTGCCACCGATGTCTTTGCATCGGCTTTTACCGGTTTAGGCGCCACTCTTTCCTTTTCGGGCGATCTTCGCTTCCAAGGTTCCGCCAATTTTAACGCCGATCGGGTGCTTTCCTTAAAGCGTGGAGGTACTGCGCTTCGGCTTCCTCCAAGTTACGCAGCCGCTGCACCCTACGCTTTTGGGTATGTCTGAGTCCGTCGGGACACCACCTTGGACGGTGATATTTGTCTTCTTCTTTGTCATCCATTGGCTCCTCGAGATCTTTTGCTCGAGCGGACTCCCTGTGTCGGCTCTGAGGTGGGAGAGGCCCTAGACGCTTGAACACTGAAACTGGCCCCGTGTCCTCCTTCTGCTGTCCACATTCCGGGCAGTTATCGATTGTAGGCAATCGGCTCATTCCCGCGTCCCAGCAATACTTGAACAAAGGACAATCCCAATGTTTGTCTGCGCCTTCCTTCTCTTTTGACGGTCCCCTAGCGAGGTGCTCATATCCTTCATCGTCTCCATCCATCGCGGCGTCGGTCATCTTGGCGCTCATACTTGTTAAGGAGATGCGTGGAATGTGGCTTCGATATCGCACGCTTCACCTGTTCCTCGATTAAATACGCTTTATCGTAGCCGGGCGGTCGCGTGGACCAGCCTCCTCTCTTTCTTTGCCCGAGAGCGACCGCCTTCCTCCTTGTATGTGCCATGGTGGTACCCAGATCCGCCATATTAACATCGAACGAGAAATCCGGTGGCGCCTCGTGGAGTGTGTTCTACCATGTTGACGCCGGAAATGGGTTTGTGTCCACTTTCATGGCGAACGCTAAGGATCGACGGCCTTGTTCTATCGCTGTTTGGATCTGGCAACGTAGCTCTTTGCAATCATTGGTGGTGTGGGTGAACGAGTGATGCCAGTTGCAGTATGGTCTCCCGTTCATCTCCTGAGCCGTAGCATCGAAGTCGAACCCCTTTGCAGGCCCTTGCTGTTTCACCCATTTGCAGGATACAGGATCTGCCCCCCGAGCCCATTCAGCCACGGCCACCTCCTGGTCTTGTGTAGGATCTCTTCTTCAGACGACCAGCCTATCGGACGTTTGAACTTGTCTTGGTACAACTCGTGGTGGCGCTGTTCATACATCGCCTTCGGGCCATGTCGCCAATGAGTTGTACTCTACTTGGAAAGCCGATCCTTGATAGGTGCCGAGAGACCCAACACCGCCATGACCGCTTTTTCGCTTAAACGAGCCGAGTAACATCGGTTCTTAGCGATCTGGTTACTGGATGTACTTTCGCTGATTTCTCCCGCTTGCACCTTTGTGTCCGCAATGCCGACCTCGGTAGCCTCGAATGATCTTGAATGTGGAACTGCTCTTCCGGTTGCTTCCGTGTCTGAATCGAATCAGTGGCGCGAGGTGTACCACCCAAAAGCTGGTCCTGTCGGAGATTGCGCAAAGAACCTTACAGCGAATCGATCCGATTTGAAATCATGCCTAAGCATGCGGTATCGGCTCACGTGCTCGATCGAGCTCGACCCTTCCGATCCGCTAAACCTTGAGAACTCGGGGAGCCGATACTTGGGTGGCGGCGGAATCGAGATCAAACTCGTTAATACGGCTATGAATAGCCGATTGTCCTTCTCTTCTCTTCGCGCCGGGAACTGGTCTCTCAAGATGGTACGGATTTGCTCCATTGTTTGGGCTGCAGGGCTAGATTCTCATGACTCGTTCCGTGGCATACTTGGCTAGCCACGCTTTGTTTCGGCGTCCATCCCGGACATTGCTGCTCGAACGCTTGAAGCCCCCTGCGAGGACTCTGCCGCGAAATCCTCTGGTCGCAATCTGGTTGGTGCGTGTCAGTTATTGCGATCCAAGACGTAGGTGCACACATATCCATGTGGGATTTCTTTAGGTGGCTCAAACAGGAACTGGCAATCGCCTGGGTCACCTCCGACCTTGTAGACGACGTACGCCGCTGCCCCTGGTGGCTCCGGAGCTGCAAGTGTGAATGGCAGCGGTGGCCTGCACAGCGGTCTTTCTCCCGTGAGTCCCGAGTAGGCCCACGGAGAGTGCGATGCTTCATGATCTCCTGAACTACGTGAACTGCGATCCGCTCGGCGTTCACCGGGCTCTCGGAATGGCGGTGAAGAGAATGAGCCACCATGTAGTTGACTTCTGTGCAGAGCTGCGCGCTCCTCAAGGAATGCAGTGATCCACCTCATCAAGAGCACCCTCGGGTGAGAACCCTTTCCACCGATGCCATGCTTACGGGTCCTCTCAAAGAGCCATGAGATCGGCTTCGAAGAGAGCTTTGATGTCATCATACTTCGCCTTGTGCTCCTCAGGCAGCTCGTCGTACGTGAATGGTCTGTCCCCCATCCCAGAGTCGGATGTTGATGCAGATGCTGTTGAAGGTCCCACCGGCGTGCGAATGTGTTGCTGTCAAAACCCACCGGCGAGCAGCGAAGCAACACGAAGAGCCGGAGGCTCCTGAACTGGTGGGCCTGGTCCCTCGGCAACGGCCGCAAAACTCCGCACACGCCCCGGCTTGGTTCGAGATGCCACGACCTATACCTGGTCGATGGGTGATGGATTGCTTGATCAGTTTCACGCATGGTAAACAAGTATCGTAAAATTCGAGCCGTGACGGCTCCTGTGTTTCACGTGAATCGGCTCTGAGCCGATTGTCCCATGGTTCTGCATTAAATCTATGATAACATGGGGTTTTGCTTCATCAATATAAGTTAAATCGATCTGACAGTTTAATGTTTTCACCACGTAATTGGAACGTCCTACACGTAATTGAGCTGGCGGATACAAAGATGATAGAAAACTAACCCTAGAGGAGGCCTAACAACCGACGAAAGATCAATTACCGGAACAACTCCTCTCGAACTAGCAAACCATATCCTTACGTACTACTGGATCGTTCAACCTGTTTGCAAGGCCTGACTACGTGGATATCAAACTAAACCTTGGAAACCAAGGCACAACTATAACAGATCGAATCAACTGAATAAGGATCAAGCAAGATGCTACCCTTACACCCGGGAAAAGGTGCAAAGGCAGCGAGGTAACTAGAGGTAGCATAACTTAAACAATCATAGCGAAAAGTACCGATGCTAACCTAAACAAATCTATGATAATAGTATTACTCGCCATCAACAAGGCTTCAGTATGAGTAACACCAAATAACGCATAAGCAAATACTGCCTAGATAGCAAGATGCGATCTAGGCAGCATGACACTTACCCGAAAGAAACCCTAGAAACAAGGGGTGGCGATGCGCCGAGATTGTGTTTGTTGTGAACGTGATTGTCCTCCTTTTCTTGATAACCTTAGGTACATATTTATAGTCCGGAGACTTTCTATCTTTGGAATAACTCTACAACTCTATCTCTTACCTAAACCGAAACGGAACCTACTACAATATACAGATACACGGGCAATTTATCCCAAACCCACGCACAAGGCCGATTCAACAACTTGTTGCATATATGTATCTTCCAAGCCCATCTTGATTACGGCCCATCTCCTCCTTTGGCCAAAATATGGCGATAACAGATTGATCATGATGAATATGTCGTAGAAGGTCTGGACTGTCCTGAGGATATAAAAAGGATCCACGAACAATACTTGGCTCTTTATGCAAGAAACTTTTCGAAAGATCCAGCGAAGGCTAAAGCTGAACTAGAACGCAAGAGTGGAGCCTATGGAAGAAAACAAAATGGTCCCAAGCTGAGAACATGCTTCAACTGTGGTGACCGGCTGCACTTTGTAGCTGAGTGTCCATATCAAAGTAGGGAAGATAATGGAGGAAGACTTATTTTCAAGGATAAGTCAAAGGCTCCACGCAAGAAACAGTTTGTAAAGAAGAATGCTCCCTTCAAGAAGCAACCGAAGATTATTCTAGTGGCTCAAGAAGAATATTCATCGGGAAGTGAAGATGAGGACGAGGACGATTGCTCTCAAGAGGTGGCTGCTATATCCACCACATCTACATCAGCATCTCTCTTCGACTCTCCGAATGAAAACATCATCAACAAGAATGCTACTTGTCTCATGGCAAGAAGCTCCGAGGTAACGACTTCTAACTCTTCTTTTCCTAATGCTATGATTGACATGGATGATCCTACTAGTCTTAAGGTTAAAGAAGAGATTATTTATTTGGATTACTTCTACACTAACTTGCAAGGTGAGCACAAAGTTCGTTTTGAAGCTCTTGTGGATCAGCTGGCCCAAAACGAAGCACTCCTCGAAGAAAAGGGCAGAATTGAAAGGGAGGATGCAATGGAAATTGCATCCTTAAAAAATGCTCTTGAGGAAGAAGAAGAAACTCAGGTCTCTCTTGAAGAGAGCCTTGAGTCCATTGAAGAGTCACATGAAGAAATTGTGGCTAAACTTGTTAAGGAATGTGACAATGCAGTCACCAAAGCAAAGAAGTTAAAGAAAGAAAAGAGTGACTTTGGGACTACTCATGATAGACTCTCCGAGGAAATGGAGAAACTTGACAATGCTCACAAGGCGTTGAAAAACGATTTTCCTATTCTCAATGAGTCACGTGATCAGCTTCAAAGTCAATTGGCCAAATATGATGTTCCTAGCTCATCCAACTCAACATATAGTCAAAAGGTAAATGCTAGTGTGGAAAAAGAAGTGGTCAAGGACATCACTCCCAAGGATAAGGGTGTGCTTGATGAAGTTCTTGGCAAGAAAAGGTCAAATCATGGTAAAGAGGGACTTGGGTATGTCACCAAGTCCAAGAAAAAGAAAAACAAGAAGAACAAGACTAAGAATGTGCAATCAAAGACAAGCACCACTGAGAAGAATGTCACAAAAGACAAGACTAACAATATCGGTTTTGCAGGGTCTCACAATCCAAATTATGAACTCTTTTGTGATGATTATGGCGATGTTTATGCTTATTATGTCAGTCCCTTTGATGAATATATTGCTTGGTCTATTTGGGTCCCAAAGACCCTTGTTACTAACATGAAAGGACCCATTGAAAAATGGGTACCTAAAACCAAGAAGTAATTCTCTTGCAGGGCTATGCTTCCGGTGGGTCGAAATGGGTGCTGGATAGTGGATGCACTAGTCATATGACCGGAAGCAATGAGATCATCACGGAGATGCATCCAAATCATGATAATATCACAGTCTCCTATGGTGATAAGTATAAATCTCAGGAATTAGGTCTTGGCAAGGTTGTGGTTGCCCACGATATCTCTCTCGTGGACGTCATGCTTGTTGAGACCCTCGGTTACAACCTTATTTCTGTTCGTGCCCTTGGCAAGATGGGCTTTGCTATTTTTATCGATGATGATTTGGTGGTACTCTTGTGGAGCAAGTCTCTAAAGGTCTCTTTCGTTGGATACGTCGAAAATGACCTGTATGTGGTGGACTTCTCGGGGAAAACCACTTCGGGTCCGATGTGTCTATTCGGAAAGGCTGACGTGGGCTGGATATGGCATCGCCGTTTAGCCCATGTCAACATGAGAACTTTGCAAAGTCTCCACAAGGGTGGCCACATCCCTGGACTAAAATACAATGTCTCCTTTGCCAAAGATCGTGTTTGCAGGGCTTGTGTTGAAGGCAAAATGCACGACTCTCCCCACAAGAGGAAGACTATTGTGTCTTCAAAGAGGATCTTGGAATTACTTCATGTGGATTTATTTGGTCCTCCTTCTCATGCAAGTCTTGGTGGGAAGAAATATTGCTTGGTCATTGTCGATGATTACTCAAGATATACATGGGTCTATTTCTTCAAACTAAAGAGTGAGACTCAACAAACAGTCATTGACTTTTCCAATGAAGTTCAACGTCAACACAATGTTCCTATCTTGGCAATAAGGAGTGACAACGGCTCCGAATTCAAAAACTACACCTTGAATGAGTTTCTAAGCGAAGAGGGGATTAGACATCAATATTCCGCTGCGTACACTCCTCAACAAAACGGTGTAGCTGAGAGGAAGAACCGGACTTTGATGGATATGGCAAGATCAATGTTGGCTGAATTCAAGTCTTCTTACAATTTTTGGTCTGAAGCCATATCCACTACTTGTCACTAATCAAACCGGCTCTATCTCCGCAAGATTTTGGACAAGACTCCTTATTAAATACTTACCGGTAACAAACCCAACATCTCTTACTTCAGGGTATTCGGGTGTAAGTGTTTCTTTCTTATTAAAGGTGTCCGCTTGTCTAAATTTGATTCCAAGGCTTTAGAAGGTATTTTTGTTGGTTACTGTGCCGAATCCCACACTTATAGATTCTACAACAAGCTCACTGGGATTGTTGCAGAATCTTGTAGTGTGGAGTTCGATGAAAATAACGGCTCCTTTGTAGGGCAAGTTGATGTTTGTGATGCAGATGTTGAAATACCCCAAGATGCCATAAGAAGAATGGGCGTGGGATTTTTCCGCCCCATTGAGGAACCCCTTGTGGCGGATCGGTAAGGACAATGCTCCACTCATGTGGAGCCCTCATCTACACAAGATCAACTAGCTCCTACTGTTGGAGAAAACTCTGCACCTCATCTACACAAGATCAACTAGCTCCTACTGTTGGAGAAAACTCTGCACCAACACCGCAACCTGCTGAAGATCATCTGTCTCCTAGACAAGTTGGTAGTCCCAGGACAGACTATCCGCCCCCTCCAAGGGGCGGACAATCCGCCCCTGGCACTCCAACTCATTCCAGGGGATCCGGAGGAGAAGACAACTGCCAAGAATCTCCCAGGCCGGATTCTCCGGCCCCCGAGGGCGGACTATCCGGCTCTGATTCTCCAAGTCCTGTCAGGCATGCTCAGGAAGAAGCCACTGGTGTTTCATATCCCAGGCCGGATAGTCCGGCCCCTCCAAGGGGCGGATTATCCATCCCTAAAGAACAAGCTCTGCAGTAACCTCCTGGTGTTAACTCAGATCAAGATCAAGGGCAAGGTAGTGATCAAGACAAGGATACAAATACTGAATCAACTCCTTCTAGAAACAATAAGGACATTGAGGCTCGTCGCAAGGCTCGTGCTGATAGGAACCTTGAACTAAGGGGTCACACTCTTGAAAAAATTGTTGTGATCTACGAAGAAGGGTATCTACTAGAAGAGAACTTGCAAGCTTCTGTGATCATCAAGCTCACATTTCCATGGTTGAACCGAAGAAAGTCTTTGATGCTCTTGAATACCCCGATTGGGTTGTTGCAATGCATGAAGAATTAAATAACTTTGAACGCAACAAAGTTTGTAAGCTCGTAGAGAAACCCAAGGACTGCCACAATGTTATTGGTACCAAGTGGATCTTCAAGAACAAACAAGATGAAAATGGCATTGTTGTGAGGAATAAAGCACGACTCGTGGCTCAAGGATTCTCTCAAGTGGAAGGAATTGATTTTGGCGAGACTTATGCTCCTGTGGCTCATCTTGAGTCCATCCTATCCTTCTTGCATATGCAGCCCATCATAATTTTAAATTACAACAAATGGATGTGAAGAGTGCATTCCTTAATGGTCCTCTACATGAGTTAGTATACGTCAAGCAGCCCTCGGGTTTTGAGGACCCCAAATTTCCGACCATGTCTACAAACTCGATAAGGCGCTCTATGCCCTTAAACAAGCCCCACGTGCGTGGTATGAGCATCTTAAAGAGCTTTTGCTAGACCGTGGATTCGAAGTTGGGCAAATCGATCCCACTCTTTTCACTAAGAAGGTTAATGGGGAACTTTTTGTATGCCAACTTTATGTAGATGACATTATTTTTGGCTCTACTAACCAAGCTTTTAACGAAGAATTTTCAAAGCTTATGACTGACAGGTTTGAGATGTCCATGATGGGTGAGCTGAGGTTCTTTCTTGGATTTGAGATCAAACAACTTAGAGAGGGAACCTTTATTAATCAAGCTAAGTACATCCAAGACATGCTCAAAAGGTTCAAGATGACGTATCTCAATGGCGTTGCTACTCCAATGCAAACAAAGTGTCATCTTGAGCTCAATCCCAAGGGTAAAGACGTGGATCAAAAGGTATACCGATCCATGATCGGCTCTCTCCTTTACCTTTGTGCATCTAGGCCCGATATCATGTTAAGTGTAGGAGTGTGTGCAAGATACCAAGCCACTCCTAAAGAAAGCCACTTAGTGGCGGTCAAACGAATCTTCCGATATTTGGTTCATTCCCCAAATTTTGGGTTATGGTATCCCAAGGGTTCAAGTTTCTCTCTATGTGGTTACACTGATTCAGATTGGGCTGGTGACAAAGATGATAGGAAATCAACCTCTGGTGCATGTCAATTCTTGGGCAGGTCTCTAGTGTGTTAGTCTTCAAAGAAACAAAATTGTATTTCACTCTCAACCGCCGAAGCTGAATATGTTGCTGCTGCAAGTGCTTGTACACAATTATTATGGATGAGGCAAACTTTAAAGGAATATGGTGTCAATTGTGAAAAAGTGCCTCTATTATGTGACAATGAAAGTGCTATCAAAATTGCTTACAATCCCGTGCAGCATACAAGAACAAAACATATAGAGATTCGCAACCACTTCATTCGGGATCATGTTGCTCGTGGTGATATTGCCCTATCTTTTGTGAGCACGAAGAACCAACTTGCTGATATTTTCACGAAGCCCCTTGATGAAGCAAGATTTTGTTATTTGAGAAATGAGCTAAATATCATAGATTCAAGGAGCTTGGCTTGATTACCCTTGCACACTCACTTGCTCTTTTCATGTATTTGGTTTAGATGCGGGCATAGACATAGGGGGAGTGTGGTACTAATTGATTGGGCCAACCCTCCCCCCATAATGCCGAAAGCAAGTAAAATCATTTCCCTTAATATCATTTTGTGATATGTGGGTCATCGATGAGCATTGGTTTTGAACTCAAGATACATCTTCGCGGTGTCATGCCATGCGCTCCAACATGGTGGCTTCGGCCACCGCCCTCTTCCATGAGAAGAGTTGGTTTCTAAGGGGCTCTTTGGATTTTCTTGCGTATCTCTTGTTCTTATGGAAAACACACTCAATTTTGGCTTTTGTTTGATTTGATGCTTGCAAACTTGGGTGTGTAGTACCATCTCAGTTTGTTTCTCTCAACCCAAGCCTTTCCTTCCCTCCATGAACCATCTACTCTTGCACACAAGTCCTCTATACACCATCGAGGGGTTTCTGCTAGGATGCTCTGACCTGAATCTGTAACTATAGAAATTTCAGAGGGGGCGGACTTTCCGCCCTAAGTGGGGGGCGGATTATCCGCCCCGGGCGAAATCTGTCCTTTAAAGGCTGGGTCGGGGAGGCCAGGCTCAAACAGAGCAGCCAGCCCTCCCCCAACCCTACCTCAGCCCCCAGCCGCCACCATAGCATCCGCCCCTCCCAGAGTCGATTTGACCACCGGATTCTCCGGGCTCTCCCTGGATCTTCTTCACCTCACCTCCGAGTATCTTCTCCTCTGCGATTTTCCTCCAATGAGTGAGGGTAACTCCCTCATCTCTCCCCTTTTGTATGGGATGCATTTTATTTGGTGAAAATCTCGTTGTAGAAGATCCTTGGTGTTGTTCCTTACATGCTAGAATCAGTAGAATTGCAACCCTAGTTCCCGATCTGTTTTGCCATGGTAGATATGGGCCAATCTAGAAAATTTCTAAGGGGGGGGGATTATCCACCCCTGCCAGGGCTGGATAATCCGGCCTGGAGATTGAACTCCGGTATGTTTTGGTCATGCTCGTACAATACACATCATTGGTTATGGGTTGCTTTGCTACTCTTTCTCCTTGTTTTTCTCCTGGACTTGTGTGTAGTCTTATCTCCATGCTATCTCTCTAATTCTTTTCATAGGTGGTTCCAAGCTGACCAAGACCTTCGCCCGTCGTTCCCGTGCCCGTTATCTCAAGCCTATTGCAGAAGGGAAGTTCATTGACGAAACCGAGGTCAGCAGAGCAGCAAGAGAGGCTGAACGGATGGCAGAGACAAGTAAGAAAACTAAGAGGACCGCATCTCGCAAGGGCAAATAGTCTCGGACCAATTACAAGACTATGGACAGTATTCAGTATGCCACTATTCGCCATACGGACTACTATGATGAGGCTGAGAGGTGATGGTCCCCCCCGAGGACTCTATGTTTTGGAATGCCCACTTTCGGGCTATTCATGATGATGTGTATGCCACCCTCAGGATTCGCCCCATGCACCCCATCAACTTGACTGAGGCTCAATCCAAGGCAAGGCTCCTTGAGGCATGGGATGTGACCAACAAGATGGGGCTCCACCACCTTATGACTATTCAATGCAACTATGACTCATCCGTGGTGTGGCAGTTTTTCTCCACACTTGTGATCTGTGGTGATGAGCGCCGCACTATGAAGTGGATGACTGGGACTACAATGATTCAGTCGGACTTTCGCACCTTTGGACAAGTTCTTGGTTATGCATTCCATGGTCGTGACACTCCCTCTGGCCACCGCATCATTTCTCCACTGAAGCCATCCAAGGAACTGCTTGCCCCTTGCCTTTCTTCTGATGGTATTGCTGGTACTTTCGCTGGACTCTCTCCCTTGTATGCCTCCCTTGTTGGCATATTTCGGGACTGCATCGCTCCTAGTGGTGGCAACAATGACAAGATCCGTGGCCACCTGGTTCCTCTCCTTGCTTTTGCTCACGAGTGTGCCACTAACTCTGGATCAGCCACAGGTTACAAACTGGATGTCATGGACTGCATATATCATGAAATGACGGATGCTATGATCAACAGGCTCTCTATTCCTTATGCTCCTTCCATTATGATGCTCGTCAAGCATATGTTTCCCCATGAGGATTTCAGCACTGCTCTGGATGGTGTTCACAAACCCAAGAAAATCTACAACAAGGCTCAGAAGACCCATCACCCTTCCACTACCCCGAAATCCTTCATGCGTGATGTACGGGCTAGTGGTCGTCGTTCCACGGTGTCCCCAATGGCACGCGAGGTTAAGCAGCTCACTTGGTTCCAGCGGCACATTCTTTGCATGGGCATTGACACTCACAAGGGCCAATATGAGGCGTACCGCAGGGATCATGAGAGGGATCACACACAACAGCTTATTCTCCACCATGTCTCAGGTGCCACTGGCCATCCACCTCCTCCCACTGCTCCGAAACCGTATGCTTAGTGGAACACTTCAGGGATCAACTATGGCGAGCTCAAGAGTTGCCTCTTTCCTCCACCACCGAGGGCACCCACTCCTCCAGCTGATGACGATGATGATGAGTATGATGAAGAGGAAGGGGACGGGAATGACTACGAAGAGGATGAGGAGGAGTGATCTTCAGGGGCGTTAGCATCGCTCTTCTTCCTTTTTGGCGTTTCGATGCCAAAGGGGGAGAAGTATTTCTATTAGGTCTCGTGGATTTGCAAGGGTCGGGCGCAAGCATCTTTCTTTCAGTCGTTTTATTTGCTTGCTTGTGCCTTTTTAGCGTGAAATTATTTGCTATTTGTGTTTGCTTATGTAAGACTTTGTCGTGCTCCACTAAGTTTGGTACTATGTGTGGTATTCATGGAATTCTAGATTTATCTATTGTGGATCTCATGGAATTCTGGGTTTATCTATGGAGGCTATTTGATGGCATATGGAATCATGGGTTTATCTATTGTATGCATCAATTTTGTTGGGTTGTGCTTGGAGTCTATCAATCTCATTATTTCCTTTGGTTATTGTCACATCCCGGTGGTATGACCTCGTTTCCCAACCCACCTTATTTCAATTATCGTTGCTATGAAAGTTATGTTCTCTCTAGTGTGTGTATTTGTATTCAAACGCAAATTTTAAATATGCACACATCTAGGGGGAGCGTCTTTCATTTTTAAGGTGGCATTAGCCGGTTTCATTGCAAATCCTAATATTGTCATCTAACACCAAAAAGGGGGGGATTGAAAGAACATTTTATAATCCCTAGTGTTTTGTGTGTTAGATAACAATATCAAGGAGTATTTGATGTGTGTTGAAGTGTTGCAGCTCTCTCTGAGAAAAGGGAGAAGGATTCTGCCTTTGGAGGGCGGATAATCCGCCCCCACCAGGGGCGGATAATCCGCCCCTCCCTCTTCCCTAGCAGGCGCAAGCCCCAGAAGGGGGGTAGAGTTTTGGCCGGATTTTCCGGCCTCGCCGGATAATCCGCCCCTCGGGGGGGCCGGATTGTCCGCCCCCCTTGATCACAGCCAAGGCGCAAGCCCCATAGAGGGGCGGAGTGTTGGCCAGACTTTCCGCCCCAGGAGGGGTCCGGTTTATTCGCCCCCCAAGATCTTCACCAAGTCTCGCAGGCGCCAGCCCCAGAGAGGGGGCAGAGTTTCCCCCGGAAAATCCGCCCTTGGGGCGGAGTTTCCCCAAGGGGGTGGATTATCCACCCCCAAAGTTGTTCAACGGCCAGATCAGGGGAGGGGGTATTTAAACCAGCCTTCCCCCTCTTGCTAGAATTCTTGATTCATTCAAAAAAGACAAGATCAGATCTGAAATCTTCATCCAAGAGAGCTCCACCTAGATCTACCCAAAGGCCCCGTCCCTTGGGGAATCGAAGAAGGAGAACTCGATCTTCATCATCAGCAATCAAGCGCTTCATCTCCTCTCCATTCATTTGGAGAACCACCGATCTAGTATTTCTTGCAAATACCTAGATCCTTGTTTTTGTTTATATTGATAAACCTTGTTCTTGTGGCAGCTTGTTGTCATCTCGGGAGCCCCCAATTCGGTTGTGGGTGTGTGCCCTGATAGTGTTGTAAAAGGCACGGTTCCCTCGAAGGATCCAATAGTGGAGAAGGTGGATCGGGCCTCGTGGCGAGATCCATCGAGAGAATAGGGTGAGGCCTGTTGTGGTGCCTATTGTAGTGGTCTTAGAACCGCCCACCCCTCCAACGCAGATGTACTTCCCTTAACAAGGAAGGAACTGCGGTAAAACAAATCTCTGTGTCTCCGCATGCTCCACTACGGTTCCCTCGCTCCTCTCTTTACGTGCTTAGTAGTTAGGGTTGCATATAGGGAAATTCTCGTAGTTGCATATCTAGAGAATTTACTTTGTGTCAAGCCTAAATTGAAAAAGTATTAAAAATTGGTTAGCACATATTCACCCCCCTCTAGGTGCCCATACGATCCATTTCAATAACGTGAAGTCATCAAGACACGTGAAGAGAAGTTTGAAATTTGTCAGGAAATTGAGAAACTCCGAAGTAATAACTGTTACGTATATTCAAACAGATAAAAACCTGGCAGATCCCTTTACAAAGGGACTATCACGAAATGTGATAGAAAGTGCATCGAGGGAGATGGGGTTGAGACCCATGGATGTCACACCTTAGTGATAACCCAACTTATGTGATCGGAGATCCCATGAATTAGGACATGGAAAGTAAAAGCTAGTGGTTTGACCGAGGTGAGTATTTTGTAACCCTCTCAATGTGAAGATGCATAACTCTCATAATCTGTAAGGCAGGTTGGCAACATGCCTTAATGTGCTTCTGTTGGCAATAACTAGCAAAGATGTTGTCATATAGGACATTCTTTAAAGAACACACCTATATGAGCTTGACTGTAAACATCGCGGTCCATGAGATGTGATTTCTAATAAACTCATGAAGAGACCAGGGAGAATGACGCATATGCTTCAACCCGCAGGGTAGGCTACTGGAAACCAGGTACCAATTATGATTTGGAGTGAAATCTATTGGCACCAAACTTACAATTCAAGGTTCGTCCATTGTTCAAGTTGTTGATAGACGTAGCTCAAGATTCTAGCGGAAGATCAACTTAACAGTCTCTGTTGAAACACTGGTATATAAATAAATAGCAAGGATTGGCAAATCTTTAAACGGACATTTAAGATCTTGTGGAGGATTGTTAAAAATAATTGGGCTAAACCAAATATGCCAATGTGTATTTCAGATTTTTCCTAAATCTCAAAGCCCAAGTTTGTGGCATCTCACATGTGTTTGGGCTCATGTTTGTGATAGCTCACATGAGATTGGAGTGGGAGCTAAAGTTTACTCCCACGTGGGAAGCTAAAGGAGATTTGAACCATTTTATAAGGTGGAGTATTGCACCACTTTGTAAGTGAGTGGCAATAAGAGAGCTACACGCGTGCTGCTCCTCTGACGCCGCCGCCGCTCGCACGCACCGCCCACCCGCTCATCTCGTCATGTCACGACGCGCGCGCACCACGGGTTGTGGGAATATTGCCGAGCTGAGCTTTATTTTACCGCTCAGAAAAATTGTGAGGTTTTGACAAATGTGTCAATAGTCAGCCTATTCAGGTCGCTCCCGGATTATGGGCTACTGTAACCTACCCGAGCGGGCACAACGTGAACTCGGCCTACGTTTACCTCCGTTAGGTTTCCTGAACTGCTTTATGACGAGGTTTAATCTCGTCAATGCCCATTGTTATGGGCTTGGGTTTTGGAGAAGATGGGGATGCTGGAGATCGTGGCATGGTTAACATACAAGCAACCAGGGGACACGAGATTTACCTGTGTTCGGGCCCGGAGAAAACCCTACTCACCTTGTCCGATCTTTGATTACTGGGCAAGAAGGTTCTGGTCTTGTGATTCGATCTGGCGTGGATGCGTGTGCGAAAGTATGAGTCGAGTTGCCCTAGGACGTGCCCTCCTGGCCTTTATATAGACTTAGGCAGGTCCCGGGCATAGTCCTAGTCGGTTACAAGTTCTAGGGTTTTACCCCTTTGAATTTCCTATCTCCTCTAGTCTTGCTCTCCAAGGATCCGAAGACGTCATGGGCCTTGGCCACCCGAAAATCTTCATGGGCCAGCGTATGTCTGCCGTGGGCCTTCCTTGGGCTGGACTAGGTATGCTGAAGTTATGTACCGTGGTATAACCATGTCGATGGCCCCGAGTGATCGGTCGAATCGTAGATTGGTGAGGACTCTTCCATCCTTCGGGAGCGACTATATGTTAATAGTATATGTGTGCGAGGATTGTTGATGCGTGTGCACGACTCACCCGACGGATCGGTCGATTAAGCGTCTTAGGGCGAAACAACACGATCTTCCTCGAGTTCAGTCCCTTAACGGGCCTGGAACATATCTTTGGCGTAATTCAACTCGGCGCGGAGGACTTATAGGTGGAATTCCGGTGATTTTAATTGGTGTACCCAGCGTCCGTCGGGATTTTTCATCGTACCTGCTGATGCAGTTCATACTAGCGAGGCCTTGATCGGTGCGTTGCGGGCCATCGGATGATATCATAGGTCTTATCTTTGCGTCAGACGCGACATCGAACATTTATCACCTCGGAGGTGTTTGGTGTAGGAGATGGTTGCTCACTTAGCGTTTTGTTGGGGCGAGTTGCCAAAAAGTTTTTGCATGTGGATCCTAAGATCGCGATGAAGAATTCATAGGGTGCGACCCGGTATCCTATGGGAGTAGCCCCAAGTGTGCATTCGAGTCGTGAACTCGGAGACTTTAGTTCAAGCATTGTTTCAATCATTAGGTCCGCAGGACCCGAAAATTTTCGGATGCTTAAATCCATCCTCCCTATGGGAGTAGCCCCCGAGTCCATAATGGAGTCATAGACTCGACGTAGGACTCAGAGAAATAATTTTGTCTTCATTTGTCCGCCGGGTGCGCGGCCAACACTCCTGATAGGAGTAGCCCCCAAGTATTTAGTCGAATCGTAGATTCGAGTGAGTACTTTTAGCCGTGGAGCCGAAGTGGTGCTAGTATAGCTTTTGATGACGTCAGTGCTTACGATTGATGACCTCAAGCGCCTGCTACACCAGAGATGACTTGACTGGACGAACATGGGTCCCACTTACTGACTTTGAATTGACCGATCACGCGGGGCGTGGAGATAATTACGGCGTCTCCTCGATTTCCGCGCGTAGTGGACGGCGTGGTAACGACGGTTCGTTGTGGTGTTGACACGTGTACGGCCAGATCTACCGTTGGTGTTAGGTCTTCTCGATGGACGGCCGGCGTCGTCGTCTTCGCTGTTCTAATCTGGTGAAATCGTGGTTTGTTTTCACCGCAGTTCATCTTCACTTGCCTCCTTGTTCTTGGCGATTCTGCTGCGCCGAGCTTTCCTTCCACATTTCCTTCGTTCTTCTGCGTTGTCGCCACCACCACTGCGGCGCCATGGGGAAAACAAAGAAGTCCTCATCGTGGTTGGGACTAGCGCGCCGGGCAAGAAGGGCACCGCCACTCACGTCACCGACGGTGGTGGCGGCGATCGTAAGCGGGAGAGCGATCTCCGCATGACTGCGCTGTGAGCCTAATCCCGCAAGACACGGCGGCCGTGAGACTCCCCGGCAATGAGGTAATCCCCCGTCCCCCCTCTGGGTATCGGGTTATGTTTGTTGCCTTCATGATTCGCGGGTTTTCTTTTCCGGTCCATGACTTCCTTCGTGGGCTTCTCTTTTTCTATGGGGTTCAACTCCATCATCTGTCTCCCAACTCCCTTCTCCACATTGCGTGATTTATCACGCTTTGCGAGTGTTGGATTGGCATTGAGCCGCACTTTGGCCTCTTCCGGAACCTTTATTCCGTGAAGAGGCAATATGGTTCGGATGGTGTGTATCCCATTGGGGGTTTCATCATCTCCCTCAGTCCCAATGTGCAATTATTTTCCTTTTCCATGTCCGAATCTGTCCAAGATCTTGGCGGAGAAATGGTTTTACATCCGTGACTCCGTACTGCCTGGGCAAGATTTTGGTCTCGTTCCTTTTGACCCCTCCCAATTGATTGAGAAGAAAAGATCCTGGAGACGGTGAGGTGGCGGAGATAGAGGCCCTGTACCGTCGGGTGGAGGATCTCCAACTGATTCCTGAGAAGGAGGTGAACTGTGTCGATATCATCCGGACGTTTATTGAGCGTCGGGTGCAGCCTCTCCAAGCGAGGGCGCATCCGATGTTTCTTTACTCTGGGCGCCGTGATCCGACGAGGGTGTCGAGTGAGAAAATCTCCGAGGTGGAACTTGACAAGGCTCTTCGCGCGCTGGTGAAGTTCAAGGCCGACGAAGAAATCCCGGGGAAGTCGCTGACTCCTCCCTTTTCTTCGACGTTGGTCGTACCGAAGGTGTAGATTTGCGCACGTAGTGCTCCCCTTTTGTTCTTGTCAGCTGTGTACTTTTTACTTTGTTTGCTAACAAAGTTCCTTTTCCTTTTGCAGAGCTTCAAAGTGCTGGGCATGGAACCACCGTTACCCGAGAGGTATCCGAATTCCCCGGATAATGAAGTGGTGGATTCCGTGTCCGAGCTACCATCAGCGCGATCCCCAGCGGAGGATGCCGACGAATCGAGTGAGGACCATTCGCGCAAGCGATCACGGAGCTCTAGCGAGTCATCATATGCCTCGACTCCTCCGACTCCCAGAAATCCTATGGTCCTTGAGCGTCAAGATGATGTTCATGGGGTTCTTCCTCTCCCCTTCCTGCCATTCCTGTGCGGGCTGTTGCTCCGCACCCGCCAGCAAAGAGGAAGAAGGAAGAAAAGAAGGAGGAGAAGAGGGCCCGAAGGGCTTCTCCTATCTTCGACCTGAGCGCGTTGGGCTCGTAAGTTTTCTTGTTGCCATTGTTGTCCTTTGTTCCCTTGTTATTTTGCACTTGTGTTGATTGATTCGTATCGAGGCAATCCTCCAGCTGGCTCTAGTGATGGTGCGAGATGATGGGGAGTTGAACATTGCGTCGCCTCCTCCTCGAACGGTGGCGACTTACGTGATCTGCGCGATTCCTCCTGTGCAGGAGAGGCTGGTGGTTGCGCCTCAGAATTTCGCAGGCGGGCCTGCGAGTTCGCCTTCGGAGCACGTAAGTTTTTCTGCTTGATGTTACGGGGGGAGCCCCCGAGTGTCTTCGTGTGCTGATGTTGTTTATACTTCTTTTGTGTTGGGAGTAGCCCCCAAGCCCTGCTCTTACTACTATTGCCTATTGCTGCAGCCTTTTATCCAAGAGGCCAAGCAGCTGGTGGAGGAACGCCTGACGCTGGAGGCGAAACTGCGGCAGCTTCAAGGTATTCGTCTGCCTTGTAGTACTTCTCTTGCTTATCCTGGTCCTGTTCTTTGACACTTGCTTGTTGTAAATGCAGAGGAGCATAACGACTCTCTCCGTGAGGTCGATGCTCAAGAAGAGCCTTGGTCAGAGGCGTAAGCTGGCAGTGCGAGAGGCGCCTTGGTGGAGCGAAGGCGGCAAGCGAAGCGTCTGCGGCAGGAGGCCGCAGATCGTGAGGAGCAGCTGGCCACCGTTGCGGCTGCTCATGAAAAAGGGGTGGCGGAGAAGCTCATGGCTGCTGCCAAGGCTATTTCGGGTGAGCGATAGCTTTTGTACTTGTTTCTTTTTCTACGGATCTTCTTCTATGTTGCCTTTCTTCATGTTTTCTTCTTTTTTTGTCTCAGATGCCGCAGGCATCGAGTTCGACCGTGGTGCTCTGGAGCACGGGAGTTCTCTAGATGATGCCACTATAGCGGTCGAAGACCGCTGCAGCACCGTCGTCAACTCCCTTGCCAAGGCGAAAGAGGTCCTTGGTCGCTTCTACCAGGAGCTCTTCCCGAAGGGCGCATCCCTTGAAGATGTGGATGCCTGGCGGAGGCTCTGTCGAAGTGCTGCAGTATAAGCGCCAGCGAAGGGCATCGGCGCGTCCGTCGGTGGCGATGGACATGGCGGTGGGCGGGCTGGACCTGCCCAGTTACTTCTCGGATGCCTACGGTGCGGATGGATCCGAGGTAGCCTTCACCGCCTACTCGCTTGCGGCGATATGGGCCCAAGCTCATTGACTTGTTGTCGACTATGCATTGCGGCAAAGGCGAGGCCAAAGCTAAGCGATGCAGTTACGGCGACTCGTGTCCTCCGCTTAGGCATAGTAGGCGTGGGGTAGTTTGTAGTCTACTTTTGTTGTAAATATCTGCTGTAGTACCATCCTTATATGCCTTGAGTAACCTTATATTTTAATGAATTCCTCAGTTGTGCTCTATCCTTGGCTGAATATCTGCGTGCCTTCTTTTTTCTGCTGCTATAGGTTCCTTCGGGTGCTGACCCAGTTGACACTTCATCCGAAAGGCCCTTGCGAGCATCATTGGATGATTCCTCGCAACTCGCTTTTCTTCGAGATCGCGTCGCAGCTTGGAAGATTTGCTTGGGTTCTGTGATCGCGGCGTTTGGAAATCCAGCGGACCGTGGTGCAGCCGGAGGAGTATTTGATGGCGGAGCTGGGTGTCCGGCGGTGCAATGTAAGTTGATCTTTCTTTTTTGTAGCTCAGTTCTTGGGTGAGCTGTTGGCCTTATTCTTGTTTGTCTGCGGTTGTCGCGGTGCCAATCTTGCTCAGGAAGAAAGAGTGTATTGCTGTTAGTCAATTGCTTGACTCAGCGGGACATGGGCCGGCGGCTTCTTACGGATGGATCGTGATCGCCGTAGTTACGGCGGCGGTGCGGATCGTGTCTACCAGTTTCGGGTGCTCCGCCATGCGAACATCACTTTCCTCGGTGTTGCACGTCATGTTTCCGTTGGATGCCGTGCCGCGACCCTTGCAGGTCTTCGCGAAGTTTGAGTGCCGGCAATGTCAAGGAGCTGGTGCGGCAGCCTTCGTCGCGGTGAAAGCTGCCTTGTCTCTTGTGAGGTGCACCTGGCGTGGATTTGGCTGTGGCGGCTGGGCCACCTCCTCGACCGGATGGTGGCGAGTGGAATATGCGTCCGCATTACGCGGCTGTAAGCGATATGCCAACAGTTATAGATTTGTTTGAGCGTGCTCGATATTCTTGAATAGGTAGGACACGAAAATAAGCGGATAGATGTAAAATTTGTATATTGCGGCTGGGCGTGTATGTGCCCTTTGTTGTAAAGTTTGCTTGTTTGCGAGCACCGGTGCTTTGATTTAGTCGTGCCCTTTTCGTTTGTGCGGCGTGGTCACTACTCAGTGTACGTTTTGTCCTCGATCGATGAAATCGTGAGGTGGGGAGCCCAGTGCGTATGTAGCATGTAGTAAAGTTGCGAAAATAGTCAACCGAGGGTTGAGGCGAGGTACTTAGCTTTATTTATATCGTAATGGAGGAGGTACATGGTTGGTGAGTAGCCTTGGTTGAAAGCCTTATTGAAAGTAAAAGGGGTAGGTTGCTACGGGTAGAATCGTCGCAGGTGCGAGACGTTCCACGGGTTGGAGTATGCGACTCCAGACTCCACGTGCTTGAGGCGATAGGCGCCACCTGGGATGACCTCGGTGATGGCGTGGGGTCCTTCCCATGGTGAATCGAGGTTGGTCGGTCGCTTTTGCTTGAGTCGCAAGGCGAGGTCTCCTTCGACGAAGGACCTTGGCGCGGCCGTGGCTGTGATAGTTGCAGAGACTCTTTGGTACCGCCGATCGGTACGGCTATATCCAGCGCTTCATCGAGTGTGTCGACGGTGTCTTGAGTGCGGCCGTGGACTCGGCTTATGTGACGACTCGTGGAGCTGGTGGCGTGCCGGTGTATACGGCCTCGGCTCCGTGTACCATGAAGAGCGGTGTGTAGCCGATGGAGCTGTTTGGCGTGGTCGTAAGCTCCACAGACGATGATAGCTCTTCGTCCGGTTCCGCTTTGTGCTCGAGTGAGCTCATGAGGCGCTTCTTGATGCGGCGCCGATTAGGCGTTAGCCTTTTCCACTTGCCCGTTTGTTTGCGGGTGTGCCCTTTGAGCATACGTGATATTGATCCGAGGCCTTAGAAGTCACAGAATTCTTCGGAGATGAAGTTCGATCCGTTGTCGGTGATGATCTTTGTCTGATGCCAAACATGAGACAATGGATTGAAGAACTTGGCGGTTTTGCCCTTACGGTTGGTGGCGGCATGGCTCGATCCACTTGGTGAATTTGTCGGTGCGACTAGGAGGAAGACGTGTCCTCCTTCGAGGATTTTGGCGGTTTGCCGATCATGTCGAGGCCCCATTGGGCAAAAGGCGAGCTATGGGTATGGGTGAAGTTCGGACCAGTGCGTGAGGTTTGTCGGTGAACCGTTGGCACCGTTGCATCTTCGGACGATGTCCTTGTCGCTTATGGTCGTTGGCGGTAGAATCCTTTCGCGAGCTTTGGCGACGAGGCGGCTGCTGCATGGTGGCGCGGATGCCTTCATGGATATCTTGGAGTATGGCCTTGCCGTCGTTGATGGTGACGCACCGTTGCAATACACCCGTAATGCTACGTTTGTACAGCTCGCCGTTGATGATGGTGAAGGCTTTCAATCGACGAGATATGAGCCGGGCATCTGTCGGGTTGTCAGGCAATTCTCCGTTTATCAAGAACTGGAGGTATGGACGTGTCCAAGTTTCTTCGACTGCCATGACCTGCATCAGGTTGACCATGGCGACTTCGGTATCCAACTTTTCGGGTCCTTCATGACCTTCGGGTAGCGTAGCCCCCGAGTGTTCTGCTTCTTCGGGTGATCCTTTGGGGAATTTCCGCTTGATGGATGTACGCGATCTGTTCGGA
The DNA here is from genome assembly GCA_030063025.1 of Avena longiglumis. Taxonomy (NCBI): domain Eukaryota; kingdom Viridiplantae; phylum Streptophyta; class Magnoliopsida; order Poales; family Poaceae; genus Avena; species Avena longiglumis. Next base: position 398,995,237 of record CP125978.1, read on the forward strand.
ACACACCTGGTGGCACCTTTGCACAAGTGGATCCAATGTTGGCGAGTCTATCAGCCTCCTCGTTGCTCTCTCTTCCAACGTGCTGAAGTTCGCAGCCGTCGAATTCTCCTTCGAGTGCTTTGTATAGCGCGCGGTACGTGATCATGTTTTCGTCGTGTGCGTCGCACTCATTCACCGTCTGCTGTACGACAAGGTTGGAGTCACCGTAGATGACCAGGTGCGTTGCGCCACATTTTTTTGCCATCTTCATGCCATGGATGAGGGCTTCGTATTCGGCCTCGTTGTTGGAGGCTCTGAATTTCATCCGAAAGACGTACTTCATCTTGTCACCTTGCGGGGAGGTCAGTATGACTCCTGCCCCTGCTCCGGCTTCGCTTTTGGAGCCGTCAAAATGCATTGTCCAGGACTGCGACATGTCCGGGTGTCGAGGCTGCAGCTCCATCCGATGCACCGTGAAGTCCGGAAGGACTTGAGATTTGATTGTGTGTCGCTTCGTAGATGATGTCCGGGGTGATAGTTCAATGCCCCAGAGCCACGCGTCTGTGGCCTCTGGGTTATTCGGGATCTTTGTTTAGGGGTGCCTCGTTGACAACCATCACGATGCTCCACGGAAGTAGTGGCTCGATCGTCGGCCCGTCATGAACACGCCGTAGGCCGACCTGATAGTGCGGTACCGCTGTTTTGTTGGAGTGAGAACCTCTTGAGGTAGTAAATTGGGCGTTGTACCCGTGGGTCTTGCCTTATTGGTCGTTCGACCACGAGTCTTATGACCACGGTGTGTGGCTATATGTCTGACAACAGGGCTCGCGTTCTTTTGGCGTGACCAAAGCAGGCGAGGTGGAAGGAGCCGGAGGCTTTCGAATCGTCGTTGGCTTCCGGTGTCCACTCGAACTTATGCGCCTTGCACATCTGGTAAAATGGTAGGGCCTTCTCGCCCATGCGGTGATGAACACCTTAGTGCTTATTCGCCTGCGAATGTTGAACGCCCTTGAGGTTTTCGGCTTCTCCATTGTCATGATAGCTTTGATTTTCTTAGGGTTCGCGATCCCTCGTTGAGAGATAAATGCGAGCGGTGGCCGAGGGGCCAAGGCGCACTTACAGATTGAGATTGATCCTGTAGCGATCAAGGTTGTCGAGCGTCTCGCGGAGATCGTCGATAAGTGTTCTTGCCTCCTTGGTTTTATGACTATGTAAATCGACATAGACTTGGACGTTCGACCGATCTGGTCCTTGAGGCGAACTGCATGCATCTGGTACGTGGCACCCGCGTTCTTTAGCCGAAGGGCATTGTGTTATAGCGAATACTCGAGCGGTGTGATGAACGCCGTTTTATCTTGATCTTCGACCTTGAGTGAATCTTGTTATTTGAGTAGGCGTCGAGGAAGGAGAGCTTCTCACAACTGCGGTCGAATCGATGATCTGGTCGATCCGAGGTAGAGGAAGTGGTCCTTTGGGCGTGTTTATTTAGCGTGAAGTCCACGCACATCCGCGGATGTCCGTGTCCTTATCGGGACCATCACCGTAGCCGACCACTCGCTTTCCTTGATTTCCCGGATGAAGTCTGCGATGTAACTGTTGATCTCCTTGCCGATAGTAACCCGGCTCTGGCAGTCTTGGATAGACTGCTTGGTAGCTTGGTGTGCAGGAAGACATTGAGTGCGTGCTCGGCGAATTCCACAGGAACTCTGGCATGTCTGCAGGACACCGAGCGAATATTTCAGCGCTCACGGAGGAATTGACGGCGCGCCTTCTATCTTGATCTTGAGGTCGTTGGCGATCAGCGCCGTCTTGGAGGCGTATGTCGGATGGACCTGCACTTTCTTGGTGACGGTGGAGTCGAAGGACATGTCGGTGCGTTACGCCTTGTGGGGGTAGCCCATTGTCCGTCACCTCGCGGAGCCTTACGAGCTCGTCTTTCATGCGAAGGATGGGAGATTTTGTTGAAATCCATCGCATTGGTCCGATCGGGTGAAGCTCCGTGGTGTGATGACGCCCCTTGGTCCTGGCATCTTGAGTAGTAGGTATCGTAGTGTGGGGGACGGGAACCTTGCGAATGCTACGTCCCGAGATGGCATGGTATTGCGATGGCGATCCACCACTTCAATTCTAGGCGCTCCGAAAGTTGTCCGGCTTCCGAAGATGACGTCGAGCCCTATCTTGCCCGGGGAAGATGCCCTTCCAGGACAATGCCGTGGAACGTTGTGTCGATTGTTCCGGCTGCATTGCGGGATCCGCATAGCTGCTAGAGTGCTTGCGAACATTAGGTTGATGCCGCTGCCGCCGTCCATGAAGACGCGACTCATCTCAAGCCTCCGATCTGCGCCTCCGGCACGAGCGGCATGACCAGGCGAGGATCCGCAAGGGTGATCCAGCAGTGAATGTGATGGGACTCGATCCGCCGAGGTACTCGAGGATTGCGGTGAGTTGCCAGGCCAAGTTGATTTGTCGGGTGATTTACTTGCACCCTATTGGTGGGCGTCCCTTACGTATCATATTGAGTGCTCCTTTTGGTGGGGTATCGACCGGCGTTGTTTTCTGTTGGTCTGTTGGTTGATTTGGGCCTCAATAGGCGGCGGTGGAGCTCCGTGTGCTATTTCACCAGTGCGGTGTGTTTCGACGAGGATTGGAGCTTGTTGCCTCATCTGCATCATGCCTTGCTGAGTTTACGGAACTTCGCGATCCTTGAGCATGTGGCTAGCTTTCTTTTGCCATCTTGTTTGTCGATGTAGAAGTGGATGGTGCATGGACCGAAAGTTTGTCGAATCTTTGAGGGTCGTTTCTCATGGCGTTGCCACAACTGCGTTGGTCGTCCGTTATCGGAAGTTTCCGCGGTATCCTCCGCTATTGCGGCTGTTGTCATTACGCGTCGGCGTGGCCGCGACCATCGGGTCGTTCGCGGTCCTCGTGAGCGCGCGATCTCCTCTTCTTTGCGGCGTTCGTCTTGAGTGGTCGTCCTCTTCATCGATTGCGCTTTTGGATGCAATCTTCGCCCGTCTAACTGTTGGCGATTTCCATGAGGTGGTCGAGTGTCTTGGGCTTTACACGCCCAAGTTCCTCCTTGAAGTCTGGCGCTTGACGCGTCCACGAAGCGTCGATGGCCCTCTTCGGAGATGTGTCTTGCGGAGTTCTTGGTTGTAGACCAGCGTAGTATGTCTGGCGAATAGATTCACCCGTTCTCTGAGTGCGGCTTGCAACTCTTCAATTGGCGGGCCTCTTCTTGGTGCCTCTGAAATTTCGGATGAAGGCATGGCGAGCTCCTCCCAGCTTCGGATGGATCCCGATGATAGGTGCTAAGCTGACCGCTTCCTTTTGTTAGCTGCGGTGAAGGCATTGCATGGCGGTTTCTTTGTTGCCTCCGTGAAGCTTGACGGATGAGATGGTCAGCGAGCCAGACTTGGATCTTGCGTGCTGAACTTGAGTATCCGAAGGAAGCTTGAAGTTGCGTGGCATCTGTGTTCGCCGGACGGATCTGCTGAAGCATCGAGCCCCGCAGAGTTCTCCTTCGTCTTCATCCATCTCAGATTCAGATGAGCATGCGCGTTTAGCGCGTGCTTTATCGATCTTGCCTTGTGTAAGCTTGTCTCTGGTGTCGTAGTCGCTTTTATGGCGGTGCGAGCTCTTCTTCCTTCGAGGAAGATCGTGCTCCTCTTCCTCTTCGAATGAGGGGGTGGGACTCCGGTCGCGCCTGGTCGGAGCTTTCTTCTTAGGTTCCGCAGGAGCATCTTCGTGGAGCGCAGCTCCAATTAGTCCTAGTCCGGTGAGTGCGGACCTATGCATGGCCCTTTTCGGGTCCCCCTCCGGAGGTGGGTGAGCCGCGAGATACGCAGTGGCTGCCATGATCGCAGCTTGTGGCGTCTTCGGGATGATGTTGTCGTCAGCGTCCATATCCATGAATGATGTATGGAGAGTTCGGGTCACGTCACGCCGCTCCTTGGGGTCCATGTTTTCCACCCGAGAGCGGTGCTTGTTTCCACGATTTCCGTTTGTGCTAGAGCGGGTCCCATGGCGAGAGCGCGGCTAAATCACGCCCGGACTCGTAGAGGCTGCTTGCTTGCGTTTGTCGGCGTCTCTCACGCATCTTGACTTGCTTCTTGTGCTCCTAGATGAGGAGGTAGTGGTATGCCCTCGCAGATCACGGGGAGTCCAGAGATAGGACTATTTCGCCTGCGACGGCGCGGCGTGCTTCGACCCATCCTTCTTTGCTAAGTTGGATGAGGTGGACCCTGTTTTCCCCGCCGTTCCACCGTTTTGCCGTTTACATCCGGGTTGGGGTTAGGCGGCGGGTTAGACGTTCCTCGTCGGTTTGGATGATCGCGGCACATAGATAGCGCTGCAGATTGGTTGCCGCGCTTTCGGATCCGAATCAGTGGGTCCCTTCATCCGAAGGTGGATCGCACAGATCGGTGTTGCAGCTGCTGCTGCTGTAGAACTCATCTGTTGATGATGACGTGCGTAGCACGGGGTGTGGAGCCCATGAAGCGGGCCTGATTGACGGCATGGGCACCCGCTCAGGGAGGCGGAGGGTGCCAGTTTGTCCCACCTGGAAGCAGAAGCTCCCGAACAAGATTTCGAGTCCGTCGCCTACGGGCTCGAAATCCTTTATGGTATCCGGCGAGTGGGCGGTGAAGTCGAAAGCGCCGAAGAGGAGGTGATTCTCCGTCGCCGCGGAGTTTTAGATCGATCGGGTCGGAACCGTCACGACTTGATCAGCAGCCCCAATTCCCACAGACGCGCCAATTGGCGAGGTTTAATCTCGTCAATGCCCATTGTTATGGACTTGGGTTTTGGAGATGGGGATGATGGAGATCGTGGCACGGTTAATGACAAGCAACCAGGGGACACGAGATTTACCTGTGTTCGAGCCCCGAGGGAAAACCCTACTCCTGCTTGTCTGATCTTTGATTACGGCGGAACCGAAGGTTACAGGGTGCGCAGATTCGATCTGGCGTGGATGCGTGTGCGAAAGTATGAGTCGAGTTGCCCTAGGATGTGCCCTACTGGCCTTTATATAGTCTTAGGCAGGTCCCGGGCATAGTCCTAGTCGGTTACAAGTTCTAGGGTTTTACCCCTTTGAATTTTCTATCTCCTCTAGTCTTGCTCTCCAAGGATCCGAAGACGTCATGGGCCTTGGCCACCCGAAAATCTTCATGGGCCAGCGTATGTCTGTCGTGGGCCTTCCTTGGGCTGGACTAGGTATGCTGAAGTTACGTACCCGTAGGGTATAACCATGTCACTTTATATAAAGATTTGTGCGGCTATCGCCACAATACACCAAAAACCAATCTAGGTTTTCCTCTGCCTCTCACTGCTTGCGTCGCCACCATAGTCTACCTCATCCCAAGCGCCGGCGTGGACCGGCGAACGGGAGAGCATGTCTCCGAAACCACTCGCCTTTGCGATCCTGTACGGGAGAGGGCGAATTAGGGTTTTGGGAGTTTTTGGAAAGCGTTCCACGCGACTGCTCGAGTTCTTCATCACGAGTCGTCTTTCATCCAAATCGGGCGGTGCTGCCTATCGGCGTCTTCGTCACCGTCTGCTTCGATCAGTCTTCCCTAGAGGCGGAGCTACATGCATGCCAACGGCCCCCCCAGCTTTGGATATATTCTTGAAGAATTTTTTTAGCAGTGCTTAGATGGAACACCCCCCCCCCCCACACACACACACACACACACCCCAACAGCTTTGGTCTAGCTCCGCCAGTGGTCTTCCCCAAAGTTACTGCTACAATACATCTACAAGCAAATAGTACGTGCGACGTGCTAGTGTTTGGTTATTCATCATGATATTCGAGTACATGTTTAGCTGCTACATGTTTCCGTTCATCTTGTTGTTTAATATATCTAATATGTTCGAGTGAGCTAGTAGCTGGTTTTATTATATTTAATATTCTAAAATTAATCATAAAAATCGTGTCTAATTTTCTAACAGAAGCAACACAGCTGAGCTTGTCGATTAATGATGTAGGAAGACTTAGGGCCTGTTTGGTTCCTAGCCATACTTTGCCAAGCCAAAGTTTGGTAAAGTATGGCAGCCACAAAGTGTGGCTAACAAATTGGAAGCCAAACTTTGGCAAAAGTTGGCAAAAAAATTAACTCTATGATAAGTGGACTACATAATTAAAGAAGTGTGCAATCTATAAGTATGGCAAAAATCAAACACAAGCCAAACAACTTGTGGCTGCCAAAGTTTGGTTTGGCAAACTGGAAACCAAACGCGCCCTTAGAACAACCAACGTCGCTCCGCACCTTCCGTCAGATTCCATCAGCATCTACAGGACAACCTCGTCACGGGCGGTAGTTTTACGCGACGACCACCCCCATGCATGCTAGTAGGTGAGCGGTACTTGCGGCCATGCAATAACTCGTTTGCGCTGTACTAGAATGGAACAGCCATTTCTGCTGTGCACCACTGGCTCCCTAGTCCCTATACCTCGGGGCGTCCTCGCCTTGCACTATGGCACGTACAAGAATTAGAGGCACTTTTCTTAGAGGCATTTTATCAAACTGCCTCTGATTATATCTATTTGTGGCACTTTAAAAAATAGTGCCTCAAAATATGAGATTTTAGTGGCAGTTTTGAAAGTGCCACTAATAGTTTATCTTTTTGAGGCACTATCAATAGTTTCTAATGTGTTTTGAAAATAGAGGCAGTCTAGTGTCTTCATACTAAACTATCGAGGCACTTTTGATCTGTACAAAAGACATATCTTTTAGAGGCGTTTTCTGCGATAATGCCACTAAAAGTATATCAAATCGAGCGATAGATGCTAATTGGATTACCATTTAGAGGCACTAAATAATGCCTCTAAATAGTGACCAAATGTGGCACTATTTGGTGTGCCTCAATGGGAGTTTTTGAGGCATGTATGATAATGCCTCTAATAGTTGGTCATTTGGAGCATTTTAAATACCTTAAATGAATGATCATTTGAGTTACTATTGACAAAATGCCACAAAAATATAGCATTTGAGGCATATATAAGATTGTCTAAAAGTATACCTTGGAGGCACTCAAATATGCCTCTAATGATAGACCAATTATGACACTTTTATTTGTGCCTCAAATTGATAGGTTTTGAGACACATCTAATAATGCATCTAATATTCCAGACCAAATCTTTACAATTTGTTAAAAATATGTTTTAATTTTTTTGTAATAAACTAATTTTTGAGTTATTATTCAATTTAATCTAAAGGATAATTGTGTGATAATTTATTTGTTTAGCTAATCTCTAGTATTTAAATTTGGATGCTAATAATTGCATACAACAAAATTTGGAGTAGTTAATCAAGTGGTAATAGAGTTTGATTTATTTGAACATGGCAACTAGTATTTGTCCTAATGCATTCATCGACTGAGCAAGGTAGAAGTAGCTAGCTAATTGTGCACTTGTGTATATTCTACACATAGAATCGTGAGAGTAGAAAAATCCTTTTAAGCTAAGAAAGTGTGCATGTGGATGTATGTGACATGGCTGCCAGCTAGTAGGTGAGCCAGTTTTGCTTTCTTAGGAGTATTACATGGCAGCAGCGTCAAGAAATAAACACGTCATTGTACCGATCTTTGTCATTGTCTCACAGCAAGGGACGTCGGTCATAGATTTTTATCAGATCGAAAAATTAGATAGTCAGCGCAACATGGCCTAGATATTTTAGATATTTTGGTTGCTTAGGCCTCGTTCAGTTAAATTGATTTTCAATTCCTATGAAATCTTTTTCTTTGGTGAGTTTGGAACAAGGGAAATATAAATAGTATTTCTAAGGAAAATTTACTGAGCTCATGCCGATTCCACGGGATTGCAAAACTTTGCCTGCAGCTCCTTTTCGTCAGGAAGCTCGATGGCGGCAGGGCTGATCATCCGCTTTTTAGGCAAGCTTTTCATACCTCTTTCATATACTTTGTAAAGTATATTTTTGGTTAAAATATGATGCATTATTTGATAGTATGAGATATATGAATATTCCTTGAAATATTCGTGGGCTAATACGCATGTGTCGGAATACGGTGATGGATCCGTTTGGAGCCAGCAATACGAACCGGGTATTTATCATGAATATGGATCTGGAGAATAACATGAGAATTAATAAGGGCATCTCCACTCGTTGGCCAAACTCGAGCGAAAATTGGTCCGTTTTCCGGACGGAACTAGTTTTGATGCGGTCGCCCATTTTCCCACTCGTAACCAGACCGAGTTCTAAGTTCGCTAAAATTCATCAAAGATGTGTGATTTTCATTAAGTTGGGCGAATATAGGCGGATTACATCAAATTTAAACTAAACTAGTACATAAATAAACTTAAAAAAGCCGCTGTCGCCCGGCCTTCGCCGGTCCTACATGCCGAAGTTGTTGTAGAATGCCGTGTAGTGTAGCCGGGGTCGGCGCGGATGTCATCCTCGCCGCCGTCGTCGTCGCCGCTTCGGCGGCCCCGCGGAGCTCGGCCCGGGTCGCGCACCGTGGCTGGTAGGGCGGGCCTATGTCCTCATCGTCGTCCGTGACGTAGCGGGCGCCCGGTAGGCGAGCTCACGCCAGACAACACCGACGACAGGCGGCTCGCTTTAGCTGCTTTGCGAGCGAGGATGCGCCGCTCCGCCAGCCTCGATCCTTCTGACCACTCCAGATGTCCGGAGGAGGCTCCACCGGCGGATGCGGCGGAGCGATCGCTCAACGCCATCTTCAAGGCGGCGTCTTGACGGCGTCGAACCTTCTATCTTAGGCGGAGGCGTAGGTGGCGGTTGAGACGCGTCGCCGCGACTTCGCGGATGACGATGCCGCAGCAGCGCGATGGCGAGCGTAAGCGACTCCGCCTCGCTGACGGCAGCGCGCGGCAAGGCCGAGCCGAGGAGTAGCACACGGAGGAGGGCGAGCTCATGCTCGCCATCCTCCTCGGCATCGATTCGGCGGAGACGCCGGCCGGACTCGCCGCCGGTGTCGGTGCGGAAGCCGAGCATGGCGTGTTCCGCGGTTGATGTGCTCCATCACCGCCTCGATGGTCTGCCTGGCGCTCCACCAACGCCGGACCCGCCGAGTTGTTGCGCCACGGCGACTGGGCGGCCTCGTGGTGGCGAGCTCACCTTCGCCCCTAACGTTTCAAGTAGAAAAGAATGATTTGTACCTAGTTTTATGATTCAAATATTTTTGTATTATATGAAGAGTAAAGTTAGATTGCATATTTTGCCTGCAATTCTTGTTAAATCGTTAGAATACCTTGGACAATGTTTTGGGTATGTATAGCCGGGGGAGACAAGTTCATGAAATCTCATGTTAGAGTAGAATGTTGTTGTGTTGAATTTTAGGGACGAAATTCTAATAAAGTGAGGAGGATGTAATACTCCGTATTTTTAAGCTATTGATTAGTTTAAGCTACAAAATAATTTGCTTCTAAACAATTTGGTTTTGCTAATCTATAGCATTTAAATTTGGATGTTAATTCGGTACATGCACTAAAAATATATTAGAGTGGTTAATCAAGTGGTAATAGAGTTTGACCTATTGGTGCATGTCAACTTGTACTTGTCCTAATGCATTCATCGATTTAGAAAGTAGAAGTAGCTAGCTAGTGTATACTTGCACGTAAGAGAAGATTAGAAGTGCATATCGGCATGTATGAATCATGATTTAGGCAACGTGGACTAGACTAGATATTTTGAGAGGCAACGTGGCTACGCCTACGCCTCTCGCGGAGTCGTCCAAGATTTTCTTAACGGGATACTTAAATTCTTTGATTTAAAATTAAGTAGCATTCCAGTAAAGATATAGTAAAAGAGAAATTTATCCAGGATTTATATTTTTTCTATAATCTCTAGCACCTTTTAAGATATTTTCTAAAAGAAATTATAATATATTGTCATGCAATGCGTAAATAATATTTTTATCAATGTTATCACTTGATCTTTATGTTTTGTGTTAGTTAAAATTTATATACCCAAAACATAAATCCTGGTTTCGTCCATGCTAACAGATACGTGCCAATCATTTGTAATCTCTGATCTTTGAGTAATGCAAGATTGTTTCTTCGACCCATATTAGTTAACTTGGTCTTATCCTCTAAAATAATTACAAAGGTCCCCTCCAAATTAATCTTGATTTTCTATTTTTTTTAAAGCTAACTGGACTGAGCCCACCGTGTCCCACTGGACCAAACCGGCCCATTTTGTCCGGTCCGGCTAGGCTACCCAGACCGGCCTCTCTCTCACCTTCCTTCGTCTCTCTTTCTCTCTGTACGCATACATGGGGTCCTCTCTGCACGCGCTCGATGCGCCTTCGCCGGTGCCGCTGCTCCGGCCGGTCGCCGGCCAACTCCGTCCCCTCCGCCTACCGTCGATACCACGGATCTATCTCCTCCGCCGCCCTCCGCGCCTTGTTGCCACTCTGCTTCCCCGTGCTCGGCTCCGTGAAACCCTAGCCCTCACGGCTTGGGTCGCCGGTGCGACACCAGCGCCTCCGCGCTGCCGGCTGCTCGTCGAGGACGACCACGACCTCTTCATCGCCTCTCACGACCTCTGCCTCCTGCTCCTTCGACGGTGATTGGACCTCCTGGTCGACGGGCCTCCTCCTCTGCCTCACGCGCTCCTTCGATTCCGCTGCTCCAGGCTCCTCTGCCAAGCGCGCGTACGGAGAGTACGACGGCTGCTCCACCAAGCAGGTCTTCGACAACCTCCACGGCAACATCTCCCTCGACCCGGTGAGTTCCTTCCTTCCTCCGACCCTTATCCTCTGTTCTGGCCCTGCTCTTCTCCTCCATTCGCGTCGCTACCATTGCGGTTGTTGCTCTTGTTCTGTTGCGTCGGGCGGCGGGATTGGTTCGGAGTTCCGTTTGGGAGATGTTGTCCGTCGGGTTTCGGCCGATTAGCATTTCGGGATTGGGCAAACGCTTCGGCCCTCATAGTTGCGCCGTGTGCGGTTTCCCCAATTTGTGTCCTAGCGTTCGGTTTCAGAAATCGTCGTGTATGCGCAGCCAGTGTCGGTTTGGTTTCAGGAATCGCGGAATAAGCAGTTTATTCGTTTAGTTGTGGCCGACCAAACAGGATTCTCAGCGCACAATGTGTCCGCCCTCATGTGTTACTACTAGTAGCTATGCCTCTGCATGTTCCATGCTGTTTCGTCAGATTTAAGAATAGGTTCGCTCGTCATATGTCGGTAGCGATAGCTGTGTATGCGCAGTTTTCTTCTTAGGATTTGAGTATTGTTTGCGTTTCCGTGGCGTATCAACTCCGTATTCTGCTACGCATGTGCAAGTTCCGTCAACTCTGTATGCGTAATAACTCCATATTCTAAGCTGCCATCGTCTCCAAGCTGTTGGCCAATTGGTTTCCATTTTAGCTTCACTGTGCCGCAGCTGTTACCAGTAGAATATTGCACCTGCTATTTCCTAAAAATCCTCAGCTTACTGATCCAGCACCAGCAGTTCAATATATGACTCTGTTATTTGGAAAAATGCCTTGGTTTATTGACCCAGCGGTCCAATATATGACTCTGTTATTATGATGTGTGGTTAGTCATCTGTATCTCATCATCTTGAATGACTAATTTTCTCTAACTTTTGTGTACTGAACTCTGAAGCTTTAGATAATTTCTATTTTTCAGATTGTCCATTTTCTTTAATAACAATTACTTTCTCTGATATGCAGTTGGCCTGTGAATTTGTGGATACAGAGGAATTTCAGAGGTGACTTTTGTTTTCCCAAATTATTGCTGCACATTTGCCTATTTAACTTCCTGGATGGCCTGATTAACGATTTCATCTTATTGCACCATGTCAGGTTACGGGATCTGAAACAGCTTGGTGAGTTTCATCCTGCACTTGTGTTCCCATCTTGGAATCTTTGCATTCTATATTGCTGGGAGTGTCAGTTTCTTAATGGAGTCACATATCTTGTATTTGTCTTGTCCTTGTTAAGAAATTTTAAGGGTTCATTAATGTAGTTTCATCTTGGAGACCTGCACTGCAGCTATATCGAGTATTGGATCACACTGGCTGTTAGTTGCATAGCCTGTCCACTATGGATACTAATCATCTAGCTACAGGTTTCATGCATGTAGTTTATGTTACCTTCACCCATATCATTGAGCCTATTGCAACAATCTCATGATTGTTTTTATCATTTGTACAGTGAACAATGAGAGTGCATTGCTACTTACATTTTGTTATTCGACTATTCGCTTCTTTGTGCTCCATTGTTCACTGTATATGATTTGGATGGACACTTGGATATTCTTAAGTTTTCTTCCTAAAAAGAACATAACAGTGAGCTTCTTTTATGGAAAATCCGATTCTGATGGAAGTTACATTATGATTTGATGATTTATATTGTGTAACATGCTCTGTATGCTTTTTAGGCCTTACATATCTGGTGTATCCAGGAGCTGTCCACACGCGCTTTGAGCATTCCTTAGGTGTTTATCAGCTAGCTGGGAGGCTATGAACAATCTTAAAATGAACCAGGTTTGTATCATTATACACAGCTTTACTGATATATACTGCCAAGTGACAGTTTATAATTAGCATTGGAGAAGCTTATGCATTTTTCAATCAACAGGGAAAAGAGCTCGGCATTGACCGCTTTGATGTGCAAACTGTGAAACTTGCAGGTTGGTGCTCTCAACCATGGCTCCACTAAGTTCTCATATTACTGATCTTTGCGATAATTCGTTTCAGGTCTCTTGCATGATATTGGACATGGCCCCTTCAGTCATTTGTTTGAGCATGATTTTATGCCTCGTGTTGATCCAGGAGCAACATCAAATGCTCAGACAAGGGATTGCCAAGCAGCTGATGATATTGCATGGTCTCAGCTGTAAGATATGGCTGTGAACAATGGTTGTGGACGAATGGTTGTGGGCGAATGGTTGTGAACAATGGTTGTGGACGAATGGTTGTGAACAATGACTGTAAGATATGGCTGTGAACAAATGTAAGATATGACTGTAAGATATGTTACTGTAAGATATGACTATAATGTGGTTTGTAATATATTTCATGGTAATATTTCACTGTAATGGGGTTTGTAATATATGGCGTTATGATTTAATTAATGTGAGCCATTTTGTAATATATGTCACTGTAGTACACATTTGCTTTTTAGGTTTTAGAGGCACTATTGATAGTGCCTCAAAAGTTAGTTTTAGAGGCACTATTGTTAGTGCCTCAAAAGTTATTTTAGAGGCACTAGTCATAGTGCCTCAAAAGTTTAGAGGCACTATTGATAGCCTCAAAAGTGAGTTTTAGAGGCACTATTGATAGTGCCTTAAAAGTTGGTTTTAGAGGCACTAGTCATAGTGCCTCAAATACTAAATTTAGAGGCACTCTAATTTGTGCCTTAAGTTGGTTTTTGAGGCACTAGTCATAGTGCCTCAATTTAGGATTTAGAGGCATTAGTCATAGTGCCTCAATTAACTATGATTTAGAGGCATTTTTAAAACTGCAAAAAACTTTTACCTACTGCGACCGTCATGGCGGTTTTTTTAGTGCCTCAAAAACTCAATTGTGGCACTAATTTGACTATTGGAGGCACTTTAGAGTGCCTCTGAATACAGTACCTGCCATAGTGTTGCCTGCGCGGCGCACGCGAAAACTACGGCCGTGGAGTATCTGACATTCCGGTGCAGCGCGTAGGTTTAGCTCCAAAATTGCGATTCGAGGAGTCGTCGTCGTCGTCGCTCATTTAATCCCAAAAGGCGCCGCGCCAGCCGGGCAAAAGTTCCCGCGCCGCTGCTCCGCTCGCTGACAGGAAAAGGGAATCCCTGCTGCTACGGCTACTGTTTGTAGTAGTTCGGCATGTGACTGGCAAAGTTTGGCGAGCGCGGCAGCGTGCGTCGTGCCTCCTGCAGTTTCGTCGGCCGGGCCGTCGGAAGGCAACGTTAGCGGGCGCAGATATGCTGCTGCGCGCGGCTAGTGCTAGCCTCTGCTAGGCGTAGGCGTAGGTGTGGTGCGGCCGAGCGAAACAGGCGCGGTGGCTGACGCAGAGTCGTGACTGTTCACCGTGCTGACAGTGACCGGGAGTGGCTGGGCCTGGGCAGCAGTGGGCGCCGGGGACTGTGCGCTCCGAGGGAAGCGTCGGAGGCCGCCAGGCATGCATGTGCGTGCGCGTACCGTACACTATGGTACGTCCATAAATCTGTCTCAAATTGTAGTTATTTATGTCACTTTGAAAAATAGTGCCTTAAAATATGAGATTTTAGTGACAGTTTTGAAAGTGCCACTAATAGTTTATCCTTTTGAGGCATTATTGATAGTCATAATGTTTGAAAAATAGGCGCCGCCTAACGCCCACGCTAAACTATCGATGGGACTTTGACCGTCTTAAAAGACATATTTTTAGAGGCTTTTTTTATGATAATGCCACTAAAAATATATCAACTGAGACACGATTAGAAGTGCCACAATTGGTTATCATTTAGAGGCACTAAATTATGCCTCTAAATAGTGACCAATTGTGGCACTATATATAGTGCCTCAAAACAACTACGTATTAAAGGCAGTTTGAAAAAATGCCTCAAAGGATGGGAAGAGGATATGAAAAAAGAAAGTTTTTTTGTAAGTTTAGAAACACGGGGGAAGGTGTTTTGCGTGTGTGCGATTCGGATTAGGAGGCACGGAATGGAAAAGGCGTGGGAAGCGAGTTTCAGGTCAATGTGAAATTTGGCACCACCGGGTCTTTTGTTTTGAGATTTTATTTGCTCGAGCTAAGACGAGGATTCATGGAAGCTGGAAGGTACTATACTTATTTGTCAAAGTCGTGCTCGGTCCTATGTGAATATTACATTGTCATGGATCAAAGCGACTTGTGTGATACTACAAAGCAGTGTGTGTGCGGGAGTTGGTGATCTGGATGGACCAATGTTTTTTTTTTGGATAAAGAGAATATGAATATCGCAAAAATATCTATTACACTCAGCCTTTTAGGGAAAGGCCCCCGCGTCATCTAGGGTTAGGCGACACGGGAGGTGATCGACACCGTGCCACTACTAGGCCTCCATCGTACCTCTCGTCCTCCCCATCTCCCGCCACCACCGCCGGAGATCACACCGAGCAAAGCATGTGTGAGACGGCAACGGCGGTCCCCACGGGCGGCGGCCTCTCTCCTAGCGATGGCGGGCGGTTCCTCGTGGATTCGACGACATGGTTGTAGGGGTTCGTAGCATGGAAAACAAAAATTTTCTATTGCATACAAACAAACAAGCCAAGATCTATCTACTAGATTGTAGCAACGAGTCGATGGAATAACTTACCCTCGAAGATTCCAAAGTGGTTAACGAGAGCAGATTCTCGTGGGTGATGTAGTCGTACACTTCCGATCTCAAGATCGCGTGGACGATCCTTCCACGTGCTTAAAGGCTCATGATCGGTCACACATTCGGTTTCGATGAAGACCTTCCTCTCCCTTGTTCCAAAGAAAAGGAGGTTGTAGCACTCCTCGCGATTCCCGGCAGACAACGGCGTGGTACCTAAGTAGAGGAGATCCCGCAGGCTTCGCCAAGCCAGCGAGTATGGTGGAGTATGAGAGAGAGCTATTAGTGGTATAGGGTTTAGACACACCAATTAGAAGGCTCTAAACCAAGGCTAGGGCAATTAGAAGCTCTAAACCAAAGCGGCTCTAAACCGAGATTAGAGGATAGGAACTTGTGTGTCTAGAGGAGGAGGCCACTCCTTTTATAGGTGGGAGGGGCCAAGGGAGGGAGTCCTCCAAGTCGGCCTTGGTTGGCGTCTTGGCTTGGAGGACTCCCAAAGTCGGTTCCAACCACCTCTTGCTTGTTTCCCGCAGTTTCCTGTTTTAGCCGTTTGACTTTTAAACTGGCCATTTGACTTTTCTGTTTTAGGATTCAATTTAATCCTTTATTTGGAACAACAAGAACACTTAGTACATGATGCAATCATTCAATATGTAATGACACATTCATGTACCCTCCCCCCCGGAGTGCCGGACAATCCGGAACCTTCTAGAACATTCCCGATGAAAATACCGGAATCATTCCCGAACTCCGAAACGGGACTTTCCTTATATGAATCTTATTCTCCGGACCATTCCGAATCACCTCGTTATATCCCGGATCCCATCCAAGACTCCGAACAACATTCGGTCTCTTTCTCATAATACCATAACTACTCAAAACAACGTCGAATCCTTAAGTGTGTCTCCCTACGGTTCGTGAATTATGCGGACATGATCGAGACACTTCTCCGAACAATAACCAATAGAGGAATCTGGAAATTCATATGGCTCCCACATATTTCTACGATTACTTTGCGATCGAATGAACCACTTACATACGATACCAATTTCCCTTTGTCTCACGATAGTTTACTTATCCGAGGTTATGATCGCCGGTATCTCTGCATACCTAGTTCAACCTCGCATCGATAAGTACTCTTTTCGCTCCGTGATATGCGATCCCTTGTGAGCCGTCACATGCTTGCAAGCTAATTGGATGACATTCCACCGAGAGGGCCCAGAGTATATCTATCCGTCATATGGATGGACAAATCCCACTCTTGATCCATGTGTTTCAACCAATACTTTCCGAACACTCAATGCCACATTTATAGCCACCATTCACGGTGTGGTGTTTGATGTCATCAAAGCATCCATCCGGTAAAGGTGATATGCATGATCTCATGGTCGAAGGAATTAGGTTACTATGTATCAGAAAGCATATAGCAATTGAACTATTTAAATGACTTGATCTTTATGCTACGCTTATCTATAGGAGTATGTCCATCACATCATTCTCCTAATGATATGATCCTGTTGTTAATAACATCTCTATGTTCATGATCAGGAAACCATGATCATATATTAACCAACAAGCTACTTTAATAAGAGGCTTTACTAGAGACTGTTATTTTAGTTTACAAATCACACAAGTATTAATGTTTCCGGTTAATACAATTATAGCATGGAATGTAAACATTTATCATAAGTGTGAAGATATGATAATAACCACTTTATTATTGCCTCTTGGGCATATCTCCAACAGTCTCCCACTTGCACTAGAGTCAATAATCTAGTTTCAAACCTTTGTGTATTCAACACCTATGGCTTTTCCGTGTTGTATGTACCACGATTGCTAGTGGTCAACTGATCTCCGGATCGACACTTCAGTCCGTGTGTAATTGCATGTCTTTGCGTCTCTCGCATCACTCATTCTCTAATGAGATGGCTTTGTATAAATTTGGTCTTCGGTGTGACCTTTAGCTCTTTGGGGTTAAAACATGTTGATAATATTGTCGCACAATATATCTTCATAGTATCATCCTTTGTGAACTACACCTAGTTTGATAACAAACTACTTGACACAAATGCCCTCTTTTGATGCTAAAATAGCAGTCATATACTTAGCCTTTTGTTGTAGTATCAGTCACAATGTCTTAACTTTGGAACTCATCCAAATCCATTATGGAACTCACTTTCCATTATATTGTGCCACCCTTAGTTTAGATCGAGATAAACTTAACTTGTACTTTGTGACAAAACTAGTATCAATGTAGTACTTTTACAATGAACTAACCATCTATTTGTCACTTCTACAAATATTATACTCTTAGTTTTTCCAAAAGGTCATAAGAATATCCTTACTATTGTCCAATGATGATCTTACGAATCATTCTGGTATATGCTCACAACATTTAGAGCATAGGACATATCTGGATTTATACATATCACAGTATGATTGATATAAATACTCTTTGTGATTTCATACATCAAGTATCAATCTATACTTGATTATTTGTTTCACTTTACCAAATGTCAATACACTTGAATATATCATCAACATTTGAACTCTTTCAATCCTTTCTGTGCGACAAGAACCTTTCTTGTAGTTTCTATATTGAACTCATTCAATATCTCGTCTATGTACTTCTGGCACAACCATATTAGCGTCTATTGATGCCAAATATTTGGGTTTTGCCTAAGTCTTTCATCGGGATGAAATTCTTAATATGTGTTAATAAAAGATACATTATTTCCAATCAACAATATGTCTTCCACATAATGTATTAGAAACATGTCTTAGCGCTCCCACTTAATTTCCTGCAAATGCAAGCATCTCCATCGTCTCTGATGAACTTTTAAACTTCTTTAACAGTTTCATCACAGTGAAGATTCCAACTCCGCGATGCTCACTTTAACAATTGAAGTTTGCATATGCTTTTAGCATCCTTTTGAATTAACAAAACCCTATGGACCGTGTTATGCACATGTCCTAGGTAACGATTCTATTAGAAGAACTTGTTTTGTTTATTCAACTACCATATAACAAATTATATGTAGTGGTTGCTACATTAATCCGTCTAGACTAAATATCACTATGAAAGAACAAATCTTGTCATAGTCAACCTTTGGACATTTTGTGAACTCTTTCCCAACATGTCGACTATTTCATAGATGTAAAACATCCATGTCTATTTCTTTATAGATCCGCACACAAGCTGTAAGGTCTTACACCTTTCTCGAGGGTCCTTCAAGTTCAAAACTTGATTTCTCGTGTATGGAACTATCACGGATTTTATGGCTTCAAGCCATTTGAGTCGAGGGCCCATCATCGCTTCTTTGCATGTAGTCGGTTCATTATTCTCAAATAATGATTCAACCCTCAAATCTTGGTATTTGATTGTTTACCGTTCTACTTGTTTCAATAGGAACTTAGATCTCGTGACCACAACCTTTGAGGCACGTGAGCCATGAGCATTATTCTTTGCCTCCGGAACACTTTTGGTCTTGCGCAACTTTGCACATATAGCTAAGGTTCCTTTAACCTTATCAAAGTTCTATTGTCCTCCCACTTCTCTTTTCACGAAAATTCCTTCCCAAAGAAACTTGACGTTCTAAGCGACAAACACTTTTGTCTCTGGTGTTATGGAGGAATACTCAACAGTTATACAAAGACAGGTTCATCCGACTTTGGTTGCAAACATCTTTCTTATGCATAGCAAACCATTGTTTAAGAAAGGACAACTTGGGTTTTATCCCAAACCATAACTTTATATGGTGTCATTTCAACGGATTATGATGGAGCTCTTTTCAGTGGAAAAACGGTAATCTCTAAAGCTTTTAATCTTTAAAATATAATGGCAGTTTTATGAATTATACCTTTGATCTTACCATGTCAAACAAGGTTTAATTACATATCTCGAACGCTCCATACCCTTATGGTGTTTCGGGAAATGCAAATCCACGGAACGATTCCTTAAATCTTAGGTATTATGCTAAACTCTATAACTCAAATATCTTCCTTTATGATCTTTATCATAAACTGTTTATATTCTTGTTACAATGATTTTGCACTTCATCTTGAAAGTCTTTGAACTTTTCAAATGTTTCATACTTCATCCTTATTAAGTAAATATTCATATATTCACTCAAAATTTCGGAAAAAGCAAATGAAGTTAAAATCCATCGCTCTTGACTACACATAATGGACTTCGTACAACAATATGTACAAATTCCAATAAGCTAGTCTTCCGTTCCCTTTTGGCCTATGAACGAAGTTTCAATTATCTCTAGGAAAGTTTCACAAGTGTCATTTGATCAAAAATCAAAAGACTCCAAAATTCCATCCATATGGATTTTCTTCATGTTTTCTTTCCAATATAATTTAAACGGCGATGTCACCTCCTAAGTGATCTTTTAATCAATTTGTCTTTCGACATTTTTAGCCCTAGTTTTATGGATGTGATTTCTCCAACGAGATTTGTGAATCATCCATCTTTTATGGATTACGGAAATTATTTGAACAACCCTTTTGTTCTCATAATACCTGATAAAACAAATCCTGAAGGCAAGCTTTGATGTTTAACGAGCAACACAATAACCCTTTATTTGTTCTCGATGAACATCATCACATATTCTTTTGCTAGTTACTTAGGCCATTGTAGTTCATGAATTGTGTTGTTTCGTATGACGATTCACACCAACAAATTCAGTATCAAATACTTGAGAACCACATTGTTTAATAAGCAAAGAATATAGCCATAACATGTATATCATCTATATACTTAAGCTGAACAATTCTAGTCTTTTCCTTTCTTCCATATATTTATTAGATTCTCGTTCAATAGTTCCTTTTACATTTGAAAGAATCTATCAACATCAATAGTGGAGTCATACATATGACATATAGTCCAAAGCGTATATAATTAAATACCAATGTCTTTGGACTTGCACTTTGAAGTAGATCACCATCATCAAATATTTGGTGTTCTTTCAAATTCCTTTCTTTAGTAATCTCTTGGTGTAGTAAACATTTTACCTACATCAAATATTCACCCTTATCATGGAATCGCCCATGATCAAGCTACTTAGCTTATAACGATGAATTATGAGTATAATGTTGCTATCCAAAACCTTTTGGAGGATTAGGACAACAAGTGTCTCCAACCTTTTGCAAATTCTCATCAAATATGAGAACATGACTTTAGCCATATTATACTCTATCATGTTGCACTAAAACTTCGTTTCAGATATCACAATATCTTCCACACATCATGGTTTCTGAAACAACTCTTTCAGATCCTAGATAACCTTGATATTAAGACAATCCTTTGAATATCAAGAATCATGGAAACAAACATGATACTAACACTTGGAATTGTTACTCTTGATTTAATACTAATTATTAAACTTCATGGAGTAACCGGAACTTACTGAAAGTTTGCAATAGGACTTTTAAACTTTAGATTAACACTTCAAAACAATACGATACAAGTTCGTAAAGTAACTAACCAGAATTCTATAGTTCTATTATCTCAATTATAACTAAGCGCAAGGTGGTAAACGGATGCCAATGACTACAACAACTATGCAATTTCACTTTGATTTAGTTTATGATAAATTGAGTTCTAATTAATAATTAAATTAATCTAGGTGAACTCCCACTCAAAACAATATCCCTCACATTGTTTTAGTGATCACATGAACCAAATCCACCACATCAAAACCGATCATCACGAGAGTTGATATAGCTTCAATGGCGAACAATCAACATGTTCATCATATCTACTATATGACTCATGCTCTACCTTTCGGTAATCCGTGTTCCTGAGGCCATGTCTGTACATGCTAGGCTCGTCAAGATCAAACCTTAGCTTTCGCATGAAAATCTGGCTTCCTCACGTTGTATACACTTGCGTAATCTAACACACCCGATCATCACGTGGTGCTTGAAACAACAAGCTTTAGCAATTGCTAACTAAGGGTGAACACTTTATGACTTGAAATTCATGTGCATGAGGATCATCTTATAATGCTACCGTCGTCTACTAAGCAATACAAGATGCATAAAGGATTAACATCACATGCAATTCAATAATATGTGATATGATATGGCCTTTCTTCTTTGTGCTTCTGATCTCCATCTTCAAGCACGAACATGATCTCCATCATCATCGACATTGCATCAAGGTCAATGACGCTTCTCCATGGTTGTCGTCACGGCTTCAACTATTACAACTAATTTGAATAGACACGGGTCTTAACATAAATTAAAGACAACCATATGGCTCTGCGGTTGCCAACTTACAATAAGGAACATTGCATACATCATATATAATCACAATCATGGCCATATCACATCACGGCACACCCACCAAAACAAAGTTAGACGCCCTACTTTCTTTGCATATTTTACGTGGTTTGGGGCTTTCAATAAGTGTCGTTCTAACTTACGAACAAGAACCACAACATTGATACTAGTATTGTTAATCACCGTTGTAAATTGGATCTTAACTATGCTAGGAGAAAGCAGGCACCATAAAGCCACTTATGCAATACAAGTTGCATGTCAAGCGTGGAGCAAGTCTCATGAACGATGTCATGTAAGGTTAGCCGGGCTTCATCCCAACATACCGCAAGATGCAAAGTACACAAGAAGCAATCGACGATAAAAGCATCAACGCCCACAATGACCATTGTGTTCTACTCGTGCAACAGATCTACATATAGACACGGCTCGATACCCTTTGTGGGGTTCGTAGCATGGAAAACAAAATTTTCTATCGCATACAAACAAACAAGCCAAGATCTATCTACTAGATTGTAGCAACGAGTCGATGGAATAACTTACCCTCGAAGATTCCAAAGTGGTTAACGAGCGATTCGTGGGTGATGTAGTTACACTTCCGATCTCAAGATCGTGGGCGATCCTTCCGCGCTGCGTTCGGCGCTTCACGATCGGTCACACGTTCGGTTTTCGCGAAGACCTTCCTCTCCCTTGTTCCAGCGAAGCGGAGGTTGTAGCACTCTCCTCGCGATTCCGACAACGGCGTGGTACCCAAGTAGAGGGAGATCCGAGGCCTTAAGCCGAGCGAGTATGGTGGAGTATGAGAGAGAGCTATTAGTGGTCTAGGGTTTAGACACACCAATTAGAAGGCTCTAATCCAAGGCTAGGGCAATTAGAAGCTCTAAACCAAAGCGGCTCTAACCGGAGATTAGAGGATAGGAACTTGTGTGTCTAGAGGAGGCCCTTCCTCCTTTTATAGGTGGGAGG
Source organism: Avena longiglumis (assembly GCA_030063025.1). NCBI lineage: Eukaryota > Viridiplantae > Streptophyta > Magnoliopsida > Poales > Poaceae > Avena > Avena longiglumis. The sequence goes on from CP125978.1 coordinate 399,017,719, forward strand.
GGCGGACAAGGGGAGGGGAGTCCCTCCCCAAGTCGGCCTTGGTTGGCGTGCCGGCTTGGAGGGACTCCTCCCCCAAGTCGGTTCCAACCACCTCTTGCTTGTTTCCCACAGTTTCATGTTTTAGCCGTTTGACTTTTAAATTTGACTTTTCTGTTTAGGATTCAATTTAATCCTTTATTTGGAACAGCAAGAACACTTAGTACATGATGCAATCATTCAATATGTAATGACACATTCATGTACCCTCCCCGGTCTTGGACAATCCGAATCTTCTAGAACATTCCATGAAAACGGAATCATTCCCGAACTCCTAAGCGGGACTTTCCTTATATGAATCTTATTCTCCGGACCATTCCGGATCACCTCGTGATATCCTGGATCCCATCCGAGACTCCAAACAACATTCGGTCTCTTTCTCATAATACCATAACTACTCAAACAACGTCGAATCCTTAAGTGTGTCTCCCTACGGTTCGTGAATTATGCGGACATGATCGAGACACTTCTCCGAACAATAACCAATAGAGGAATCTGTAAATTCATATGGTTCCCACATATTTCTACGATTACTTTGCGATCCAATGAACCACTTACATACGATACCAATTTCCCTTTGTCTCACGATAGTTTACTTATCCGAGGTTATGACCGTCGGTATCTCTGCATACCTAGTTCAACCTCGTTACTGACAAGTACTATTTTCTCGTTCCCGTGATATGTGATCCCTTGTGAGCCAGTCACATGCTTGCAAGCTAATTGGATGACATTCCACCGAGAGGGCCCAGAGTATATCTATCCGTCATATGGATGGACAAATCCCACTCTTGATCCATGTGTTTCAACCAATACTTTCTGAACACTCAATGCCACCTTTATAGCCACCCAGTTACGGTGTGGTGTTTGATGTCATCAAAGCATCCATCCGGTAAAGGTGATATGCATGATCTCATGGTCGAAGGAATTAGGTTACTATGTATCGTAAAGCATATAGCAATTGAACTATTTAAATGACTTGATCTTTATGCTACGCTTATCTATAGGAGTATGTCCATCACATCATTCTCCTAATGATATGATCCTGTTGTTAATAACATCTCTATGTTCATGATCAGGAAACCACGATCATATATTAACCAACAAGCTAGTTTAACAAGAGGCTTTACTAGGGACTCTTATTTTAGTTTACAAATCACACAAGTATTAATGTTTCCGGTTAATACAATTATAGCATTGTATGTAAACATTTATCATAAGTGTGAAGGTATGATAATAACCACTTTATTATTGCCTCTTGGGCATATCTCCAACAATGGTGCCACATGACATCTCGTGGCGATGATGGCGCTCTGGCAGCGTAAGCGGACGCGGCTCTCTCTCGACAGCGGCGTGCCTTGGGCACTGAGTCGACCTCTAGGTTCCTATCTGGTCTTTGGGCCAGGGTGGGCTTCTGGGTCTGGCTTGGCTGCAACAGCTGTGTGGGTGCCATTGGTTGTACGGGTCATGGTGGTGCCAACGTCCGTCCTAGTGGCGGCGGCTAGACCTCCATCATCCTTTCCCTCCTACCATCCACAGGTGCGGCGCCGCCAGGAAACTCCCCGCCGCCCGATCGGCGGCATTTACGGCGAAGATGATGGCAAGACCGATCGTAGCTACAGCGTCATGTAGAAGCGGCGACGTCTTCGGTGACGGCATCAGCGGCATTTTTTTATGTTTTTAGTTTATTATCTAGCCTAAATTCGGGTGTTCGCCCGAACTTGATGTAATCCGCCTACATTCGCTCATGATCAATAAAATTCGCATAAATTTACCGAAATTTATTAATTTTTTTCAAACGCCGGAACTTGGGAGTGGCCATAAACGCTGGGATGCTCTAAGCGGAAGATGCATTGGCTCGATGGAATGCCCTGACACGTCCAAAAAGCCATAGAGGTTTGGGATGCCCTGAACTCGTTTTTTCTCTGTTAATTAAAGAAAGAAATACAAATCGTGATGTAGGCCCATCGTATACGGGAGCCCATCGTTCCATGGTATTCGACGTGGAGGCCCGTCTCTACATGCTACTATCTGCATGCGAGCTCGATCCGTTCATCCCACGGAAGTTTCTCCGCTTGCCGCGCCCCGGCTCATGTCTCCGTCGACATGATCCGCCTCTGGCTACATCGCTACCGGCTCCTCTCTTCTACCTCATGCTCCAATCTCCCTAGCCCGCCTCCTCTCGGGCATGCCCGCTTCCCAAGCCCTAGCCCGCCCATCCAGACTATCTCGTCGAGACCACGGCCTCACCCAATCCAAGGCTCTCAAGGCCTCCACCAAGCTCTCCCACCTCAAGCCCCCACCAAGCCCCCGGGTCCTTGCCTTCCGCCGAGCCGAGCCCTCCACTGGCGAGCCCCCCCAGGCGTCGATCCTGTCTGGCCGCCTCGGTTCCTGCTTCCTTCCGTCGGCCAGCCTCCGCCTCGCAGGTCCTCGCGTGCCATGGCACCGCCCTACCATGCGCCTCTGCTCTCATCCTCCCAGATGCCTTCCCAAGCAGAGCAACCGATGCCGTCCTCTTCTAGATGCGCCGGGGCCACGGGCGAGGCCGATCCACTTCTCGGGCGACCCCTCCGCGTCCACACGTCATTGGTCGATGCCTCTTCCTTGATCTCACGACCTCCCATCCTCTCCTCCTTATTTTTTTCTGCTAAAAATGTTTGAAGATATCGATTATCTTGTATAAATCTGGTTCTAGATAAATCATGTCACCATATGTAGCATGGATGTATGGCCGTTATAAACTAAGTATATTTGTCCTGATGTCGCATGCAAGTGAATCTTCAAATTTTTACTGTTATTACCACCGCAATATTCGTACAACTATATCTATCATGAACATTGTCTTATATGTTGTATCTTGTCTGTCATGTATACAGAGCTAGTTGACCAAAACATGATTGTTGATTTGGCAGACTTGCTTTTGAAACTCTTTCGTTCTCTTGGCAATTCTAGATGTTATGTCAGATCCTGATGCTAGTAAGTGCCATTCCGAATCAGTGCACTTTTATAAATTATAACAGTATAGATTGAGGTTTGTCTCTAGACTACTAGAGAAAACCAGCTAGAGGAAGCAAACTGTGTTCATACGTCTTTTCTTTCTATGCAAAACATGAGAACCATTTTTCATTTGATTACTACCCATGTGATGCCTAAAGTTATATGGCAAGCTGTTTGGATCTATGTTGATGATGGTCGCTATCTCTTCGCACTCTAAACAGGTAATGCTATGATTTTTGATACACTGGTATAGAAGCGGGTTGTCTCGGAGCCCGACGACTATGAAAAGGTGATGGAAGCTACACCAGATCTCATAATCAACAAAAATTGCAGAACACATTTATTCAAATATTTGTTGCTGCTTGATTTGCTTAATTCCAGTGAAATTAATTACTGTACTACCATGGTTGTGAAGTGAAAACTGTAAAAATTATATTAGGCTGGTTGCTGCATACATGTTCTGCTCCTTTTTCAGTGACATGAATTCTTTTCCATGGGTTAATCTGATGCATAAAAGTTGGAAGCAAATAGTGAGTGTTTTATATCGTGAACATAATCGAGGTATTTCTATGTGGTTGAATTTAATATTGAGTTTCCATGAAGGAATTGAAATAATCTGAATTTCTATTCTTCCTTTTACCTTTCTTGCTTACAACTGCACATGACACAGAGACACAAAATTTTTACTGAATATATGTGTTACTGATATACACAAGCTTTGGCAAACCATTCTTATGGTTCTACTCTTCCAGTGTTCAGTGTACAAATATATCGTGAACATAATCAACCCTCTCACCCCAGCTCGACCCTGTGATTTTGTTCTCAGTTGCAAACTAGGAATATCTTCTCTGCTCAAAACATGTATGTGCACTGCTAGCACAACATGTATATACACTGCTAGTACAGCTAGTATGTGCATGTATTTGAGAACAACAAGGAGACATCATGTATGTGCAATTGCTAAATCTGACTAGTTGAACCTGTGCGTGTATTTTTTAGGGACATGAATTCTTTTCCATGTTATCTGATATCCTGATATGTTGCTTGTTTTTACCATGTTTCAGAATGTATATTCATCTTTTAGCTTGTTTTTACAGCTAGTCAAGGCCTCCCGGACCGTCATGGACTCATGGAGGAGTTCCTCACCGCCTTCCGGGAGGAGATGGGCGTCAAGGACCGCCTCGACCAGGTGCAGGAGGCGCTTGAGCAGGAGGTGCTGTGTTGGTTTAGTGTGTTCAGTATTGAGTGTAGGGCTCCTGCCATAAGTTTCTAGTGGTTAGTGTCAATTATTGCTTCCTAGGTTGGGGTTTTGTGGTCGAGTTCATCATAGATGAACTAGGGTTCTGCGATGATATCATCGTAAGATGTGAGACCCCATCCTTTTTGTGCGATCCTAACAAGTCTAGCTTCTCACTTTCAGAGCTTATCACCGCTTGAAATTTTAGGCTTGGTTTGGTTGGTTAAAATTTTATCTCTCGCTTGAAAAAGGGGAACGGTTCTGGGTACTATGCCATGTAGTGTGTCCGTATTTTTTTTTGGTAAAACCAGTACGTAGGTGTAGCATTACTTAACAGGTGCTACTGAATATGGAGGATAATGCATAAGATGAAATTATCTTCTGAATGTTATTCCTCTATGCAACCTGGCATCTAGAATGAATTGAGCACCCTCTTTAAGAAAACAAAATCTACAAATGGAATAGTAGGATAATTTTGATGCTAGAATTTGTCTAATGTTTTCTAAAATGAGTATACAAAGTACTAGTCTATCAAGATTATTTGACAGCATATCCGTTCACTACTTTTTCTTACCGTATTAGTATGTGAAGCAGATAATCTTAGAGAAACAACTCTGTCTATTGATTTGCATTTGAGTAGCGCATCCATGGTTTTTTAACGATTGTTTGCATGCCTTTATAATTTGAATATTAGGATTAGTAGAGTCCAAAGGAAGCTAATATATTGTTTGAGTGATTCACAGGGTTGCGGTTTGCAGTCCTATGCATCGAGTCAGTGCCTCTAGCAGGTAGAGTTGATTCTGTAGGACTTTTCGTTAATAGTAATTTAATCATGCATAGTGAAAAAACTTCTCGAATGTATTTCAACAATTGGATCTTCTTCACAATGATAGGAAAAAACATGCAAATGGATGAGTAGAGTGGATTTTACAAGGATGATCCTGATTTGCTAAGAGATTTCAGAAGTAAATGATTCCAAGATGAACAATAAGTATGTGATGGAAGAGAAGAATCTGCACAGAATTTTTGCAACCTATTTGCAGATTATTTGTATGTCGCAATATTTATGGAGTAGCTTGAGCACACAAGGGAACTTGTATGTATACAATAAAATGTGAGTTCCTTTTTGACAACATCTAGTTAGGAAAGATTCCATGATTTGTTAGGGAATCGGAAACTAAAGAAAAAGAGCAGCTTGGACATCTTCCTTACATCTTGTTATAGCTAGGGAGTAGGAAAACAATAGAAACTTTGGTCTTGATCCTTTTGTGGTGGATCTTGTTGTAGGTTGATGAAACATCACAACAATTCTCCATGAGGTCTTGATCCTTTGTGGTGGATCTTATTGCAAAGTATATTTTCCCGAAAAAGCTGTGATTTTAAAAAGCGACTTAGTGCTCCGAGTACACATTAGTTGGTTTATGAAGTAACCGTGGTGGATCTTGTTGTAGGTTTATCTGCAGGCATTGTAGTGATTTATTAATGATACATTCCAAAAGGGCATTCTTATCTTTTGGTTGCATTGGACGAATGACAACCAGTATACAACATGTAGGAAGGTGGTTTATGGAGGTACTCTTCCCTGACATTTTTTATTTCTGTGACAAAAGCTGTAATTGCATTAGGCTGAATTTCACTAAGCCACCATTCTTGTTGAGTATCATAGAGCTGATGTTATCATATGCAACACATTAGTTTTACTGCTACTGGAGATCTGACTTTTGTTGATAAATGCATGTCTAGATCTGACTACATTAGTGATGTCTATAAATGCATGTATAGAATGTCTATAAAGTTACTCCTGATTCAGCATGGTTAGTGATGCTTTTCTAGAATGAATCATGCATCTCCATGGATAATGAGTCAGTATTTCCATGAGCATCTAAAAACAACACTCTTTTTTTATAGAGAATGAATCAGGATTACCTGCTATTTGTGATGATTTAAATTAGCACCACTCTTTTTCTGTATCTATGATTTGTTGATGCAACACGCCCACAACTCTTAGCAAGAACTAAGAGATTAGGAGTTGTGGTTGTATGTTCGTTTGCTTGCGTGTCATACTTTATTCTTGACAATGACATGATTGTTTGGATATTTTTTAATCTGTTCCCTAAACTTGCCAGACACCTGAATGTGCTAGTGGCTAGCGATGTTACCAGAATGAGTCTTAATCTGAATATTTCTAGAATTATTTTCTCTACACTGAAAAAGTTTGATGGTGTCTGGATTAGGGAACTGCCTGTCCTGAGATCAAACAGATTCTTTGGTACTCCTGGCAGTTCTTTCTTCCGCTTATTGCACATGCCCTTTAAAGTGGCCGAGCAAATTTTGCATGTCTCATTTTTTGTAGGCGAGCTAGGATATATGGGTCTAAATTCCCGGTTGGCAAAGTGACTTGTCTAGATGTCAAGATCTCTCATTACTACACTCGTCTCAAGTCATCTTCCCCATTATAGAGGTGTATGGCTATTGTAATTTACGTAACAATTTGAGTGAAATTTAAACCTCTGCATAAACTCGTAATTTGAGTGAGCTATGTATTGTTTTGTATTCGTGATTTTGAATTGATGTGATTTGAGTGCAATGCCCTCTTGTGGCGTGATCTGTAATTTGACAATTTGAGTGAACCATTTTGAAAATTTGACTGCTGTAATTTAACTTATGTTAGCCAAATGGTTACTGTAACTTTACTGCCGTTATCTTTTAGAGGCACTATGGAGAGTGCCTCAAATGGTTGATGGTTGGCTTTTAGAGGCACTAGTGATAGTGCCTCAAATGGTTGGTTTCTAGAGGCACTAGTGACAGTGCCTCAAATGGTTGGGTTTTAGAGGCACTAGTCATAGTGCCTCAAATGGTTGGGTTTTAGAGACACTATTCATAGTGCCTAAAAAAGTTGGTTTTTAGAGGCACTAGTGATAGTGCCTCAAAAAGTTGGGTTTTAGAGGCACTATTCATAGTGCCTCAAAAAATTGGTTTTTAAAGGCACTAGTGATAGTGCCTCAATTGGCTAGGATTTAGGGACACTCTATTTTGTGCTTTAAATTGGTTTTTGAGGCACTAGTCATAGTGCCTCAATTGGCTAGGATTTAGAGGCATTAGTCATAGTGCCCCAAATGACTATGATTTAGAGACACTTTTTAAAACTGCCTCAAAAAACTTTTACCTACATGACCGTCTCCGGCAACTTTTTTAGTGTCTTAAAAACTCATTTGAAGCACTATTTTAAATACAAGAGGCACTTTAGAGTGCCTCTGAATAGTGTACCTGCCATAGTGGTAGGGCCTCCACCGAACTAGGGCCGGTTGGGTTCAGATTCACTGACTCAGCGTCCGGCGACTTTGCTTCACGACGTATGGATCCCACCTGTGCCCACATGTCAGTGACCCAACGCCATCTAACACTATCCCAGGGACGTAGCACGTAGGGCCTCCACCGCGTGCGCTCGTGGCTAGGTCGCAGTTCTCTCTTGGAACGGCTTGCATTGCATGCATGGTTCCGTTGGTTCATTTTACTTGGTCGTCTTCCCGGTAGGAAACAGAGTGTGTTCGTCGAAAAACAATAAGCAAACGGCAGCCGCAGATCGGACGTTCTTGTGCTCTCTGAGATTTTCTCGGATCTCGCTGACCATATCCTCGTTCCCATTATACATTTACTTCTCTTTATTAAATTTTAAATAGTACTCTCTTCGTTCCGGATTATAGGTTTAATACATACTTAAAAAAATAGTTTGATCGTAAATTTGGTTAATAATATATAAATCATATGTCACAAAAATTATATCATTGGAAACGTATTTTAAATATAAATATAATGGTATAATTTTTGTTTAATATAGATTATATTTTATTGACCAAATTTATGATTGAACTATTTTTTTAAAGTATGTGCCCTATAATTCGGAATGGAGGTAGTACTACCTATGAGTATATTTTTATGTTGGCAACTTGGCGTACATGCTGTCCAAAAAAAAAAAATATACTGTATTGAAAATGCTGTTATGAGGATCCATCAATTGCTCTGGCCCCCCTTTTTTATATGATTAGATAATAAGAAATGCATAAGACTAATCACGATGGAGAATATCATATACTAATAGATACCGTATCATAGAACGTAAAACTAGAAATTTTAAGGTCTTTCGTATTGGAGTGTATCTTAGCTCATTATCCTAGGTAGTACTTTATCTAAAGGGACAACTAGTACAATTGATTGTATCTTAGCCTTTTCACAATGAGGTGTTTCTTAACACATTTTCATAGAAGTAGTTAAAATTTAAGAAACAACAATGACAATGCATTGTTTCTTAGATGGTGTTTTTTAGTGGTGTTGTATTTAATAATTTTAGTCTTATGCATGTGTGTGTGATTGGCCTATCCAAGTTTTTTGCCTATGATACCGTGCAAGAGGTATAGCTTAGACCTTTCACAATGGATTGTATCTTAGCACGTTTTCATAGGAGTAATTAAAAGTTAACTAACAACTACTCCCCTCGTCATGGGTGTAGGCCGGTCAGCCATCAGTCTCAGATCCATTCCCGCATTCTCTTATTATGTAGTCTTGCTCACTTGACGATTCAGAAGATGAGGATAAGAAGAAAGGATAAAGAGCAGGATCGTGATGATGCCCCCTAGAGGAGGCTCTAGACCTCCTGTTTAGAAGAATGAATTTCCGAGAAGCCAATATGCATGCCGACAAAGGCGCCTGGAAAACCAACCAAAGAATGGAAGGAATGCGCAGATGTGATGGTCCTCTTCTGACGTGAACCAATTTTGGGCCTTACAGAAATAAAAAACCATGCGTTTCCAAAACTCATCTCCTCCTAGACACGTTAGACTTAATCACAAAATTAATGTTATCTTTTTCCTTCCCACTTCATACTCTATGCAGTCAAGGAATTAATTCTTGCATGCAACTCTACGAATGCATACGCCTAAACTCCTCGTTTTTATTGAGTAATTATGTTTAATAGGACGCCGAATAATTAATGAGCATATTTTCTCTAAGCGAATTTGCATGTTTTTTTTTACAAATCTGGCATCAATCAGCGCCCACCTAGATCCCAACAATCTCTCTAAAATGCCTTCCAAACCGTGACGGAGGGAGTAGTATAATGTATTGTTTCTTAGGGAGGTTACAACAAATGATTTTAGCCTCATACATAGATGTGATTGGACAATCCAAGTATTTTTGTCTATGGTTGCATGCAAGAGGTGTATCTTAGCTAAGATACAACATCCCCTCTCTCTTCCTTAAATAGCATGCCATATAAGCAAAATACCTAGGATATGGCGCTAAGAAACCCCATTGTCAAAGGACTTAGCTACATCTGTTTATACGTAAGTAATATAAATCAAAGAGAGTACTACTATAATACTACCACATGATACAATGCATTATAGATATAATATTATATATTAATATTATATGCATGATACTAGTAATATGATACTTTTAATATGACCAGGCTAAGGCGAATGTTCTAGAGTTGCTCTAGGTTCGTCTAAAAAAAGAGTTGATCTAGGTTCCTTAAAAAAAGAGTTGCTCTAGGTTCATTCTCTGCCCCTTGCACGGGACACCACCCGGACATGACGACACGATACGGCGTAGAGGTGCACCGGAACGCGGAGAGAAAAGGAAACGGGAGGGGAGCCGGAACGCGGATAGATATTGGAGGACGCCGGATAGATTCTGCTGGGATTCCAGTACTCTGTAGCAGTAGTTCTCTACTCTCCCCTGTCCCTTCAACCTGATTTACCTCCACCGCGGACCCTCTCAAGCCTCAAGCCCCAAAACCAACAGGCAATAGCCCACCCTCCTACGTACCGCCACCCACACCTCAGCCTCGCTGCGCCATCTCCGGCCGCCGGAATAAGCGTCCGCCGCCGACCACCGTGTAAAGACGCCCGCCGGCCGCATCGTCTGAGGTGAGCAAGCATTCCGGCCCTATCCTATCCTATCCTCCCCCACTTTCTCTCCGCGAGCTACTTGCTGTATCGTTTTTTATTCAATCCTGGGATTTCATGGGGACACGGTGTATCGGAGAAAGCCAAATCCCACACAGCGTATCGGATTTGGTGGTTTGAGAAACGCAAATGCCGCCAGTTTTGGTTCGTGATCTCAATGTGGAGTTATTCATCTGTACGGTTCGCTCTCCCAGTGTTCGGTTTGCCATCTCAATGTGGAAATGGCGATGATTGCCCCCATTTTGCCGATTCTGCTGGGCAGTTGAGCATGCAAAGCTGGGGTAGGCCTGGACTAGGAAAATGGCCCATGATATATGTAGGAAAAAGAGATGCAAGCCATGATTTCAGTTGAAGTTAGGATTCAGTGACAGTGAGCGAAATAGAAGCAATCAATTTGACAGTGACAGTGACAGTGCACGATTCCTTGGATACGCCCGGGCGTCCGTGTATTATCTCGGTATAATACCAAGCTCCGAAGTTCTGTAATTATGTTCAGCCCCGTACGCGTCCGCTGCGCTCATCATTCTTCAACAGTGGGTTCTAGTTAGATTCGGGCAAACCAGCCATATATTCTATTTCCTGTGTTGTTTAACCTGCTAATCTGCAGCTTCGAGGAACTGTCTCGGCTGCAGGTCCCATTGGGCACATACATCTCGGTATCCCCATCCAGCCATCCTTCCTAGTAGTTTTCTATCCTAATCCTCCTCTACTTTATTACGGTCGGGTTTTTCTTCTACCGTACCTGCTGCCTTCCTGGGTTCCACTGTCAAGATTCGACTTGCTTTGGAGATTACCTGTGAATATCTGAAGCACTTGGAATGGAGCGGCTGCAGAGATTCCTTTGTCGCCTATAAGTATAAATTCTGAGTACTCTGGTTTCTGTGTCTTTTATCCGGTAATAACTTGTGCTTTTCCATAGTGCCAAGCTCTACTCTGCCCTCGTCGAATCTTTTCGTTCTGCTGGCCATTTTTTTTATTTCTTGATAGTTCTGAAAGTAACAAAGATGCATGAACCGTGCTATTGTCTTACACCAATATAGCCTACAAATGGCTGCAGAGTTCCAAGTTTAACCAACTAATGTGCTACCTTGTCCTTAAGTTATCTGAAAAGTGAGCATCCTTCCAGAGTATTCCTGTTACTTTAATGCCCCCTAAATCTTATGGCCTTCAAATGATCACCGTGATTATTCATGCCTCTGTAGGCACCAGCTAGCCACTAGTCTGCTGATTTTCCCCCCAGATCAGATTGCTTCAGGTACATGAAGTTTCACGTAACTTAATATTTTCTGTGGTTTGCAGGATCGGACACACCAAATTAAATCTCTCAGTCTGGTGTAATACCTATTATCAGGAGGAAATCATCAATTAGTTTGATCAAATAGCAGAATTTTTGTGGTGCAAAGCCAGTTATGGGTCAGATTCATACAGATGGTATGTGTTTTCAAGCTTTTCCTTTTGTTTGAAAGGTGTGTAAGGCTGTGAGAGTGCTCAGGAAATATTGATACTACTTCTGCAATTATGTCTTCTGTCAGATGCTTGTTCGTTTTATCCAATCGTGTCATTTAGTTGACATTCGGGATTTTCCCTTTTTTCTTTTCTGAAATTTGGTGGATAAGTTGTAACGAGTTGAAATGTAATTGGAGCCATTGGGATTAAGACTTGTAGGATTGCTTTCTGATAAGTGATGTAGTATGCAATCATCTTTTGATTTTCTTATAAATGATGTGTTCTGGCTAATCCTTACCTTTTGCTTTCTTGGTTTCGAAAATATTCAGAAGTATGAAAATATTTTATTGAACCCCTTTCATGTTTTCCAGGTCAGAGAATTGAGTCAGAATTGAAGAGAACTACAGATTTTGATAATGTTCATCTAGAGGAAAAACTTGTGAGTGCCATATAGCCTAGCTTATATTATGAAATTAGCATCAGCACACTCTTGTATGTGTATCATCTTGTGTTATGAAAACTGAAAGCGGTATTTATTTTAACGCGATGCTCTAAGGCACATTGCACAAACAAAAAAAGGAAAGATAATGTACTCCAATAAATGTATACATTAGCTATCAGTTGTTGCTAACAGAAAGATTTAGTATGACATGCTTCTACAGATATGTTACCTTATCCAGTTGATGATTTTTTTCTGTGCTAATGTGGGTTTATCTGCAGGCAGCTAGTGATAGCTTTTCGAGCACAAAATCAAATACAACTTCATTAAAAATGTTGTTAGCAAAAGAGACGAGTAAGGAAGTGGAGTCAAAGAGCAACCCACCAAGTGTCATTGCCAGATTAATGGGGCTCGTGGAGGATTTTCCTGCCAAAGAACCAGTTTTACACCACTCCAAGAGGGAATTTAGGGAAAATCAATCCATTAACCACCCAGAACAAACAGAAAAGGCCTCACAGCAGCAACGGCAGAACCATTCCGTGCAGCCGATGACACAAGTTATCCACCCATCCAGTAAAACAATTGAATATAATGGTGTATATGAAGGATGTGAAGAGAAAGCAAGGATGACCCTTTTTCAGGGCCAATCTTCACAGAAAAGAAGGTGTTCTGAGAACAATAGTGGCAGAATGAATGTTGTCCCAGAGAACATCAGGCAAGCAAAATACCCTGTCATGCAAGAGAATCTCCTTCATTCTGGAGGTTTACAAGAATATCTTGACGTTCTAAGTTCAGAGAAAGATTTATTTCCGAAATTTCGTGAAGAACCCATTTTGCCAAGACGGATGAGCGGGCTTCACACAACTACAGCACCATCTCAGACACGCATTACCCTACTGAAACCAATGCGATCTGTTCAGAGTGGTGCAAGACAATCAACAACAGAACGGGCTATTGAGCAAAATGGAGTGGAGACGAGAAGGTTTCATCAGAGGTATAGTTCAAAGGAAGGAATCCCTTCACAGCCAAGTAGAATAATACTCTTGAGGCCTAGCCCAGGGAAGCCTAGTATCACAAAGGCAAAGCTCACCCCCAAGGCAACTCCATTTCGGCTAATTGACCGGAAAAACTTCAACATAGTATTAGATGATCATGGGGCAACCCTAGATTCTACAGGAGTAGTGCATGATATCATTCCACACCAGCAAGATGTCCGCTATCAACGAGATGAGTCTTTATTATCTTCCACACACTCAAATGGGTATTGTGGTGATGAAAGCTCATCCAGTGATTCAGGAATTGATCGTAATGGAGACTCCATAATTGATTATATTGAAGATGGTGGTAGTTTCAGTGACTCAGAGTCAGAGGCAGGTAGTCCTGTATCGAAGTATTCATGGGATTACATCAGAAGATACGGAAGTTCATACTCAGGCTCATCTTCTAGCAAGATCTCACATTTTCCTGATTCATTGGTCATTAAAGAAGCCAAACAACGGCTTTCGGAGCGATGGGCAATGGTAACTTGTGAGGATATCAGTCAAGAGGAAGTGCTATTGCCAAGGAGCACATGCACCTTAGGGGAGATGCTCTCCCTTGATGAAGTGAAGAAAGGAGATGTCAATACTTGCAGAAAGGATGGCAAAACTGGGGAGAGGTCTCAGAAGTTGCCAAGATCAAAGTCCCTGCCAGTGAATACATTTGATAACATGGTGTCGAAAGTGCAAGCTTCAAATCCTGAGAGCTGCAAACCTACAACAGATTTGATGAGAAGAGTTTCTGATTTTTTATTTTCTAAAAGAAAGACAACAAGGCAGAAATCCACCCATCATCCATCTGATTTCTCTGTTGAGAAGATTGAAGCTTCTTTTGGTGAGAGTCAATCACCTGCCAGTCATGATTTAGAAACTAATGAAAAACTGGCACTCTGTGAAGAGAAAATTGATATTTCTGCCAGGCAAAACTTTACCAGCACTTCAGAGGTAGGTGTCTTATCGCAACCACCATGCAACTCCAACAGTTTACATTCCTTTTTCTAGTTGCTCAATTCATGTTATTCCTTGTTCAGTTCATATTACTTTTTCTAGTGGACCATTTCTGTCAGAGTGCGACTTATGTTAACATCTTTGCGTGACAGGGAACTGCTTCAGTTGATGAGCCTATATCATTGATCTGTCGAAGCAGAAAACTTGACAGCCTAGGATTACACGAAGGCCTAAATACCACTCGCGATCAGCCTAGCCCTACCTCGGTTCTTGATGCACCCTCTGAAGATAGCAGTTGCAACGAACCTGAATCATCTGGAAGGACCACTTTCAAGAACACTAGTAAGTAGTCTTTTACAGTCAGAATTTGCAATGACTCAGTTTGTTTTGTATACTGATACGTCTGCTAATCTTTTCAGAAGCTGTATCAAGATCCTCAGCAATTGAGGGTGTTGCCTGTTCCTTATCATGGGATGATGCCACCTCAGAATCGCCGTTACCTGGTATATCAAGACCACCTTACCTTCCCTCCGACGCAGATGAGGACGAATCAGAATGCCATGTCCTTGTGCAGAACATAATGTCATCTGTTGGATTCGACGATGCACGGCCAAGTATGGTTTTCACTGGTTGGCATTTACCTGACTGCCCGCTTGACCCAGTCCTGTGCAACAAACTTCTGGAGTTACGGGAGGAAAGGTCGTACCGAAGACTTCTTGTTGATTGTGTCAATGTTGCTCTGGCTGAGATCGGCGAGAACGCCTTGCTAAGCGCATTCTCATGGAGCAAAGCGCAGACCAGAACATGGAGGGAGAACTCATCTCCTGCTTTCCGGGTAGAAGTCTGGAGCATCCTGAAAGACTGGATTTACGGGGCACGGATGTTTGCGGTGGGCAAGAGAGATGACAGTGGTATCATGATGGATAGAATCGTGAAGCAGGAGGTTGAAGGAAGCGGCTGGGTGAAAATGAAGATGTCGCAGGTCGTTGGCATCACAGAACAGATTGAGGGGGGAGTGCTGGAGGAGCTGGTGGCTGAAGCTGTGCTGGATTTCGCTGCTTGCTGCTTTCAACGATGACGTATCTCTTATCAGCCGATGAATATCCAGGAAACAACAGAGACTGGGTGGTGTACACTCTTATCTTTTGACAGCTTTGTAGGCCAATAGGATTCACCTGCTTGTGTCAGGACTTTGTAGCTGATTAGAAGATTGTAGTGCTTAGCATTTATTTGATCAAATCGTGGTAATTGTGCAGTTCACCAGAGTTAAGTCAAAGGTTGTCTTGCCGATATAAATTTCGAAAAATTTAGCATTTCAAATGGCTAAAATTAAATCACTCGAGGGGCCAAAAGCCTACATGGAGTTCGAGTACCATTTGCCCACCTACCTTTTATTTTGAGGGGGATTTGCCTACATAGGGGGATTTGCGAGTGGGGGCTCCCAACTCTAGTGCTCTTGCTATTTAAAAAAAATCATAATTATATTCGTGTGTTCCAAAATATATTTAGAACAATATATTGATGTAGCCCATGATTTATCCCACAAAATTATAAAATATCAATTTTAAATACTTTGTATTCTGAGCTGTAGACAAATAATAAGAGTGTAGATCTGTGCAAGTATGTTTTTCAAATCCGCATATTTTATCAGACTTGTCATTTTTGTGTATGTTAAAATGCAAAGAATTTCACATCACGGTTCATGTTTATAGGATACAACATTGATTATGTCCGTCATTTTTCTCAGATATATTTTTAAACGGTTTTGCTAATTCTCAGGTACACCTAATACACCATCGGATCTATTTGCTTTACGATCTGTGCAAACCTGGATGCCTTGGCTGTTCTGTGTCCCCGCCCCGTGTTTTTTTTTTGCGTTCTCGCATTTTGTTTTTTCTGTGGCCCGGTCTATGTGAACTGTAATGGATATGGGCTGTCACCAGTCGGTTCACATTTTCAATACGGATAGAGGTGGACGTGGGCGCGAGTTTTGTTTTTTTCCTGTTCTTTTTTTCTTCTTTTTTGTGGTTGTTTCTTTTTTACCAACAATTATTTGATTATTTTTCTTCAGGTGAAATTGAGATTAGCTTAAGCGTTTTGAGTTGGTGGTTCAATCGAGTTTCAGTTGAGTTTTAATTTTTAATTTTTCTTTGCTGGTTGTATTTTTTTTTTCTTATTGTTTCCTATACAGAGACTGTAACTGAGCTTCGCTGGGGGAACCCGTCGAGGGCCAGTTGTCTGAGTCCCTGGCGAGGGGGGCTAGTTACAACTTTCTTGTAATTGAGACCCCGCACGAGGAAGACAGTTGCAACTTGATTGCAACCGTGAGACCCTCGTCGGCGATCCAGTTGCAATTTGCTTATAACCGAGCACCCGTTGGGGAGGGGGAGGGGGCATTTGCAACTTGCTTGTAACTGGGGTCTCGCCGAGGGGCCAATTGCAACTTGATTGCAACCTGGACGACCTCGTCGGTGGGCCAGTTATAACTTGCTTGAAACTGAGCCCCACACGAGGGAGGCAGTTGCGACTTGATTGCAACAGGGGAACCCCCGTCAGCGGGCCAGTTGCAACTTGCCCTTGTTGTAACCGAGCTCCGCTGAGGGCCAATTGCAATTTGCTTGTAACTAAGCTTCGCCGGGGGCTAGTTGCAACTTGATTGCAACCATGAGACCCCGTCGGTGATCCAGTTTGCAACTTGCTTGTAATTGAGTACCCATTGGAGGGACATTTTTACAACTTGTTTGTAATTAAACCCCGCCAAGGGGCCAGTTGCAACTTGATTGCAACCGGGGGGACCCTGTCGGTGGGCCATTTGCAACTTGCTTATAAGCTCTGCTGCGGGGCGATGGCGGTTATGCGAGCCGGCGGCCTGATTACAACTTGTAACTCGACCCGCGACGAGGGCGATTGCAACTTAATTAATCGGGGACCCGTCAATGAGTTGCAACTTGCTTATAAATGAGCATCTATTGGGAGGCATTTGCAACTTGCTTGTAACTAGGGCCCCGTCGAGGGGCCAATTGCAACTTGATTGCAACTTGGGGGACCTTGTCGGCGGCCAGTTGCAACTTGCTTGTAGAAACCCCGTCAGGAAGGCGATTAACTTGATTACAGCAGACCGTCGGCGCAGCTTGCAACTTCCTCCTATTGTAAACTCGAGGCCGATTAACTTTCTTTATGTGAGCTCGTCGAGGGCCACTTGATTGCAACCAAGGGACCCCGCCGGCGGGCCAGTTTGCAACTTGTTTGAAACTGAGCACCCGTCGGGGGGAATTTTTACAACTTGCTTGTAATTGAGCCCCGCTGAGGGGGCAGTTGCAACTTGATTGCATCGGGGGACCCCGGCGGCTGTCTAGTTGCAATTTGCTTATGCGAGCTCGCCGAGGAGCCGTCGAGGCATTGTCCGAGCTCCCGTGGCGGGCCCATAATTTGCTTGTAATTGAGATCCCGCGCGAGGAAAGCAGTTGCAACTTGATTGCAACCGGGAGACCCCGTCGACGGGTAGTTGCGACTTGCTTATAACTGAGCATCCGTTGGGAGGAGAGGCATTTGCATGTAACTGGGCCTCGCCGAGGGACCAATTGTAACTTGATTGCAACCTAGTGGACCTCGTCGGCGGACCAGTTGCAACTTGCATATCGTACCTCTGGCTCTAAGTTTCCTTTTTTTAACATTTTTTATTGAACTGTTTTTCTAGCATCTTTTGTCAAAAGAGGAAAAATCTGCTCGTGAATACAAAACGTATGCGCATATTATGCACTGAATATAGAGCAAAAGTCCATGGACCAGCAGGCCCAACAGACCAAAAAGGCAAAAACTGACCGTACTAGTTTTAACGGGAGAGCAACACGTAAGATCTGTACCCTGGTTACAATCGAGAGTAAGTAAAATAGCTTACGATATGCACGTTGACCTCACGCGCGACTTCGCCTAAGATCCAGGCACGCCCATTTTTAAAATATAATTTTTAATATTTTTTTAAACGAAGTGCTCGGGAGTCAAAGTGGATTTCCGACTTTCCGGGGATTTGCTGTAGTCGCCAGAGAAAAACCGAACCGTCAGGCACGCTCCGGAGGGATGTGAGGATAGCTGGATTTAGCATACCGTAGAAAAAGCGACCGAGTCCTGTATACATCTCCATGGCCAAATCTTGGGCTGGGCTGAGGCAGAACTGGGCTTCGAATTTATTAGCTTGACTCCTTATTTCAAAAGGACCTCACATTCAACCAATAATCTTTTTTTTTTCAAACTTTGTATCTTTTGGAGAAAATTGCTCGCCCAGGCGATTCCTACGCCCGTGGTTCGCGTGGTTCAGTTAGCTGCCCGGAAGGCAAAAAAAAAAAAAAAGCTGGAAAATGCTTGTTTTCGTTCGCTGCAGTCTACAACGGAGCATGTCATGGACTCGTGGCTTTTCTTTTTCTTTTAATAAGGTGAGCATGTCGTGGCATTTGTACTGAAGCAGTGTGGACGGTTTTGCGCTTCCATCTGAAGTCTATTTTTGTGCATTTTCTTTTAGGTACCGGTGAACTTTAACGATTTATAGTGGAAAAAAGGTCCTGCGATGTTCGACGAGCAGAACCGACACAGCAAGTCGATACAACCTCGTCTAACACACCACACTTACTGTTACTACCTAATTGCGCTAAGCTATGCACTACATTATTGCTCAACCAGTAGATATTCCGCGGCTCGATGTCAAGAAGTCCTTGCATGATCGCTTGGGTCTTAGCCACAAGACTCCAACAGGTGGATCGGTTATGCCCGTGGTTCACATTGGCGCCACAACATTTGGGCAGTCAGGTTCTAGGATTGCAATACAGATCTGAAAAAAAACACCCCCCTTGTCGGCCCCGTGGCGGCAGGGAACCAACTCCAAGCGTCGCCGCCTCGTCTCTCTCCTCTCTCGCCGCCAGAGCGCTGGACCCGGCCGTCAGCGGCGGCGGCGGCCCTCGTCTCTCGACGGGGTGCAGGCGTCCTCGGCAAGGCATGGCGTTGGGTGGGGCCATGGCGGCGGCTGCAGCGGCAAGGCGGCGTGGTGGCGGCCGTCTGGTGGCGGCTGGCGCGGCGGCGGCCGTGGCGGCTCCTTTGCGATGATGGGTGAAGGCGGCGCGGTCGTGGGTGGAGCTTCCGTCGGCGGTGGTAGCCGCCGGCGGTGGGCGGGGTTGGGTTGATGGAGGAGCTCGCCGGCTTGGGCGTGGGAGGCAACGGCCGGTTCGGCGTGGAGGAGACATGGGTAGTGCGGCCTAATCTGGGCCCATTCGGGCCTAATCTGGGCCTGTAGGGTTCTGTTGACTCTAGATCCAGGCCAGGCGGGCCGAGGTCCGGTGACTTCCGGCACCCCCTACCATGGCTCATCCCGCCCTACATCCCGATCCTCGGCGGTGTCTAGATCGGGCGGGTCTAGACCGGGTGTTAGTTTCCTCGATTGAAGCACCGACGCACTGTTGGGCGCCTTTCCGGTGCGCGACGCGGTGTACCTCAGACCGACGATGGTCCGGCATGCCCAGGTGAACACGATGGCGACAGCGCGGCCTCTTGGCGGCGGGGATCTGCAGTGGGTGGAGCCTCTGGTGAACAGAGGAGTAGGGACTAGGGTCAGGGATGGCGATGATGGTGGCACCCTTGCTGCAGTGCGGCGGCGGGGCTTCACGCGCCCATGCGGGCTCGGCCAGGTCAGGAAGGGCCTGGTTTGCCCTCGCCAGATCCGGTCGGCCGCTTGTGGCGGTGGAGGCGATTCCTCCCGTCGCTATACCGCCGACTCTCACCGATGGTCCCTCTTTTTGGTTTTACCAGCATCACAACATGGGTCACGGTGAGATGACGATGGTACCTCCAAGACCGTGGTGGCGCGTTCTGGTGGATGACGTGTATGGTGGAGCTTCCCGAAGCATCCGGGAGTGTGGTTTTTTTGAGGGGTCGGGAGAAATCCTTGTCATCTAGACACCGACGCGGTGACGCCTGCGGGTGTCGCCATCCTTCCTAAAGGGCGTCGTGTGTACCTCTTTCCCACCTCCTGTAGCGTATCGGGGGAAACCCTAGGACTAGTCCGGGCAACAGCGTTGTGATCGTCGCTTTCCTTCTTGGAGGTGCTGCTTGGTACGTGATGCATCGGAGTGCTAGGAGCATGGTGGTAATTCGCGGAGGGCGCAACGGTTGCGGGCTATCCTCGATTTTCGTCGAGCCACTATTATCGGCTTTGCTTTCTTTTCTTTTTCTTCTTATGTTTTCTTTGTTGTTTGTTTTGGGCGTTGTGATGTCTGGCCCAGCAGCGGTCTCAGTCGTGATTGCTATATTTATATAGCTGAGGTTCTAGGATTGCTATACCTGGACACCTACTCCACGTGGCGCAACCCTTCAAATCGTGCAAGGAGCCTTCTCTACCCGTGCTTTTGCCCTGCCGATCTAATCAGATTCCCTGGAATGAGTGCACGCGGCGATACCAATGCCAACACAACAAGTATGTGCATCTCAGCCGGCGTCGCCGTTGATCTTTAGCCAACCTATCTTTCTGTTTTGGTTAGTTCACACGAACGCAACCGTGATCAGACTGTATGTTTTTTTTCTTTTGTCTAGTTTCTTACGGTTCATGTTTTAAACTAGATTTATGTGCTAATCATTCAACACTCATTTTTATTCCACAAATTCTAACCTTTTGTTCCACTCTCCTATAGTCATTATTTGTTCCACAAATGTGAAAACTAGATCTAAATTTTTGTTTTGGCTTACAATCGGGATGTGTTCCGAGGATGCTAAAATTTTGTTCCAATTAGATAAAAAATATTGTTCCGTTTACAGCTGCAATTTGTTCCACGGGCTATCAAGCTTTTGCACCACTCATTGTAAAATTTTATTCCGCTTGTACTTGTGATTTCTTCTGCGAGCAATATTCTTTTTGTTCCACTTGGTCTCTATCCCTTCTAGTCGTGATATGTTACCAATGTACTTAAATTTTGTTCCGTTTGGTCCAAATTTTGTTCCACTTATAGTCATGATTAATTCTAGGTGTGCTAGTTTTACTCCACTTGACGTTAAATTTTGTTCCGCCTTTAGTCTTGATTATTTGTGGTTGAGCTAAATTTTTGTCCCACTTGGTCTAAATTTGTGTTCCGCGATATCGCGCTTTAATGTGATTTGTTCAACATGCACTAAAATTCTTATTCCAATTGAAATCGTGATTTGTCAACTATCGCTTTTTTTTTGTTTCACTCGGTCCAAAATTTGTGTTGTTCTTCTATATGTGATTAGTATTTCCAAATATTATAAACCATGTAAATATTTTCGAATGGACTTTTCATGTCCATCTTTTTTCTAAGTGTAGTTGTCAATTCATTGTGAACATACTCTATCATATGGATTTACATTTTTTCCTCCATGTAGCACCAAGTTTAATTTTCCTTCATGTAGTTGTCGGCTCATTTTGAATATATTGTCTAATGGACAAACCTTCCAATAATCATGCAAACTAATTTTGCTACTTTACTTAAAGCGACCACATCGATGAACACAAATGGATCAAGGTGGGCACATCTAGTTAAGGACATTAAGATGATTTTGTGACTAGAGAGAGCTCGTATTGGGAAGATTGATCGTAAACAAAATAGGGTTACACATTATTTAGATGTATATGTGTGTCTTTGAGCAATGCTAACCCATCGACACAATGTAATCTACATAGCTCTGCAACATCATATATTAATACATGCAAAATACAACACCAAATTTAGTTACCACCAAAAAAAGAAGTAGCAACACAATACAAATGGCTAGAGCTACACATGGATAGAGACAATTATTTGAAGAAAACAATTAACAATAACATGCACACCTTGCATATACAAGAATACAAAGGAAATTATATTAACAATGAACCAAGGCATCCCCAACTGCTTGCGGTGGCACCTCACTCTTGCAGGGTAGCATATTTCACGTAGCTGCTCACATAGCTGGTCGTACGTCATGAAGTAATACACTGGTAAAAATGCTACTAAATGACATTTGGTACTGAAGATATACAACAAAATAAAAGACCGAAGACATTAATATACTGAATAAAATGACTCCATACATAATAAATTGAATGAAACATCCAAGTTCTAAAAAGATACAATATGAGTACTGAAGTACAATATGAACTAATTAACAGAGTAATGCTGATACACGACATATTTCCCTATACTGACCTCGCAAACGAACATGATCGGAGCCGGGAGGACGTGGGAGCCTAGGGCTTGGGTCAACTTCTCATGTGTGCTAGGTTTGGGTCAAGTTATATGACGGGATGTTGGTCCTTCTTTGGAATTGTACATATGTATAACTTTATTTTCGATCAATGCATCAAAGCTCAAGGTTTTTTGTGTTTTCGCAAAAAAATACCGCCGCAAGCCAAAAATTTAGTACGCCACATAATATTCAAGCATCATCATATAATTAACATGCAAGATACAATCCAAATTTATTTACCACGACACAATAAATGTAGTAGTACTGTACAAAATGCGAGATCTAGACCCAACACACACTGGTATAGAGAATACAAGCATCAATCACATGCACACCGAGCGAGGCGCGGTGTCGCCCACTGCATGGGGTGGCACCTTATAACTCCAACATCATATATTAGTACACAGAAAATATAATACCATATTTATTTACCACCACAAATCTGAAGTAGAAACACAACAAAATGGCTAGATCTAGACTTGGAAAAGGACAATTATGAAGAAAACAAATAACAATCACATGCACACCTAACACATACAAGAATATAAATCAAATTAACAACGAGCCAAGGCAGCCCCAACCGCTTGTGGTCGAACTTCACTCTTGCAGAGTGACATACTTCACGTATCTAGTCATACGGTCAGGAAGTAATTCATTGATGAACATGCTAACAAATTACAACTGGTACTGAAGATAAACAACAAAATAAAAGATCTAAGTCATTAGTAAACCAAAGAAAATGACTCAATACATGACCAAAGCATATGCCACCACTACCAATATTTCGGGTGGCATTTAAGGCACAAACCACTATTATGAAAGTTTCTAGTGGCGTTCGAGCCACACGCTACTACTGGTATCTACGAGTGGCGTGTGGGTTCAACGCCACCTAACTTATTATTCAGACGCCACCAATGAGCCTTTTTCTACTAGTGTTTTATGACTAGGTGAGCTCGTACCAGGAAGATTAATCATAAAGAAAAATAGGATTACACATTATTTAGCCATATGTGTGTTTTTGAGCAATGGTAACCCATTGACATAATGTAGTAAGCCACATAACTCCAACCTCATATATTAATACTGTTGGGCCACGCAGAGATAAAACAAAACTTTTCCTCTAACGTGGTGATCCCAAGACCTAGCTGAGGTAGAAGGCCACGAGGTTTACCACTAGGCAGCGGTTGATTCTGCGATGAAGCGTCGATTGATGCAGTCAGTCCTCACGATCCGATCGTCCGGTGCTGATCAGCACCTCTCTTTGGTATCCTGCATTACAAGGAGGCGCCGTGGCGAACGCTAGGTTAGATTCTGGCGGTACGGACTATTGTGGAGCTAGGGTTTCCAACACATGGAATGACCTAACGAACAACGATTAACCTCTTGAGTTCTTGTGCTCCACTATATATAGGAGTGAGCGTGGGCTCTTGCGACCCATTCACTAAAGCCCATATAAAACTAGTCACCGTGAGTCCAACTCACTAACTCGATCTAATCATTTAGGTCCAACCAGATTATATGATTCGGATCCAATCCGAACTTGCTCCGCTCTTAAGTGTGTGACCTCAAGGCTCATGGTTACTTGGACACGATTAGAGTCCAACTCACAATCGATCAATCGGCATCGGCTCCTAGCGAGCGTCTGGATTCCCAAGTACCAAAGAGTCATGACGACTTGCCTTTCAATGCGACTTCACGCCGAGTCCTTTTGCCTCACGATATACCTTGTCGGACTATAGGCGAATATATGTCATCCCTTAAATAGTCCGACTCTCTTCTCGATCCGAGATAAGTGATTCAGACTAACTCTTAGCCGATCGCCTCGGTTAACACTTAACCGAGTCGCGCTGGCCATGCTTTCGAATCATATCTCACGAGGGCGAGAATATCTCTCCAGTGGAGGCAAAATCCCATCTTGGTTATTCACATCACGCAGCTTGATTCTCAGTCGACCCGAACCCTGCCTTTATAACTGCCCAGTTACGGATCAGCGTTTGACAGAACCTAAGTCGGTGATCCTCAACTCGGATTATGCAACAACCTCAGGTCTAAGGATTACATTGATTGAGATATACAAATGACAGCTTAGTTCGTTGTACCTCAATATGGGTCAATCCGACTCGCTAAACTCTTTAGCCTAGTCTGTGTAAGTTGGAATGGCATCTCCATGCCCATGACAAGTGGAACCGAGTCATCAAGCCAACTTTCACATTGGTCTAAGTTGTGTGTCCAGCACAACCTCTATGACCAAGGATATTTAGTACAAACAACATGAATGCATAGTTCCACAACTGAATCACATATTCAATGATACACATCAGATGTTTATACAAGGACTACTTAATAACTTTATGAATACAATGGGAAATATCATCATACATGATTGCCTCTAGGGCATATTCCCAACAAATACATGCAAATACAGTACCAAATTTAATTACCAGCACAAAACAGAAGTAGCAACACAGTACACACGCCTAGATCTAGACATGGATAGAGAAAATTATGAAGAAAACAAATAACAATCACATGCACACCTAACACATACAATAATACAAAGCATAAATTAACAACCATGGCATCCCAACCGCTTGCCGTGGCACCTCACTCTTGTAGCATAGCATACTTCACATATCTGCTTACATACCTGGTCGTACATCATGAAGTAATACGCTGATGAAATTGGTAATAAATGACAATTGGTACTGAAGATATACAACAAAATAAAATATTGATGACATTAATAAACTGAAGAAAATGACTCAGAGTATAATAAAGTTGAGTGAAACATTCTGAAGAAATACACTAGAAAAATTACAAATAGAATGACTACCAAAGTGTATAATACTAAAAAGTAAGAAATTAACTCACAGACTAATGTTGATGCATGTTTACTTGGTACTACTGATACAACAATAGTAAGTTAGTAACCAATGCCACAAGCCCACACTGTAGTACTCCACGTAATTTAAACATGAAAGAGAGAATACAAATTTAGCTACACCACAAAATGAACGTAGCAGTACAGTACAAAGAGGCGAGATCTAGCCTCGACACACACACGCACAAAGAATACAAGCAGCAATCACATACACACCAAACACATACAAGAATACAAAGCAAACAACACGAGGGCGCAGTGTCGCCCACTGCATGTGGTGACACTTCATAACTCCAACATCATATATTAATCCATGTAAAATAGGATAACATATTTAGTTACCACCACAGATCAAAAGAAGCAACAAAGTCAAATGGCTAGATCTAGACATGGAAAGAGACAATTATGAAGAAAACAAATAACAATCACATGCACACCTAACACATACAAGAATATAAATCAAATTAACAACGAGCCAAGTCATCCCCAACCGCTTGTGATGGCACTTCACTCTTAGAGACCGGCGGAGACTGGCATACTTCACGTAGCTGGTCACAAAGCTGGTCATACGGTCATGATCAGTCATGAAGTAATCCATTGATGAACATGCTAACAAATTACAAGGTACTGAAGATATACAACAAAATAAAAAACCTAAGACATTAATAAACCAAAGAAAATGACTCAATACATGATAAATTGAATGAAACATTCGGGTTCTGGAAAAATATGCCGGAGAAAGTACAAATAGAAAGGCTACTGAAGTAGAATAAACTTTTTTTGGCGAATAAGTACAGTAGGAACTAACAACTAATACCCAGACAGCAACGGTGACCACTGCCACAAGCCCACAATCCACAATGCAGTACTCGACATAATTCAAAGCATCATCATATAAGTAAAAGTTGCAAGATACAATCCAAATTTAGTTACTACCACAAAATGAACGTGGCAGTACAAAGATGCGAGATCTAGTCCCGACATACACACATCGACACACACATCGTACAAAGAATACAAGCAACAATCACATGCACAACAAACAAATACAAGAATACAAAGCAAATGCCGACGAGGCGCGATGTCCCCCACTGCATGCGGTGGCACCTCACTCATGCAGAGTGGCGTAGATCACGTAGCTGGAGTAGTCCCGGGCCACCCTGCCCTCCGGCGCCGCCGCGTTCTTCTTGGCGTCGACGGCAGAAGGGCACGCCACCGGAACGCTCGCCGCCGGGCACGTCTTGGGTTGGCTCAGGAACGAGGCGCATTCGGCCGGGCCCCTCTGGTTGGCGAAGCCGGGAATGCAGTTGCGCTTCACGTCCAGTACGCCGTCCTTGACCAGCGCCGAGCACGCCGGCCCGACGGATGTGAAGTAGTTGCTCGAGAGCGTGAGGTTGGCGAGGTGGCCAGCCGGGCCGGCGAGCTTGCAGAGCGCGTCGGGGACCTGGCCGTAGAGGCGGTTCCCGGCCAGGTTGAGCTGCTCGACGCTGCTGAGACAGGAGAAGGATGCCGGGATCGGGCCGGTGAGCTGGTTCATGCCGGCGTCGATGACGGATGTCTTGGTGAGCATGCCGAGCTCGTGGGGGAGGCAGCCGGAGAGCTGGTTGTTGAGGAGG
The DNA here is from genome assembly GCA_030063025.1 of Avena longiglumis. Taxonomy (NCBI): domain Eukaryota; kingdom Viridiplantae; phylum Streptophyta; class Magnoliopsida; order Poales; family Poaceae; genus Avena; species Avena longiglumis. Next base: position 399,044,539 of record CP125978.1, read on the forward strand.
AGCAGCTCGAGGAGGGAGTCTTGCAAGTGGGAGATTGACGGTGGGATTGGCCCGGTGAGCTTGTTGTTGGAGAGGGCGAGGTAGCTGAACTTGGACAAGCCAAGGTTCGCCGGAAGCGGCCCTGACAGGTTGTTGTAGTTGAGGATAAGTGCCTTGGCATCGGTAACGCCCGGAATGACGCCTCCAAAGTCCGGGGTGGTAAATCCGACGTGAAACGTAAAATTAAGATAACCATTAGTGCACGGCTTCCCTGGTCTAGTCGAGTCTTGCGTTGGTCCTACATTACCGCCACCTGCAACGCTGCCCATAGAACGACCGATGGTAGGTTGCAGAGGTTGGAGGTCATAGCTAGCGACATTGAACTCGAACAGGTAAGGCAGGCTGCCCAGATGAGGGATATCAAGACCTAAGCTATTGGAGGACGCATGAAAAATCGCCAGATCAGGGAGTTGGTCGATGAAGCCATGCAACCTCGGCGCGTGCAGGCCAAATCCATTGAAAAGAACCTCCGTAACTGTCAGCTTCTCATCTAACCCTGGTGGAGTTCCGCAGTGGAAACCGAGATAGGTATTCTCGCTGCAGATGTCATTGCCTGACCAGGTGGAGGTGATGTTATTGGGGTCACTAGTAATGGTGCTCTTGAAACGCTGGATGACAAGGTAGGCTCGGTAGAGGCGCTCGTTGTGGAAGTCCACTGGCTGAAGATTGATTTCATGGGAAAATTCTGGCCGAGCCGCAGGATATGCCACTACGGCAGTAACATAAGAAAGAATGCAGAGTAGTTGGGTGGAAGGCAACTTAGGATGGATGGCCATTCCTATTTGATATCGATATCGATTTGTTATCTGCTGAGGGAGATGGCCAGTGGATTCGTTTCGGAAAGAAGATAACACCGCCGAGCCGAATATATAAACCGGAGGGCTCGGAGCAGTGACAGAACCATAGCCCTTAGGCTAATCATAGTGGAAGTAACTTAGCTAATAACATGTATGTACATGCAATGCGAACTAGATAAATTGGTGACATGACATGATAAAAAAAAGGAGGTAGTAACTTAGCTAGCTATCTTAACATCACACATATCAAGACTATATGAGTGTACAACATAATTAATTAGGTCTTGTATGAAATTATACATACGTTATCACCCACTATAAAGATAGTAACATCAACTAGTAACATATGCAAGTTACTAGTCTTAGTTAATTAGCACTATAACCAGCCTTAGCAGCCTTACTATTTTTTTTTTAGATAACCATGGGAGTGAAGATTTGGCCCAGGACCACGAGTGTTGGGCCAGTCAAAACTAGGCTACCACAGCCCACCTGCTGCTGGGCCCTGGCAGTTGGCGAAGGCACCAAGTCTCGGGGAGACCCTCGCGGAGGAGTCAGAGGGAAGCTCCTCGTCGAGCAACACTTCACCAACGGAGAGGTGATGCACCCCGAGAAACAGTTCCCGCAGTAGGGCAGTGAGCGCCGCACGGTCATCATTGTGTCTTTGTAAGGAACTGTTTCTCGGGTCAGGCTGAACCATTGTCCTGACTCGTTGAATAAACTAATGGATTTGCTAGTTCTTATAGGCGCATGAGAACTTTGTCTCTTTTATCGTTCGATTTATCTTGTGATTCGTGTAAAATGGAAGTTATATATAAGTTATAACTCGGGTGTAACTTACTAAAAATTTAATGAGTTGCAACTAGGTTGTAACTGAAAATTAGTACAAATCTTATGAGTTGTAACTAGGTTGCAACTACGTTATAACTGAGAATTAGTACAAATATTAGAATGAGATCAGCGACTTAGACATAAGTAATTCTCAGACATATGAGATCTATGCATTCAAGTAGGTGCTTGTAGTTCCAGTTTCATCAGATTTTTTTAGTTAGAAAATTTGTTATGCTTGTAGTTCCAGTTTCGTCAGATTTTTTCAGTTAGAAAATTTGTTAGGCTCTGATGTGGTCTGTGCGCCACGAGAAGATTTGTAGGATCAGCAGGACGCTATCTTCTCGGTCGTGGAATGGCACGACTCGGTAGGAGAGGTGGCGCTCGATGCGGCACATTTTCTGTAATTTCTGAATAAAAGGAAACCCCAAAAAGCAGCAAAGGCTGTACGCTGTGCAAATCACTCGTGTTTATCTCGTGTCCATCTAGTGGTATCAAAGCGACATCGGGGGTGTGGGCGTGTGTGTGTTGGGGGTGGGGGAGGAGATGTCGAAGGCCACGACTGTGAAGGAGAAGGCAAAGGGGACGCATGTGGAAGCCAACGCTCAGGACGGGTCCGAGCCGCCGGTGCCGCGTCGCAGATCCGTGTCGCTGTCTTGTCGCCGTGGGCGTAGCCTGTCGAGGCACGGACGAGGAGAGCTGTTGATTTGCGAGCGCATCGTCTGGGAGAGCACCGGCTTGGTGAACTACCCAACCCTCACGCGATCGAACTACGCCAAGTGGGAAATGGTAATGCGTGTTCAATTGCAGGCGCAACATCTCTGGGATGTGATCCAGTATGGAGCGGACCACGACGACGATGGCCGTGCGGCGCTCGCTGGCCTACTGTGTGCAGTTTCGCCGGAGTTGGTCAGAACTCTGACCATCAAGGACTGTGCCAAGACGGCATGGGATACCATCAAGACGATGCGGATCAGGTGCGAGCGTGTCAAGGAAGCTAAGGCACAGACGCGCCGCTGCGAATGGGAGGAGCCGCGGTTCAAGGTGGTGTGGGGGGTGAGTCGATCGAGGACTTCGCCATTCGCCTGACAGCAACTGTCAACGACCTCAAGCTGCTGGGCGACCATGTTGACGAGCACAAAGTGGGGGCTCAAATTCCTGCGCGTCGTGCCCCGCAAGTATTGCACGATAGAAGATCGTCAACCTCAAGGAGCTTACCATCGAGGAGCTAACCGGCCGGCTCATCACTGTCGAGGAGGGCTATGAGCTCGACGACGCCACTGACGACGCTGGGAAACTTTTCCTGACAGAGGAGGAGTGGGCCGCACGGCAGCGGCAGCAGCAACAAGTTGTCGCCCAAGAAGCCGCAGGGCGGTGGCAGTGGTGGCGGTGACAAGGCCTCGGCTCTGGCGAGAGGAAGAACGGAAACTGTCGCTATTACGGCAAAGCCGGCCACTGGGCGAAAGAATTCCGCAAGGCCGAGCGAGATCGCAAGCGCGGCGTGGCTGTCAACCTCACGCATGCAGAGGAGGAAGAAGAGGAGACACTGCTGGTGGCGGTGCAGTGTGAGGACGCCGTGGCCATGACCGCGACGGACTTGGTGCTCTCCCCTTCTCCAACTCTGCGAGAGCGTGTGTTCCTCAACGAGGAACGAGTGCCCGTGGAGTTGCGACAACACATAGACGACGTCGAGCCAGCCTGGTACCTTGACACAGGGGCCTCAAATCACATGATAAGTGATGCCTCTGTTTTTTGCAAAACTAAGTGAATAGATCTCAGGCACGTTGCGTTTCGGAAACGGCTCACTCTTCGACATCTGTAGCCAAGGCACTGTGATACGTTGTAAATGTATCTATAATTTTTGATGCTCCATGCTTGTTTTATATCATTTGTCCTATGTTTTGTCTACACTTTGAGGTATTTTTATACACTTTCTGGAACTAACCTATTTACAAGATGCCGCAATCCTGTTTTCTGCTGTTTTTTATTTCAGAAAAGCTAAAAATGAATATTCTCGGAATTGGACGGGACAAAATCCAATCTGCCTATTTTTCCTGGAGCAATACGGAAATGCGGAGCAGAGATGGAGGGGGACACTAGGGCGGCCACACCCTATGGTGGCACGGGTGGTCCCTGGTGGCCCCACCAGGGGGTTTGGGCCCCCTGGCTACCTCCTCGCCTCGCCTCTTCGCCTATAAGAAGCCTCGGATGCAGAAACCCTAAATAATCCATCATACATCCACGGAAAGTTCCGCTCTGCCGCCGCCACCAAAGGGGAGATTCGGGGGACAGAAGTCTTTGTTCCGGCACCCTGCCAGGACGGGGAAGTGTCCCCGGAGCCATCTCCATCGATCTCCACCATGATCTCCATTGCTGATTCCCATGATGAGGAGGGAGTGGTTCTTCCTCGAGGCTAAGGGCTCTACCGGTAGCTATGTGTTCATCTCTCTCTCTATGCGTGATCATATTGTGGTCATGAGCTTTGTAATAAAGTAGATCTACTCTGCTACTCAAGTTGTTTAATAGATCTCTGCTCCCCCCACATGTATGAAAGTGACAACATGCATACCGTGGTGGCACTTAAGCTAGAGTCTACATAAATACTCAAGTGCTTCAATAGATCTCTACTCTCCCCAAGTGTGTGAAAGTGACAGCGTGCACGCCGTGGTGGCACTTAGGCTAGAGTTCATAAATCCTTGTCATGAGTATATTTGGAGTTGGATGTCTTTATGAAATTGTGGTGTTTGTTGGAACCATCTAGCGCTCAAAGTGACAGTGTGGGGTTATCTAGATGGGGAAGGCAGACTTTGAGGAGTGATGTTATAGCCCTACCATGGATTAGAGTGTCCAACCGGAGAGTAGTATCATGAAGAGAATATATTTATTAAGAGTGTTCACTAGTGAAAGTATGATCCCTAGGCCTTGTTTCTAAGCACTGAAACACCGTTTACAACTAGATCTGTTGCATGTTTGCTTGCTTCCATCTTTTTTCCTTTAGTCTTTTCCTCCCCGCTAGAAGCTCTTTTCTGGCACCGTTATCACTTATAATCATCCATACCACTTGTATTTAACTATCTCTTCGCCGAACTAGTCACCTATACACCTGACAAGTGTATTGAGTGTGTTGGGGACACAAGAGACTTCTTGTATCTTGATTGCAGGGTTGCTTGAGAGGGATACCTTTGACCACTTCCTCCCTGAGTTCGATAAAACCTTGGGTAATCCACTTAAGGGAATATTGCTGCTATTCTACAAACCTCTTGCACTTGGAGGCCTAACAACTGTCTACAAGAATAGAAGTGTGTAGACATCACACTGTCATGTTTTCTATCGCTAGAGGTCGACACAAGGTGCTCACTAGGGTGTACTAGATACCTCGCCTGAAGACGAACATTGTCAGTGTGGGGCAGCTCGATGAGCTCGGCTGTCCTTCTTGATCGACAAAAGCGCCTCATCGCCAAGGCTCCAAGGATGCACAACCACCTTTACATGGTCCACCTGAATATCGAGCGACCGGTCTATCTTGCCGCTCGCGCCTGCGAGGACGCGTGGATCTGGCATGCACGCTTCGGGCACCAGGGCTTCGACGGGCTCGATAATCTCGCCAAGAGGGGAATTGTGCGTGGCCTTCCCACGATCTCCCATGTCAAGAAGCTCTGCGAGGCTTGCCTCATGGGCAAACACCGGCGGGCTTCATTCCCTCAGGTTGCCAAGTTCTGTGCGGCGGCGCCGCTGGAGCTTGTCCATGGGGATCTCTGCGGGCGCATCTCACCACCAACGCCAGGAGGGAAGCGATACTTCTTATTGCTTGTCGACGATTTCAGCAGATACATGTGTCTAACCCCGCTGTGATCAAAAGATGAGGCCACATATGCTATTCGTCGGTTTTAGACAGGTGCAGAGGTGGAGTCACGTCACACACTGCGTGTCTTTGGCACAGACCGCAGTGGATAGTTCACGGCGACGGCGTTCACTGATTGGTGTGCTGACTGCAACATCAAGCGTCATCTCACTGCTCCATATTCGACGCAGCAGAATGGTGTGGTGGAGTGATGGAACCAGACCATAGTGGGGACTGCATGCTGTATGTTGAAGGGCACGGGCATGCCGACTCGGTTTTGGGGAGAGTCAGTCACCACTGTCATGTTTCTCCTCAATAGATCATTCACCAGAGGTGGGGACGACAGAACCCCTCATGAGGCCTTGTTTGGGAGCAAGCCAGATGTGAGCTATTTCTGTGTCTTCGGCTACAAAGCGCACGCGAAGGTGATAACTCCCAATCTGAAGAAACTCGATGACAGGAGCAAGCCAATGGTTATGCTGGGGTATGAATCTGGAAGCAAGGCATACAAATAGTTTGATCTAGTGGCTAATCGTGTTCATGTTTGAAAGGACATTTACTGTCTTAATCACTTTTGGTGTTTGTTAACAACAACTAGATCATTTTACAGTATGCTAATGTCTATAGGTTGATATAATGCAAAGTGAAAAGGACCCTTGACTTGCGGAATTATTCCTGCAACATATGCAAGTTTCGGGAAACTCCAGAACGGAGTCTCCAGTCTGAGTGGATCGGAGTCTCCGGTGTGGTCCATAGTTTCCCTAGGAATCCCCGGAGGGGCCTCTAGAAAACTGCTTGGGACATTCTGTATGGGGGTCCAGAGATCCACCAGAGACTAACCGGAGTCTCCGGCCCAAGCCTCAGACCGGAGTCTCCGGTGTGGCGGGTCCGGAGTCTCCGGTCCACAGGGTCTGGAAACTTTGAAGAATCTCCGGAGGAGTTTTTCCCAAGGGTGCTGGGACAATCAGAAGGGTGGTCCGGAGGTCGGTTCGGAGATTGGCCGGAGTCTCCGGTGTAGACCTAAGTCTCCGGTCTGCACACCAGAGTCTCCAGTCTGGCAAGTCCTCCAACGGTCAGAAAACGCTTCAGTGAAGGGGTGGCCTATAAATAGAGGACCTTATCCCCTTCCTCCAGCCGCTCGACCCACTCAAGAACACTGTCGTGGTAATGGCCACGACAGATGCTACGAGTGGCAGCGAGTAGTTGAACGAGGGGCAAGGGTGGCAAGCCATCTACGGTGCGAGATGAGGGCGGAGACACAAGGTTTTACCCAGGTTCGCCCCTGAAGGGTAAAGACCTACTCCTGCTAGATTGTATTATCGAGATATTACAATAGGCGAGCTTGGTGGCTAGGTGGCGAGTCGATGGGGTGTATGATGGAACGTAAGTGCTATGCGTGCCCTAGGGAGGTTTATATAGGGTCACCTCGCTAGGGTTTACAGATCTACAACCGAGTTAGATAAGGACTCGGAGGGTTTTGACCTAATCCGACTAGGCCTAGCCACGCTTTTGGGCCTTTAGCTTCTAGTCACCTGGCTCCCTCTTGGGTCGCGGTCCGGTGGCTGTCCTGCAGGCCCACTCGCTGAGAGTATGATCCAGTAGGGAACGTCCTGCTGGGTATACCCCACTCGGCATATCCCCATCAGTAGTCCCCGAGGCCATCGTTGATTTGTCGCATGTGTTATTTGGCAGTCGGAGTATTCAGGTCCAATTTGGACGCCCAGTCGAATCGGTGGTGGACTCCTTCAATGAAAGAAAGAACCTTCAGCACGTTTCTTCAGTCGTAATATCGGCGACCAGTCGAATTGCCAATTTGGCAAGTAGTCGAATCGCAGCTTTGGCGAATGGGTCGGTGAGTCGAGTAGACGAAGTTGGACTGCCATATTTGGTCAACCTAGCCGTTGGGTAATCCAACGGTAATATCGGCGTAATCACCGCGCGGTAACGGATCCCCCGGAATTGGTGGGAGAAAACCGCTATATGAGGAGAGTGACAGGTGAGTTGCGAGTATTCCTCACATTTCCTCCGATTCCGCGCACCCTTCAGTCTCTAGAGCGATTCAGCGAGTCCAGATTCTCGATCCGATGGCGCCCCCGAAGGAGCTATGGGGGAAATCCAAGTGCACCAGGGCGACGCTGAAATCCTTCTAGGACACAGAGATTCTTTGTTCCGGAAGATGGCGACTCCCCTCGGCCTAAGAGGTGGAACCAGATCCGTGCACCAACGAGTTAATTTGCTCCACCAGCCACCTCGAGAGGGGACTTGGATTCCCCACCTCAATCTCCTTTCGTCGATTCTGCGCCTACTACGGCATCCAACCTTTAGATCTAGGGCCTCACAACATGGAGCAGCTCACCATTTTTGTGGTGTTCTGCCAATGCTACTTGGGTTGCCGCCCGTACTTCCCCCTGTGGCAGGAGATTTTCCATGGGAGGATTAGTCGCGAAGGGGCAGGCAGCCTGATGCTGGTGGCGGGCAACCTCACCTTCTAGCTGAAGACCAAGGCCTCCTTCCTCGACCTCATGCTACCGAAGAAGGCGGCCATCAAGTGGGAGAAGCACTAGTTCTACGTCAGCGTGTCGACGCTCCCGGCGTACTCCGCCAAGCGAACCGAGCAGCGCCGGCTACAGGTCGCCAAGCTCCCGCACGACTAGAGGATGGTCGTGGACGAAATGCTGATGATGGTTCGTCATCTAAAGAAGGATGGGCTCGAGACCATCAATTTGTACAATTGTTGGCTTGGGCGATGATTGGTGCCACTATCTAGTCGTTCCCACTGGATGTACGAATACACCAGCAGGGACGATGGAACCAAGGCCTGCACCACCGAGTGGAAGGGCGAGGATTACTCCGCCGCGTTGAAGAAGATCACCGACGCAGAGTATAGCGATCCGAAGGCCAGGATCTCCCCATAAACCGCGAAGCGTAAGGTGCTGATGGTGAGTTTGTTTTACCTCATCCGTTTTCGTAGTCGTAGAAATGCAGTCGCGGTTTGCTAACATGCGCCGTATTTTAGTTGTTCCAAGTCATGGAAGGTTGGCTCCCTCCCGCCAACGATGAGAGCTTGGAAGAGGTCGAGGAGGACGAGAGCGAGTCCTCCAATGACGATGACGATGATGACGACGAGGAGTTGGAGGTCGCCGCACCCGCAGCTCGGAAGACTCATGGGCAGCAGCAACGCGAGCTTGATGCCAGCAAGAGCCTCGAGGGACACGACAGGGACAAGGGCGACATCCAAGAAAAATATTCGCGACGTGTGGCCACGTCGTCAAAGAAGAAATCGCCAAAGAAGAAGGCGCCTAAAGTGGCGTCCCCACCCCGGTCAGCGACTAGCTCCGAGGTGACCAACACAGCCGATGACGCCGAGGCCGAGGCGTTGACGAAGGCACCGAAGAGGCGGGTCCGACCGTGGTGGAGAATGAGATGCCTCTGGTGTTGATTCCTCCTCCATTTTCGGTAGTCGCGGGGCTCGGGGATGCTTCGGTCGCAGAGGCCTCCCCCGTCGAAGTAGGTGCGCGCGATGACCGGAACGGAGCTTCCCGCAGCCATGACTTTGTCATCAAAGAAACCTTCAGTGTCATGGGCTCCTGGCCTGTTTGAGATGGGCATCAGCCGCAAGCTGGGCCCAGAGTTGGAGAAGCCGGCGCACATCCACACCGGCTTACATTACATCCCAGTCACTAGGTATGTTCTTGCCGTGTCGACTCGGAGTAATACTTTGTAGATGTCGTTTTAGTCACTGATCGCTAATTTTACATGAATGGTGTGAAGAATATTGGTCACCCCTCGGTGTCCAAAGTACCAGCAGTCACCTCGAGGCGCCCGCTGAGGGCGTGAAGAAGAAGAAAGGCGACAGCGTCGTCATAATCTTGGACGAGCCTACCGATGTGCCAAGCGAAGCTCCGACTGGAGTGGACATGGCCGCGGCGTCCAACGTGGTCGCGGGGTCGCAGCAGGTTGAACCAGCAGCGCTGGTCGGGGCGTCAGAAGCCATGAATAGTGCCTTAGGAGCGGCGGTGGCGACTTTTGCTCGCTTCATGGTGAAGGCTAGCTCTATGAGTGCCACACGCAGTCGCCGCGGGTGCCCGAGATATCGGGTGTAGACGTCGAGCAGCGTCGCAGACGCACGCCCTTTGTGCTTGTCGTGGTGGTGTTACGACAGATGCCATGGGTTGGCTTAAGTGGGGAGGCGAATGGACGCTTGTGGTAACCGGGGAGGGAGTGCATAGTCTAGCCGCACACGATTAACAAGATGAACTCTCCACACTTATTATTTTTATTGATCCAAGAAGTTTACAAGTGCTCCTACAGCTGTTTGAGAATAGCCTCAGGGCACTAGTTTTCCTACTTGGTCCAACCTCCCCTAAACCCTAGCTATGCCCCTCCTTATATAGGCGGTGGCCAGCTAGGTTACATCCCTTTAGGTTCTAGGGTTAATGTTTGGATCTTGGTCCTTACTGTGCGGGCCGGGTCATGGGCTAGCCCTGAGCCCTTGACCCAGTCCACAAAGCTATAGTGCCAACGGTCTTCACGTACGTAGCCTCCAGCTCTTTTAGCGTCATATCGACTTTGTACGTCAGACCTTGCTTTTGGCGACACCTGGCTCCTTTTGTGTCACCCGGTGTCGTCCTTCTCTTTTGACCATGCTTTTCCATGCTCCCTCCTAAACCTCACTCGGAAAGCTGCCACGCGTCCTCTCTGACTCGGCCTTCCCTCGTGAGACCCGACTCATTGCTTCCTGCAAGGTAAACAAACTTGTCTTATACAGGCCGACATAATTCTTATCTTGGCCGCACACGACCTCCATACCCGGCCTGAGATATCTTTGACTCGCAATAAGCCAAGATGGGCAATGTTTTTACCCCTTATGACCCTACCAGGGGTTATCCCCCCGACATTAGTCCCCGAAGTTGGTGAGGCCTAGCAGTTTTTGCTGTTAGGCATCTCCAGGTTCCTTTAATGTACTTGGAACTTCTCTTGTATCTCAACATTTACTGCTTATGGCGCACTATTTGGCGCAACTTTAATATTTTCCAAGTCTATATTGCTCTTTCCGAGTCTCATATTTGACTTTCTGGGTCATTTTTGCCTCGTGCTAAGTCACTTTCGACGCTGCCGAGTCATTCTAGGCTTGCCTTAGTCGCTGACAGGTTGTAATCATGATTGCTTGCGTCAAATTTTGTCTCAAACTCTGACTGCACAGTGACGGTAGTGTAGTAACTCCCCATCACTGTGGCAGTCTCATCGCTCAGCGCCTCGTGTCTTGCGCATCGTGACGTGGCTCTGGATTTTCCATGTATCGCCTACACGTGGCGCTCGCTGATGTGCTCACTCGGCCAAATACACGGCCACATGGTGGCCACACGGTGCAGAAGGATCCCACTCTAGGGTTTTTACTGTCCTTAAGTAGAGGTGCAGGGGACTTAAATACCTTTGCCTATTCAGTTTCCCCCTTGCCTTCTTCTTCTTCTTCTTCTTCTTCTTCTTCTTCTTCTTCTTCTTCTTCTTCTTCCTCGCGCCTCCCAATCCTAAACTGCCTCCTTGTAGTTCCTGTCTTCTGCCGCCCCTATCCAGCGATTCTCTTGCTCTCCTTCCGATTTTCTGAAGGGTCCTCACGCCTCCAGGCCTCTTCCAACGGCGAAAGAGCCCGAATCACGCGACATCATGGACACCCGTGATGCCGCCGGTGAGGAGGTAGAGGAGCACGAGGCCGTCGGCGAGCGTGACGGATGGGAGGGCTCAGAGGTCACGGTGGAGGAACTTGAGTGGATGCCCACGAGGCGCATTCCTCTCGAGGTTGATTGCCGCCTCCCCCTAGGTGAGATCGTTCCCAAGCCCGAGCCCAACGAGAGGGTGGTTTTCCTCTCGCACTTTGAGCGTGGATTTTCTCTTCCGATCAGCAATTTCTTCAAGTCTTTTCTTTCCAGACTTTCAAGACCACTGTGCGTCGGGTCGTTCGTCACACTCCTCGCGACCTGACCGTCTCCGGGTAACTTTAGCTGCCTATTATGTTTCATTTTCTTTTTCTGTTCTGTCTTTGTTTTCTTATAGATATATGTTTTTATTTCCAGCGCCGTTATGTCTGCCAACCAAGCTGCACCTAGCATGGTTTGTTCCCCGTTAAGGACTGCTTCTCCTCCTCGTGCTGATTCCGCTGTGCAGAGCCCTGTCCGGGTCACTGCCCCCACTACTGAGGCTCATGAGTATCAGAGTGAGGTCGATCCGATGGTGCCCCCGATAGAGGAGACCCGGCCTAACTCTCCAGTTGCTTTACCTGATCAGAACCTTGAACCCGGCTACAGCAATATCGGCGTCGAGAAAACCCCTATTTTTAGCTCTCCCATTACCAATTTGCCAGTTGACCCAGTTGTTGCCCCTCAGCCTGTTGTTCAGCCTGCTCACTCGGCTCCTGTATCCTCCCCAACCAGTTCCAGACCTGCCCCTCCTGCCTTTTTGGCTAAAGAGAAGACCCGGCCTGCTGCTCCAGGCCAAGCTCGCTCCGCGCCCATCAAGCCATCAGCTTCCAGGCAATTGACCTTGGTCCATGCGCCAGGCTCCGCTCCTCAGATTCGGCCAACACCATCAACAACGACACCCATTCCTGCGGGTCAGTTGGGCGAGTCTGCCACTGCCAGGTCTGGCAGCGCCTCCAAGGCTAGTGCTTTGCATGCTAGTGCCACTGCTGGTCGTGCCGGAGTGGGGGCTAGCCTAAAGAAAGGGCAGGTCCTTACCCGAACGCTCAACCGACAAGGCCTTGGCTCTGCGGAGCGCTATGCAATTTCCTAGAATGCAGCCGACGAACAAGAAGTGAGCTCTAGTTCTGGCCAGAAGCTGAAGCTGGGCCCCGAGGCTGCCTCCGAGATGACTCAGCAGGCCATCGCCTTGATGGCCAAACCAGATCAATTGAATGAGGTATGCAACTTTCCTACACTTTTGCGTACTGAGTATCTTTATATTATACATGATCCCTAGTCCCCGAGGTTACTGCCGAGTAAGGAACTTACTCGGCTGTAAGCTCTGAGTTAGAACCTATCCTTTATTTTCTCCTGCCAAGTTTGCATGCCGGATTTTCGATCCCTAGCCCCCGAGGTTACTGCCGAGTGATGCATTTACTCAGATGTAAGCTCAACCACTTGCATACATCTTCTGACTAGATCGTTTTTGTGTAGATCACTCATAACGAGCGTACCAAGGTGCATCAGGCTCTCCTCTGGGAATATCGAAAGCTTGAGCTTGCTCACCAAGATCTGAAAGCTGAGGCTCAGGGCCAAGGTATTTTTCCTACTCGGCTTGCTTTTACTCTATAGATCTATCTTTGTTCCATCCTCTTGAATTTTCCTGGATGTTTTTCTTCATCTTCTGCCCAATCCACCATCGATGCACTGCACTCATAGCTCAGCGATGCTGAAAGTAAGTTCTTAGAAATCCTGTGACTGCTCTACATCTATGCCTACTCCTTTTGCATTTTTATCTCGGCTGAACCGAGATAATTTGCTGTTACCAACGAGTCACATGCTCCGAATAAGCAGAGAAGCACCAGATCAAGATCGAAAAGGAGCTAGACGAGGTGAGTCGGCTAAAACAACATATGGCGGATATGGAGCAGAAGCACCAGTCCGAGGTGAAGGGCCTACACGAAGAACTTGCTGAGAGAGCTGGCCAGCAAGCTGCCAGTGCTGAAAAGACTAACCAACTGCTCAAGGAGGCCGACTTAGCAGTTCAGTCGGCGCATCAAGACTTGGAAGCTCTTCAAGACAAGGCCAAGATCTGGCAGAACAAGCTCAGGGGAATCAACTCATTTCTCGGTAGCGAGTCCTTACTCTTTTCACTGTACTTTTATCCATAGTCCTTTCTCCTTTTCCATTGTTTTTTTACGTTCCTCCGTGTTTGCAGAGAACTTCCCTAAGGCTGACATGTTCGCCTTAAGGGCAATGAAAAAGGTGCAGGCTGAATTTGGGGCTCCAGCCGATGGCGATATTACCACCGATGAGCATTTGGCAGCACTCTCTGAGCGTGTGACCACGCTAAAGTCATGCGGTGTTGACTTGATTAAGTCCGCAATCCATGCATTTAGGATGCTCTGGACGGACGAGGATGCTCCCACGGTTGTTGAGCCCTTTTCTACCAAGCTGCTTCTCACTGATGAAAGGCTAGATCAATGGCGTGAGTCAGCCGGTCGTGCTGCAGCGGACAATGCCCTTGCCTTTGTGCTCTCATGGTATGGGGACATCAACCTTGATGTTCTCCAGCATATGAGGGCCGAAGGAAAGTGGATCCTCGAGCCTGATCTCATCAATAAGCGCCAAGAGAGAGCCTATGCCATGGTAGAGTACGCTCTAGTGCACGCTTGGTGCGATGGGCCCAGCTTTCTTGACCTTGCCGAGCCGCTTGCCGAGATAGCCGACGAAGATGATGAAGACAGTGAAGCCACCGAGTCAGACGTGGCAGACTCGGCAAACTCACCTGATTCGGCCAACGCTCTAGACGATGCTCCCAGCTCCAGCCCCAAGAATGCTCCATCGTGTCCAGCTGCCTGTTAAGCTGGTTATATCGAAAACACTTAATTCTGATGAGATCCCCGGTATGTCAGATGCAGATGTAATATATACTGCACTTATTTTGGGTGTGTGCCTTTTGCAAAGGCTTAAACTTATATTTTGCTTGAAAGCAAATCATCCAGGGTTAAGTCCCCGAGTTTCATTTACCTTTTCCCTTGTCCTTGAATTTGGCTCTTGTCTACCTTTTTTGGCGTTCGACATTAGAGTCTCAAAGTTCTAATGATTCAGTTAATGGATATGAAACTAGACAACTTGACCTAGGATCATTCGACATACAAGACGATATTTCCTGCAATGGGTTAGTTAAAAACATACATAGAGCCGGCTCGCGTTTTCCCCTTGTACTTATCCGCTGCTCATGTTTACTCGCCGTTGATATTTTTCTCTTGCTTGCCATGACGCCGTGTTTTCGGACAACAACATAGTCGAAGAGTTGATCTCATTCGATTAAACACTACTTGTTCTGAGATAAGTCTAAGTGTCAACGCAAGCCGACATAGAATTTTCAAGAATAAACATAAGGGGCAGTCCCCAAGTCAATTTTTCGAGTCATACCATTTTATTATCAGCACATAGCCGGCATGAGTATCCTACATATGAGAGTTCGAGGGATACATACACTACTTCTCCTAAATGTAGAAAGTACGGAGCAGTGCCACATTCCACGGCCTTTTGGTATCATCACCCGATCCGTCCGCCTTGTTCTTTTGTGCTTCACGAGCATCTATTAGGTAATATGAATCATTGTGCAATGCTTTTCTTACAATGAATGATCCTTCGATCGGGGTGATAATTTATGCATCCCAGCTGTGTGTTGCACTAGTCTGAGCACCATATCCCCTTCTCGGAAAATACAAGGTTGGACTTTCCGGCTATGATAGCATCGGAGACTTTGTTGGTATATGGCAGATCTGGATAATGCCAATTCTCTTGCTTCTTCGAGTAAGTCAACTCCATATTCTCGGGCCTCTTTTACCTCGGCTTCCGAGTATTGTCTTATTCTTGGCGATTCATACTCTATGTCGGCAGGCAAAACTGCTTCTGCCCCATACACAAGGAAGAACGGCGTATAGCCTGTTGGTCGATTCAGAGTTATTCTTAAGATCCATAACACTAAGGGTAGTTCCTCGATCCAACAACTAGGTGATCTCTGGAGTGGTTCCATTAGGCGGGGTTTTATCCCGGATAGAACTAAGCCGTTAGCTCGCTCAACTTGTCCATTTGATTCTGGATGGGCGACTGACGCTACGTCAAGTATTATTCGGTTTTTCCCACAGAAGCGAGCATAAGCTCCTTCGGCAAAGTTTGTGCCATTTTCTGTGATCACACTTTGCAGGTGACCATATCTCAGGACTATGTCTTTTAAGAATGTGACAGCTGTTTTCCATCTAGTTTTTTGATGGGATTCACGTCTATCCATTTGGTGAACTTGTCAACCATCACTAGTATGTGAGTCATGCCACCCCTCACTGGTTTGAATGGTCCTACCATATCCAAGCACCATACTGCGAATGGCCACGTGATTGGTATAGTTTTTAACTCGGATGCTGATAAATGCGACTTTGACGCGTAACGCTGGCAATCGTTGCATTTTCTTACTAGGTGTTGCGCTTCTGCCAGTGCACTTGTCCAGTAGAATCCATGTTGGAATGCCTTGGATACCAATGCTCTTGACGAAGCATGGTGCCCACACTCTCCTTGGTGAATATCCAATAGTATTTCTTGGCCTTTCTCTGGACTTATGCAACGTTGCAATACACTCGTCACACTCCTTTTGTATAGCTCCTTGTTAATTATCGTGTATGCTTTTGCTCTTCTTTCTGTTTGTCTTGCCAATATCTCATCATCAGGCAATGTTCCATCTCTCAAGTAGTTGAATATTGGTTGCGCCCAGGATGGTATCACTGGTGCTGGGTCTGTTTCTCCATCAATTTCCATTGGCTTAGCCGACTTATGTTCTACCGACATAACCCGAGGAGTCCCTGAGTGTGATTCGGCAGCCCCTGGGTTGGATGACACAGTCCCCGAGTTACTCGAACCTACCCCTGAGTCAATTTCCATTGGCACAACGTCTGACTCCTGGCTTGCCGGGATGAATATTGACTCGAACTCTAGCGACGGCTTGATCTGAGATGCTCCAACGCTACTCCTGGTGGAATTGCTTGCCGAGATGAGCCTAACTTGGATAATACATCAGCTGCCTCGTTCTCTGCTCTGGGTATGTGATGAACTTCACACCTGTCAAAGAATCCCGAAATCTGCTGCACATGAAAACGATATAGTGCCATATTTGCATCCAATGCATCCCAATGTCCAGAAACTTGTTGGATAACCAAATCTGAGTCACCAAAACACATGATCCTTTTTATGCCAATTTCTTTTGCTACTTTTATCCCATGGACAAGTGATTCATACTCGGCTACATTATTGGATGCAGCGAAGTGGATCTGCAACACATACTTGAGCTGATCCTTTTTTGGTGATGTGAGC
Organism: Avena longiglumis; assembly: GCA_030063025.1. NCBI lineage: Eukaryota > Viridiplantae > Streptophyta > Magnoliopsida > Poales > Poaceae > Avena > Avena longiglumis. The sequence continues at coordinate 399,061,089 of CP125978.1, forward strand.
AGTATCCCGACACCCAGACTGTTTTTTTTGTCATGGATCCATCAAAGTGCATCTTCCAGTATTTCGGGTTTGGCAGTGGTGGTTCATATTGCATTTCCATCCAATCCACGAAGAAATCAACTATAGCTTGAGAATTAGTTGCATCTCGCGTGTCATATTGTGGAGCGTATGGTGCTAGCTCTATGGTCCATTTTGCCACTCGGCCACTCGCATATTTAATGCCCAATATATCCGAGATAGGTGCCTCGCATATTACCCGGATTGGGTGTTCTTGGAAATAATGCTTCAGCTTCTTTGCTGCCATATACACCCCATATGTCATTTTTTGGTAATGGGAGTAGTTTTTCTTTGATGTAGAGATCACTTTGCTTAGGTAGTAAACTGTCCTTTGGACTGATTTGCTATCTTCTTCACGTTCTACCACTATCACCGCACTGACAACTCTGTTGGTTGCTGCGATATAGAGCAACATTGGCTCTTTGGATAGTGGTGAAGCTAATAATGGTGCCATTGCCAACATCTTTTTGAGTTCATGGAAAGCGCTATCAGCTTGTTGTGTCCATGTGAATTTGTTTGACTTTTTCATCAGTTGATATAGTGGTAAGGCTTTTTCTCCTAGCCGACTCACAAACCTACTCAATGAGGCCAGGCATCCTGTAAACTTCTGGACATCGTTGACGGTTTTCGGCAACTCCAATCTGGGTACAGTACTTCCATGATAAACCCGACAGCCAAGAGCCTAGTTATCTCGGCATCTATCACTTTCCTCTTATCTTCGGCGAAGCGGCGGAGGAGTTGCTGCACCGGCTTGGTGTCTGGCCTTACATGAAGAGAGTGCTCAGCCAGCTTCCTCGGAACTCGTTGCAGGTCTTGTGCGGACCATGCGAAGATATCCCGATTCTCACAGAGGAAGCTGGTGAACTCCCTTTCCTATTTGTCAGATAGCCCAACACCAATGGTGATTGTGCGCTCTGGGAAGGCCTCATCAACCTGTATCTTATATGTTTCCTTGGTGGCTTGGAAACATACACTGCCATGCAGGTTAGTGAGTGCCGGCATAGACATTTGTGCTGCTTTGGCTCTTGCTGCAACTTCCATCATTTGATGCTTTTCCTGCGCTATAACCAGTGACTCGGCCAGCGAAGATCCGGCTCAGGCACATGCAATAGATCACTTGTAGTCACCCTCAACTATGATAACTCCGCACGGACCTGACAACTTCATTTTTAGGTAAACAATATGAGGAGTAGCCATAAAATTTTGCCATATCCGGCCTGCCGAGTAAGGCATGGTATGATCTGACCAGGTCTACCACCTCTAACTCTGGCTTCAGTGCGACAATTTTCCCTATTGCCGAATAAGACGTCAACCGAGATCTTGCCAATTGGCTCACAGGACAATCCCGACACAATACCATGGAAAGTTGTCTTAGTCAGCTCCAACATGTTCATAGTGATGCCTAACTTGAGCATGGTATCCTTATACATGATATTGATGCTACTGCCATCGTCTATCAGTACTTTGGAGAACTTCACATTGATATCTAGACCCATGAACGTTGGATCCAAGACAAGAGCATAACCTCCTGGCATTGGAATGATCTTGGGGTGATCCTTTATGCTCCAAGTTATCTCTTGTTCAGAACAATGCATGTATTTTCATATCACCACCATTGTAGCGTTTACTTCCATCATCCATCTCTGTTGACTCTTCTTGTCATTTGGCTCTGTGACGAATACGACATAACTCTGGTGATGCTCCCTATACCCGTTTTTGGTCCCATGGTCGACATGAGCGCCGTCACCTCTTGGGTTATGCACCTGGTGCACATCCTCTCTTCTTTCTTGGTTGTGATATCTTGGTTGCCTGTTCTCATATCTATGCTCTTCTCCAACAACTTGAGCATTTTCTCCTATGAGCGGTGGTGGGGGAGGTGGTGGTAACTGCTGAGTCGGCGAATCCACTCTATCTCCCTTCTGAAACCAAGTGCACTGTCTTGTTGTGTGATTCGCCGGCTTACTCGGACTTGGCATGTGAAACTTACACGATTGAGCCAACATCATCTCATAAGTATACTTCTGCCTGTCTTGGTATGGCTTTCTTTGTTCCTATGGCTTTTTTCCATCATTTTTTGGTATCCACTGCTTTTGCCCATTTATCCTTTGGCGTTGGCTGCTTCCAGCATCTGGATGATCCTGAATTACGGCTGCGACTTGCGTCGAACCATACCTGTAGTCTGGTCTCTTATCCCTTATATTGCTTCTATACTCGGCCCTTCCCTGGCGCCTTTGGGACCCACCTGCGTCATAGATCTGAGTCTCAGTCATGCCGTCTACAGACATAAGCAGAGGCTAAGTCGGATGTTCTAACACGTATGAGTCGGCAATTCTTATTGTTTCTGCCAAACTTGCCGGCATATCTCTCTATGAAATTTGCCACAGTACACTTCCATGCATACATCCTTGTGCAAACCATGCAATGGCCTGAGATTCAATTACCCCTTCACAAGAGTTGCGTATTGTGCACCACCTTGTGAGGAATTCCCTGTCTGTTTCATTTGGTCTTTGCTTGCACATAGCTAGTTGTTGTGGGTGATTCGGCCTCTTGTATGTGCTTGTGAAATTGCTCACAAAATCTTCCTGGAAATCAATCCAGCCATTGATGCTCCCAGCGGAAAATTATTCAGCCACACCCTTGATGGTCCTTCTAGCATTTGCGGTACGTACCAGACTGCCCATCTCAGATTTCCCTGCGCGATTTTTACTGTAGTTCCATAATCTATGAGCCAGTCTTCTGGCTTTGTGCTTCCATCGTAGGTTTTTGTTCTTCTGGCCAGCTGAAAGTTTGGCACTGGCGGATCCTTCATGATCCTTGGGCCAAAGCATGGTGGACCCTGTGGACCTTGCGATTCGATTAGTTCTGCCATCTTTATCTGGTCGAGTTTTAGCCTCGCATCATCCAGCTGGAGATTTCTGCCTCCTAGTCTTGCTCCCATCGCTTGATACACATGATCCGGCAATTCATAACCATCATTTTCCATTGCCGAGTAACCGTCATTGTATCTGTTGGCGTTCGGGTCTGCAGGCTGCTGCACTGATTTTCCCGCGCTTTGCTCTCTCCTTTTGGGTTGGGCTGGCGGAGGATTCGGAGCTGGGTTTCCCCCTCCTGCCGAGTGAGTTCCACGCCTGGGCCGAGGTGCAAAGTTCTGCCCTCCATTGTCATTTATTTGTCCTGCTTGCCTTTCTTGGCCAGCGTTTTCTTGGTTCTCATTTCCCTGAGCAACATTTCGCCTTGTTCCCTGCGCACGGGCCGGGTTTCCTTGAACCACTGCCGGGTCAAAGCAATCATATGCTTGTTCCTTCCTGAATCTACACTATTTTATTTTTCTGTCTTGGCGCCACTCCTGGTGAGGAGGCCGTATGGCCTGCTGATCTTGCCGGGATGGGAGTTGCCGAGTGAACCAGTTGTGATCTCCCAGATATACCCGGATTTTCCCTATAGTACGCTTCATTCAGCATTCCTACTGCTCTTACCAATTCATTTACTCGTTCCTGTTGTTTCTTCTTTGATTCACCCGTCAGATGGGGTAGCTCAGCCATTGCTGCCTCTGCGGCTCTCAGATTTGCTGATGTAGTGTTGTACGTCGGCCACATGGCTATTTAGTTGCTGTTTTCTGGTGTTATCTTGGACGTTGCGTCCACCAATTCTTCATTGAGGTTTCTTCCTCTCAATCTTGTTGCATCAAGCTGGGTCTTAGCGCCCTTGACTCGATTTGCCGAGTTGAGCTCTCGAATCGTGATATCCACATCTTGCTGTAACTGCGCCATTTCCTTTGCCTTCTCCAAGACTTTTATCCTGGCCTCCTCTAACTCAGCCTGCACACGCGCCGGATCAGATGCTGGTGCTACTGGCTCTGCTAGTTTTTATATTGCTTCTTGCAATTCTTTGTCTCTCTTACTCCTAGCTATGTTCTATGGCTTCTCCAGCGGTGCCTTTGCAGTTCTTGATTCTCTTGGCGTCCCTTCTGGGTTTTCTCCCTCATTCTCATTCACTGCAGGAGCTACTAGAGGAGCTGGGAGATGCGTTGGGTTTGGAGCAGTCATCATTACCTCGACGGAGACGAGTTGATGAAGCTTTCCCGCGGCATGAACCGCAGGTGGATCCGGTGCCAGGATGACGCGCTCCGGGTACGCGCGCTCTACGCGCACCACGAAGTAGACCTGGTGCTTGCCAAACTTCATGAAGCGTCTGCCCCTTGGGAACGGCTTGGTCCCGAAGCAACCTGCGTTGTCACTGACGAAGTTGAGTGCCCCGAACCTCTGGATGAGGCCGGAGTAGACGCGCTTGCCCGTCTTGGCGATGATGTTGCCCGTCCGGATGAAACATCTAGCAAGAGCCTGCTTCTGCCCCACGGTGGGCGCCAACTGTCGTGGTGTCATGGTATTGCCGACGAGTACGCCATGGAGGGTTCCTCACAGTGCGTGTTTAGAGACATGGGGTAAGGCGGACGATTGACAGGTACGAGGTAACACAGCTTACCCAGGTTCAGATCCCACAATGGTGGCGGAATCCTACTCCTTCTATAAATCACTATAAGGGCAATACGCCGAGTTACAGAGATAGGTTCGCTGTGCGAGGTTGTATGAAGTTGTGTCCTAAAGGATCCCATAGGCCGGACTTATATAGTCGCCAAGTCCTAGGGTTACAGGGAAAAGTCCTAGCCGGACAGGCTACAGAGTCCTACACTGTCTATTACTAGTCTTGTGTATCTTGTACTCCAAGGCTCCGGGTACGTCGGTGACTCCACCGTAGCCTTCCTTTATCCGGCATGGGCCTCCCTTCTGGATCCATCTAACTGGGCCGACCAGCAGGCCATAGGCCATGCTACCATCTGTGGGCCACCCGGGTTAGCCGGATAAGAGACATGCTATAAGGATACCCATATAGCATATCCCCAACAGTAGCCCCTAGAGAACTCTGAGATCTTGCGCCGTCTTGCCTCTTCACGTGGAATGCTCCGTCTAGATGGATGCCGGCAAATCGTCAAGCAACATCCTGTAGTCCTCCCAAAGAACCCTGCAAGGCTTTCTCCATCTTTGACTTGTAAGCCAGAGAAATGCTGAATCTTCCATCGTACTCTTCCGTAGTCGGATTGAATCCATCCATGTCAGAATCTTCGATGTGACGGCTCATCTACCCATGTCATCTAGGACGACGTAGGCTTAGTTCAGCGACGCCTCGTAAGTCACACATGCAGAGAACGCAATCATATCCGATTTTCCCGCGCGAGTGACACGAACCGTTGGCGGCGACGGTTGGACACATGGCGAAATTTCCGCGCACGTTCGCGAACACGTCGTCTACGCGGCAACCGTCCGATCAAGCTGCACGAATCTTGACGCCGAAGATGATAAATAGTAACCGTGAGGAAATTTCCACTTTTTACCTCATTCTTCTGGCATCATCTTCTTCCTCCAGCCGCGCGTCTCCTCGAGCTCTCCACGAGAAACCTCGAAAAAACACTAGCTCCTATCTGCACCAGTCGCACCCAATATTCACTCCATGGCTAGCAGCAGCACCTCCCCATCAATGGTGGCGTCGAGCAAAGCCGCAGCGAAGCCGGCGAGCTCTGTCATCGTGCCCCCCAGAGGGTTTGGTCATCCCCGCATCGGCGGTGATCGAATCCATCGGCGGCGACCGAAATGTGGCGGCGCTAGAGCCACTGGAGGAGGAGACAGACTCGCACAAGGGCGATTGGCGCGGCTCGAACATCACCAACCGCGATATCCAAGAGATGGTCGCCGAAGGCTACCTCCCCGCGACGGAGGGGCTCGCCTAGCGGGCGGCGCCGACCGGCTAGGTGACAACTTCTCCCCAAGCCGGAGAAAAGGTGTACCTCAAAGCTCAGCTGGTACGCGGTGTTTCCCTGCCCATCTCCCACTTCTTTTTCTCTCTGTCTTAAACCACTATAGGGTTGTTAGACCCCTCCTTTATAAAGGATAGGATCCCTGTGATTGCAATGCTAGTCCCTGGATCAATGCTAGCATCCACAGTTTAAGATGAAGTACACTGATACAAAGGTCGTTTATTACATTCATTCCAGAGATAAAACATAGTCTTTTACAACTCAGGGCCATAGGCCTAATACAAGAGTTTTTAGGAATAAGTAAATAAACACAAGTTTTCATCTTCATGTGCCACAGGCAAGCATGTTGAGTGTAGACTCATGACTCCTAATCATCATCGGAGTAACCTGCAACATCACAAGTTACAGCCACAGAGGGTCAATACTTTGGAATAGTATTGGTAAGTGATACCTTAGTATATTTTAAGTGGACTACAATAATATATGCATTTTGGCTAGTGTAGCTTGGCTTGCTTTGCTTAAAAATAAGTTTTTCCTATTAGTTGAAATTACTAAGTTTTTCTTTGTCAAAAACATTCCCAAGGAAACCATCAATAGACATTGAGGTCCTTCACCCTTGTTCACCCACATATTTTTACTTAGAAGTTGGAGTGATGAGATTCTTGTGGCTTCCATGTCTTGATGCTCAAAAGTGTCCATTTCCTTGAACAAGGCTAAGTACTTAGGTTTTCCATCTGCAGAGGTTGTGCACTTTCCCCACTAGACTTGGTTTCCCAAGACAGGACCTTTCAGAAGCCTTTCCTTAGTCAAATGGACGCGTTCCAACCTATCATCCCATCTACCACCAACTGTCCAAATGACTAAGTTCTAGCAACCTATATGATCATGGCAGAGCCCATTTTGCCAAGTTGCACCGTAGCTTTCTCCACACTTGGCCTCCAAATCCTTTGTGCCCAGGTGGCATTCCACAAGTGAGATACACAACCCAAGTCCATGGCCTTGTGTAACCACTCAACATAACCCAATCTTCCCATTCCACCGGGAGGTTCATTTGTCTTAGTTGTTTTATTAAGAAAATATAAGTCTCTTGACTTAGAATATTTTTATCATATAGTATATAGATGTTCACCACCCTTGTTTGCTATAAGCTAGGCTAGGCAAAATATGGTAACTTAACTTAGGAAAATTTCCCTAGCAATTCTACTCTTTCACTCTACTTAGGATTTCCCAACTTAGCACTAAGCAAAATATCATGCAATACTTTAGCAAAAATAACTAATGCTAGCATAAAACTTAGGACAGGAATATTCATGAAAATATCACTTGCCTTGGTAGTGTGGAGAGTAGCACTCTTCACAATCACAATCACTAGCAAAATCTACACAAGAAATGGAACATACAATTACACACAATTTAAATACAATCAAAAATAATATGAATGCATGCATGCAAGAATTTACCAAGTGTTGAATTTTGAAAGTTCTACCAAGTATGTTCATGACTACAGAACTTAACATGTCACAAGTTTGCCCAATAAACTTATTTGGCCACAAAACAATTTATAACATAAATCTATAATCAAAATAACCCTAAACTTGTTCCACAAATAAAATCATTTTAACTGTTACTATATGCTAAACCAATTGGATATTCAAAAAGGCCTTGTTTCACTGAATCCAACGGTATAAAGTTTGTAAAAATCTAACGTGGCATTTGAAAGTTATGAGTAATTGAAGTTTGAATCTAAATCAGGTTTTAAATTCAGTTTTTAGTTTAAACCTTGCCACGCGTCGTGTTTTCATTCGCCCGTATCGCTTCGCATCGGATCGAGATCCACAGCCGTAGGATTTAAATGAAACCGGCGCCGATCGCACCGCTTGAGTAAGTGATTCTATCCTAGCGCCACGATAAAGATCCGACGGCTATTATGTGCCGACTAAGATCCGCGGCGGAGGCGGCTACCGGGCGGCGCTGTCACGGACGGAGGCGCGCTTCTGGGGTAAGGAGAACGAGGTAGCTCACCGTGCTCGAAGATCTTGGCGAGGCTCGACGTACTCGTGGTTGGTCAGCGCTGGCACAGCCGTGATTGCTCACCGGAGTTCGTGGCGGCGTCAAAGGTCGGTGGTTGTCGTGGTCGTCGCTGTGAACCACCTCAAGGCAAAAGAACGACACAATAAGGTTCACAGGGTCAAGGGAAAGTTGTGTGCATGAACGGGGAGGCGAGGGGCGGTCTGTACCTACCGGAAAAACTCGTCGGAGTTGATGTCGCGCCGTCGATTGCGGTGTCGTCGAGGAACCGCGACCAGCGATACAAGACGGACTAGTGAGGTCAGGAGATGCGCAAAGATGCACTGAGTCTGGCAGCAAGAACGATAGGCAGAGGGGAACACGAGGCTCACCTGAATCGCTCGTCGGAGAGGGCTCTGTCAGCGGCGATTCGCGGAGGATTGAGGGCAGCCTGGGGGCGGAGTGAGCGAGGTGTTTGGGGGAAAAAGATCGCGGGGCAGAGAGGGTCTTATAGCCGGGGAATCGACAAGAAACGCTCGAGGATTATTGCCCATTTACTCCGCGCCATTACCGGCCATCACTGCCGCAGCGACGTGGTCGCAGGCGCAGTCTGGGGAAGACGAGGGCGACGTGGTCTGGTCCCGCTTGTCAGCGAAACGCGCAAAGTGATTGTGGGGTCGTGTTGTCAGCGTCTGTTTGCGTGTGCTCGCGCGTGTGAGAAGAAAAGAAGATCCCCGGGTGGGCTTGCTGGGCTTGATTGGCTGCTGGGCCAGATTCTGGCCGCGCGGCCTTTTCCTTTTGTTTAAGTCTTTTCTTTTTCTATTTCTATTTCCTGGAATGATTTTTGATATGAATTCAAATCCTTTTGAATCTAAACTGTTTTGGGAATTTTGTAGGGTTTTGTGGTTTCATAAACAGTCATTTTTAACTAAGTGGTTACTTGGCAAAGCTTGGTCAAGCTTGGGTTTCAAGGTAAACAGAGATTTGCTCTAGTTTGCAAATATTTGAAAAAGGACTTTGAATCCATTTCTAAATTTGAAAACTTGGATTTAAAAGTTTCACTTAATCTTTCCATCAATGGAGGCAAGCAAACAAGTATTTAAACTTTCCAATTTCAAAGGGTGATGGTCATTTAGGATAAATTGTCCACATGAAATCATAGCTCCAACTTCTGTTTCTAAATGACTTTTAAGAAAATCCTAAATGGATGAATGATGCAAAGATGATATGAATGAGTTTTAAAACTATGATTTTTGGGATGTTACAAATCTAACCCCCTTAAGATGAATCTCGCCCTCGAGATTCGGATTGGCTAGCAAATAGGTGAGGGTGGTCTTTTCGAAGATCATCTTCTCTTTCCCATGTTGCTTCCTCTTCGGAGTGATGGTTCCATTGTACTTTACAAAATTTGATAGTCTTGGTCCTGGTGACTCTTTCTGCGGTCTCTAGAATCTTGACAGGCTTTTCTTCATAAGTGAGATCACTTTCTAGTTGAACCTCTTCCAAAGGTATGGTATCCTTCAAAGAGGACTCTTCCATTTCTGGGTGACATTTCTTAAGTTGACTCACATGAAATACGTTATGGACTGCTGATAGAGATTCTGGCAATTCAATTTCGTATGCAACTTCTCCTTTGCGACTTAGTACCTTGAATGGCCCAACATATCTTGGTGCCAACTTTCCTTTGACTCCAAATCTTTTCACTCCACGGAGTGGTGATACCCTGAGATAAGTTCTATCCCCAACTTCGTAGGTGACTTCTCTACGCTTAGAATCCGCGTAGCTTTTCTGTCGGGACTGTGCTATCTTCAACCTGTCTTTAACCAATTTGACCTTTTCTTCGGCGTCTTTGATAAGATCCGGTCCAAACAAGCTCCTTTCGCCCACACCATTCCATAACAATGGGGTGGTACACTTCCTTCCGTAGAGTAACTCAAACGGTGCCATTCCAATACTAGATTGATGACTATTGTTGTAAGAGAACTCTGCGTAAGGTAAACTTTCATCCCAACTTGCTCCATAGTCTAAAGCACATGCTCTCAACATGTCTTCTAGAATTTGGTTGGTCCTCTGTTGACCATCTGCTTGCGGATGAAAAGCAAAGCTAAACTCAATCTCGCTCCTAAGGATTCATGAAGTTGTCTCCAAAAGTGAGATGTGAACTGGGTTCCTCTATCTGACACAATACTCTTTGGCACACCGTGAAGGCATACAATCCTGCTCATGTAAATTTTAGCTAACTTGGCACTTGTATAGGTTGTCTTCACTAGTATAAAATGAGCCACCTTAGTTAGGCGATCCACTACTACCCATATGGAATCATACCCTGACCTGGTCCTTGGTAATCCGGTAATGAAATCCATACCAATGTTTTCCCACTTCCATTCAGGAATCGGCGGTGGTTGAAGCAAACCTTGGTTTACGGTGCTCGCTTAACTCGCTACACGTCACACAAAGCAATATGTTCGGCGATGTCTCTTTTGAGGTTGTTCCACCAAAACCTTTCCTTCATGTCCATGTACATCTTGGTATTTCCCGGGTGAATAGAATACGGAGAGTTGTGACCCTCTTGTAAGATCGTTTGCAACTGGGTCTTGTGGAACACATATACGTTTCCCGTGCCATAAGGTTCCTTGTTCATCAATATGGAAACTCTTAGCCTTCCCTAGACTAATATTTTCCTTGATCTTTTCAATCTCTTTATCGGTTTTCTGAGCTTCTTGGATCTTGTCCAAAAGAGTGGGTTGAACATCTAATGACATGAGATGTCCTTCTGGTACAATTTCCAATCTGAGTTCCTTGAATTGTTTACATAGATCCTCTGGCAATTCCCTTTTGGTAAGACCATTTACAAACGTCTTACGACTTAAAGCATCGGCTACTACATTTGCTTTACCGGGGTGGTATTGCAAACTTAAGTCATAATCTTTGATAAGTTCTAGCCATCTCCTTTGTCTCATGTTGATCTCCTTCTGGGTGAAGATATATTTCAAACTCTTATGATCAGTGAACACTTCACAACGCTTTCCCAACAGGTAATGTCTCCATGTTTTGAGTGCATGAACGACAGAGGCTAACTCCAAATCATGAGTAGGATAGTTTACTTCATGTGTTTTGAGTTGTCTCGAAGCATAGGCTATGACTTTACCATCTTGCATAAGTACAGCACCCAAACCTTGATGAGAAACATCACAATACACTTGGAAATCCTTTTCCAAATCTGGCAGACATAGAACTGGTGCTGTCACAAGTCTCTTCTTCAATTCTTGAAAACTGACTTCGCAACCTTCAGTCCAAGCAAACTTCTTGTCCTTCTTTAGCAATTATGTCATAGGTTTAGCAACTTTCGAGAAATTCTCAATGAACCTTCTGTAGTAACCTGCCAAGCCGAGGAAACTACGAACTTCCTTCACATTCTTGGGTGATTCCCAATCATCACAAATTGAAACTTTAGCAGATCCATGCACCACCATCCTTTGTCATAACGTGACCAAGAAATCCAACTTTCTCTAACCAGAACTCACACTTACTGAATTTGGCATAAAGTTTATGCTCTCTTAACTTTTCAAGTATCAAGCGCAAGTGTCTTTCATGTTCTTCTTTGCCCTTGGAGTAGACTAGGATATCGTCGATAAAAACGACGACGAACTTGTCAAGGAATTCCATGAACACCTTTTTCATCATATTCATGAAGTATGCTGGAGCGTTGGTTAAACCAAAGGGCATCACAGTATACTCATATAATCCATACCTCGTGGTGAATGCTGTTTTTGGTATGTCTTGTTCTCTTATCTTGAGTTGAAAATAGCCTGACCGAAGATCAATCTTCGAGAATACACATGCTCCTTCTAATTGATCAAACAAATCGTTGATTCTTGGCAAAGGATATTTGTTCTTGATAGTAACCTCGTTGAGAGAACGGTAGTCAATACATAATCTTTGTGTTCTATCCTTTTTCTCCACAAACAATACTGGGGCTCCCCAAGATGATGAACTTGGTTGAATAAACCCTTTCAGAATCGTTCTCCTAACTGCTTCTTGAGTTCTTTCAGTTCATCAACTGACATTTTGTATGGTCTCTTAGCTATTGGTCCAGAACCTGGTACCAAATCTATCAAAAACTCCACATCTCTATCTGGTGGCATTCCTGGTAATTCCTCCGGAAATACATCCGGATACTCACACACAATTGGTACACTGTCCATGCTAACCCCCTTAAGAGAATTTAGCTTACTTCCTTTGGGTTCAAAGTTCGACTTAAATTTTATTCTTTTTCCTTCTGGGGTTGTGAGTGTAACTGTACGTTTGGCACAATCCAATATTCCTTCATACTTAGCCATCCAATCCATTCCTAATATTACATCCAATCCTTGGGAATTTAGGATTATTAGGTTCACTGGAAACTTATGTTTTCCAAACTCTATGACTAAGTCATGACATCCTGAGTTTACAATCATTTCTCCACCTGGAGAACTTACTCTTATAGGACACCCAATGGTTTCTACCGGTAGTTCATTTCTTTCAACAAATGCTTTTGATATGAATGAATGAGATGCACCAGTATCAAAGAGTACTAATGCTGAAATTGAATTGAGTCTGAACTTACCAGCAACGGCATCAGGTTCCTCATAGACCTCCTCCACATTGATGTGGTTAACCTGTCCTTTCTGGAAAGGATTTGGCTTGTTAGGTCCTTCAACCTTCTTTTCAGGACACTCATTAGCATAATGCCCCAGCTTCTTGCATTTGAAGCACTCAACCTGACTGATGTCCTTTTTAACATGATGACTTCCACTTCCACTACCATTTCCACTGTGGTGGCTCTTATGTCCACTCTTGTGGTTCTTGTACTTATCATTGTCATGACTACGGTGATGCTTGTTGTCATGACGGTTGTGGTTGTGATGCTTGTTGTATTTCCCATGTTTATGGGACCCTGAGCTGCCACTGTCATCATAATGAGACCGTTTGTGAGACGATCCCGAGCTGTGTTTGTCGGAGTGTTTCCTCTTCCTACTCTCGACTTGCTTCATTTTACTTTCCAAAATAGCAGCCTTGTCACACAAAGGCGATAAGTTGGAACATAAGCCACGCATAACTGTAGGTTCACTCATCATTCAAGCCTTCTAAGAACTTTTCCTTTCTCTTGGCATCGATTCAACCTCATCCGTGCATAGCGTGCCGATTGTTGAATTCTTCCACGTATTACGCCACATCATGGCGCTGATTCGAGTTGTGAAACTCCTTCTTTTCGACTCATTATCCCGGATGAGATATGAGCGGTGAAACCCATCCTCAAATATGTCCCATGTCACTTTATCAATGGAGTGGTGATTTGGAAGTTATCCCACCATGTGGCGGTGGTCCTTCCAACAGATGTGCGCGAATCTGACTTTTTCAGCATCGGCAGCCCACGTCACCAAGTCTTTGTTCACGTAATGTAGCCATCATTGGCTGCCATGGGATCGATTGTCCCGAAAATTTTGCTGGCCTTAGTCGAAATCTGGTGAGCATATCCAAACCCGAGGGTTGTTGTTGTTATTATTGTTGTTGTTGGGGTTGTTATTGTTGTTGTTATTCGATTACGGATGAATGTCGTCATCATTTGCATAAGTTGTGTTTGCGCATTCATCATCTCATTGCATTTCGGGTGATGTTATTGGGGTTGGGGTTTGCGCGACGGGGAGGCATCTGTGGTTTGTTCAAATAGATAAGAATGAGATACCCATAGATGTTTCATGCACAATACATCACAAGAAACACATAACAAGCAACATAAGAATATAAGTGCAACATCCACATAACAAACTCATGAAATAAAACACACAAGTGACAAGCCATCCACATGTCGGATGGTCCAATAACAAGTTCGCAACAACAAGTATGAATATGAAAGTAAAAACGAGTAACAAGTCTACTCGTCAGCATCTATCTCCTCCTCGACGAAGGTAAGACCTGCATTCTCCATCGCGGTCTTGTTCTCCTCTATCATAGTGGTCAAAGAATCAACCTTGGTCTTGAGAGCCCTCTTCTGGGAGCGAAGCCTCTCAATAACCATCTGCTGCTGCTCAAGCTCGAAGTCCTTGGACTTCAGCTCCTCGGTCATGTCCCGGATCTTCTTGTTCCTATCCTGGACGCGTTTCTCTTGACTCTTGAACTTGCGGTCCTGGGCCTCGAACTTTGTCTCCATTTCCTTGATCATCTCATCCTGCTGCGCAAAAAGCTTGTCCTTCTCGCGAAGCTGCACCTGAAGCTCGTCATTACCTAGCATGATGTTCGTCCTGTCCGTATCTACGTGCCTGAGAAGAGTCTCTATGTCCTGAAGATAAAGGCGTATCGGCTCCGCGGTGCTCCTCGAGTCGTCCTCGAAGTCGATGGACTCTCCATCAACATCACGTCTTCCGAAGACGTGAAAGTGAGTACCTCTAACCTGTCGGGAGTGACGGCCTAACAGTCGTCCTATCAGGTCCTGCATGACTACCTCCATGCCTCTCTCCCTGTCATCGTGCATCAACTTGAAGACAATGGTCTCTGTAGTAGGCTCAGTCTGGCGTCCTGGCTGGGTCACCTTGAAGCCCCAGAGGTCCTTCCTCTCGAACTTGGTGAGTGGATACACCGTGATGGTAGGCAGAGGGAGATCAAGTAGAGTGGTAAGCTCAATGATACGGGGACCAAAACGAGTAACCCGAAATTCTTCAACTGTGCTGACGGCAACAGGCATCTATTTTATAAGATTGAAAAGTTAGAACATTTCAATTCAAGGCAAATCAAAACTTACTTTCATACATATCCATGAAGCGTAATTGTCACACAAGTCATGCAAACATAAGTTCATTACATCATTCAAGGTCCATACTTATTTAAAATATCTTTTGAAAACAAGGTGATAAGTGGTGGTCCAACTAACGAAGTGTCCTTACAATCCAATCTCACGGGATCTATTATTAAACACAATGTTCCTAGAGGCAATCCACCAATCTTGCTCCCTTGACTCTATCACTAAGTCTATAACATCTCCCCTTATTTCTTGGTTGGTGTCTTCCAACTCTTGAGTAAGTTCCTTCTCTTTCTCTAAGTCCTTTTGGAGGTTGAGCATTCTGCACTTGACTCTAGCACTTAGTTCTTTGATAGTCCTCCAAGCTGCATCCCTGGATGACTCAAAGAATGTGGTGTGCATGGTAGTGTTGGTGTACATGCAGAACCCCTTTTCTTTGTGGTTGTCTTCCTTGTTTTTGTACAAGTGAAGTTGCACCCACCAATACTCTACTCCATCCTCCATCACTGGAAAGCCCTTGTACACGGCTTCACCATGTGCATCCATTGCCTCCATGAGGTCCTTGAGAATATTGGGAAACTCAGTTTCACATTCCAAGGTCATGGTCATGAGTGGTCCCTTCTTCACGGCTTCGTTGATGGAGTTCATCTACAAAGGAAGTTGGAAGAGATTAGAAAAGTTTTACGAGAAGAATAGACAAGTGTAGAAGTATGTGAAAAACTTTTTCCTTAGTGGTTTTCCAGTCCTAGGGTCATAATCCTACAGGCAACACAGTGCTCTGATACCATCTGTTAGACCCCTCCTTTATAAAGGATAGGATCCCTGTGATTGCAATGCTAGTCCCTGGATCAATGCTAGCATCCACAGTTTAAGATGAAGTACACAGATACAAAGGTCGTTTATTACATTCATTCCAGAGATAAAACATAGTCTTTTACAACTCAGGGCCATAGGCCTAATACAAGAGTTTTTAGGAATAAGTAAATAAACACAAGTCTTCATCTTCATGTGCCACAGGCAAGCATGTTGAGTGTAGACTCATGACTCCTAATCATCATCGGAGTAACCGCAACATCACAAGTTCTGACCCACAGAGGGTCAATACTTTGGAATAGTATTGGCAAGTGATACCTTAGTATATTTTAAGTGGACTACAATACTATATGCATTTTGGCTAGTGTAGCTTGGCTTGCTTTGCTTAAAAATAAGTTTTTCCTATTAGTTGAAATTACTAAGTTTTTCTTTGTCAAAAACATTCCCAAGGAAACCATCAATAGACATTGAGGTCCTTCACCCTTGTTCACCCACAATTTTTTACTTAGAAGTTGGAGTGATGAGATTCTTGTGGCTTCCATGTCTTGATGCTCAAAAGTGTCCATTTCCTTGGACAAGGCTAAGTACTTAGGTTTTCCATCTGCAGAGGTTGTGCACTTTCCCCACTAGACTTGGTTTCCCAAGACAGGACCTTTCAGAAGCCTTTCCTTAGTCAAATGGACGCGTTCCAACCTATCATCCCATCTACCACCAACTGTCCAAATGACTAAGTTCTAGCAACCTATATGATCATGGCAGAGCCCATTTTGCCAAGTGGTTGCACTGTAAGCTTTCTCCACACTTGGCCTCCAAATCCCTTTGTGCCTGGGTGGCATTCCACAAGTGAGATACACAACCCAAGTCCATGGCCTTGTGTAACCACTCAACATAACCCAATCTTCCCATTCCACCTAGGAGGTTCATTTGTCTTAGTTGTTTTATTAAGAAAATATAAGTCTCTTGACTTAGAATATTTTATCATATAGTATATAGATGTTCACCTCCCTTGTTTGCTATAAGCTAGGCTAGGCAAAATATGGTAACTTAACTTAGGAAAATTTCCTAGCAATTCTACTCTTTCACTCTACTTAGGATTTTCCAACTTAGCACTAAGCAAAATATCCTGCAATACTTTTAGAAAAAATAACTAATGCTAGCATAAACCTTAGGACAGGAATATTCATGAAAAAATCACTTGCCTTGGTAGTGTGGAGAGTAGCACTCTTCACAATCACAATCACTAGCAAAATCTACACAAGAAATGGAACATACAATTACACACAATTTAAATACAATCAAAAATAATATGAATGCATGCAAGAATTTACCAAGTGTTGAATTTTGAAAGTTCTACCAAGTATGTTCATGACTACAGAACTTAACATGTCACAAGTTTGCCCAATAAACTTATTTGGCCACAAAACAATTTATAACATAAATCTATAATCAAAATAACCCTAAACTTGTTCCACAAATAAAATCATTTTAACTGTTACTATATGCTAAACCAATTGGATATTCAAAAAGGCCTTGTTTCACTGAATCCAACGGTATAAAGTTTGTAAAAATCTAACGTGGCATTTGAAAGTTATGAGTAATTGAAGTTTGAATCTAAATCAGGTTTTAAATTCAGTTTTTAGTTTAAACCTTGCCACGCGTCGTGTTTTCATTCGCCCGTATCGCTTCGCATCGGATCGAGATCCACAGCCGTAGGATTTAAATGAAACACAGCGCCCGGATCGCATACCGCTTGAGTAAGTGATTCTATCCTAGCGCTGATAAAGATCCGACTACCTGCTATTGTCGACTAAGATATGGCGGCCAGCGGCTACGGCCAGGCGCCGTTCGGAGGCGGCGCTACAGGGTAAGGGAGAAGCGAGGTAGCTCACCGTGCTCGAGAAGATCTTGGCGAGGCTCGGCGTACTCGTGGTTGGTCGGGCGCTCGGGCACGGTGTGATTGCTCACGGAGTTCGTGGCGGCGTGCGTCGGTGGTTGTCGTGGTCGTCATTGTGAACCACCTCAAGGCAAAAGAACGACACAATAAGGTTCACAGGTCAAGGGAAAGTTGTGTGCATGAACGGGAGGCGGTGATGCATACCTCTGGAAAAACTCGTCGGAGTTGATGTCGCCGAAGACTCGCGGTGTCGAGTGGAACCAGCGACTGGGCGATAAGACGGACTAGTGAGGGGAGATGCAAAGATGCCTTGACCGAGTCAGAGCGATAGGCGTGAGGGAACACGAGGCTCACCTGAATCGCTCGTCGGAGAGGGCTCTGTCAGCGGCGATTCGCGGAGGATTGAGGGCAGCCTGGGGGCGGAGTGAGCGAGGTGTTTGGGGGAAAAGATCGGGGCAGAGACGGTCTTATAGCCGGGGAATCGACAAGAAACGCAGGATTATTGCCCCTTTACTCGCCGCCATTATCGCCATCAACGCAATGACGTGGTCGCAGCGCGCAGTGGGAAGGCGAGCGAAGTGGTCTGTTCCCGCTTGTCAGCGAAACGCAAAGTGATTGTGGGGTCGTGTTGTCAGCGTCTGTTTGCGTGTGCTCGCGCGTGTGAGAAGAAAAGAAGATCCCCGGGTGGGCTTGTTGCTTGATTGGGCTTTGGGCGATTCTAGCCATGGCCTTTTCCTTTTGTTTAAGTCTTTTCTTTTTCTATTTCTATTTCCTGGAATGATTTTTGATATGAATTCAAATCCTTTTGAATCTAAACTGTTTTGGGAATTTTGTAGGGTTTTGTGGTTTCATAAACAGTCATTTTTAACTAAGTGGTTACTTGGCAAAGTCTTTGGGTTTCAAAAAGAGATTTGCTCTAGTTTGCAAATATTTGAAAAAGGACTTTGAATCCATTTCTAAATTTGAAAACTTGGATTTAAAAGTTTCACTTAATCTTTCCATCAATGGAGGCAAGCAAACAAGTATTTAAACTTTCCAATTTCAAAGGGTGATGGTCATTTAGGATAAATTGTCCACATGAAATCATAGCTCCAACTTCTGTTTCTAAATGACTTTTAAGAAAATCCTAAATGGATGAATGATGCAAAGATGATATGAATGAGTTCAGAAACTATGATTTTTGGGATGTTACAAGGGTCCAGCCCCATAACCTTTCCCCCAATAGTATCTTAGTGCTTAGCAACTCCGCGGCACTTTGCGAGGGATATCTAGGGATAAGGCCTAGGTTAGACCTCTTTGTGTACTTCTTCACCGTCAAACGTGAAGCCGGACATAGTAAGGAGGAGCTTAGGAACTGCGGCACCATAAGCTTCAAGATTCGACCTGGCCGGTGGTTCCCCGACATCGTCGGCCACGAGTCCTGCAAGAATTGGCAATGAACATACTTTTATGGCCCCGAGATTCCTCTGGCGGGTCGAGAAGTAACGTACCCGGACTTCGTGGACAGAGCCGCCGCTGAAGTTTCCACGTGGAGATCCCAAGCCTCCCTTCCCTCCGACCTCGACGCTTCTCGCACTATAAGGCGGATCGAATGGTTTGTAGAGACGGGTTTGACCGGCTTGGACCTAGCCATGTGCTGGTTCATCAGGAGAATCCAACCTCTGCAGCACCACGCAAAGTACATGCACGAGTATACCAGCGACAGAAGGGATAGCCTCCGCATCTCCGTGGATAACTTCTCGAGCGACTCCGTCAAGCTCCGCCTTAAGGACACCGTCAAGGTGAAGGATAAGAAGCGTGGCTTCACCATCACCTACGACATGTTCGTAGATGGCAAGTGCCCAAAGGTAGGTATTTATTTTCCGTATACGACATATGCTCCAGTTTTTCTGTCTTGCCACTACCATCTTATCTAACACGGTGATTTCTTACTTAACAGCTTAGCGATCTAGATGAGGGCAACCTGGCTGCCAAAATCTACGATCGAAAGATGAAGGAAGTCACGGTCGTGTCCGACGACGAGGTCCCGTTGGCGCGAAAGCGGAAGAGCTCCACCTCTGATGCTGCCGACTGAGGCAAGAAGAAGAAGACGGAGGGTCGAGCCTCCAAGAAGACTACCGCCGCCCTGGAGGCAGAAAAGAGAAGAGCCACTGGGATCTTTGCCAAAGCACCCCCCTAGTGTAAGCTTCTCATTCTCCGACATTGTCTATTTGTCTATCTTGTTCCTGTACTTATGCATTTTGCACGTCTTAGGAAGAAAGCCACGACCAGCCTCAAGAAGACCTCCAAAACTTTGGGGGCTTCTCGAAATATCAAAGACATGCTGCATCGCGACGCCTCCCCCGCCATCGCCCCTGCTACCCCTGCCATCAAGCCCTCGTCTGCACCGACAAGCTCACAAGCTAAGGAGGCACCAGGCCCTTCCGCCATGGAAGTGGATTTTGGCGCCTCTACTGAACTTGTTGTTGTCGACGAGCAGGCGACGCAGGAGAGCACCTCTCAACAAATGGCTGAAGCTTCGGCTAAGGATGCCATCGGTGGCGGCAAGGCGGTGGTGGAAGCTGGTACTTCTGCCGAAGGCGGCGCCCTTGCTCCCCAGAAACCCTTTGAGTTCACAAAGATAGTCTACCCGGCGCTCACGCCGAGTAACACAACTCTGGTTCCTGGAGGAGTACAGACATCTCCGACGTGCGGCCTTGAGGAGCTCCTCCGACAAGCGGACATCTTGCAAGGAAATAGCATCTCCTTTGGCAAGCTGCTAGCCGAGAGCGCTACAAACCTCAAGATCATTGCACTTGTAAGTTTTACTTTGCCTTTTCATTTCATATGAGTATCCCACTGTAGCCCCCGAGGATGTAGATGGAAAACCATAGGTTTGCATCTATATTCTCTAAGAGTGACTAAGTTAGAAAAAACTCTCACTATAGCCCCCAAGTATTTAGATGGAACGAACTATTCCGACTAGATGCTTTAAGAGTGGCATACGGAGTGTTTATAATTTTCAATACTGTAGCCCCCAAGCCTCTAGTTGTAACTGAATTAGTTCTGACTAGACGCTGAAAGAAAAGCTAAGCAGATTCCGAGCTAAAAACTTTATACTCTAGCCGCAAGCTTCTAATCGAGAACTGAATTAGTTCCGACTAGATGCTTAAAGAAAATATAAGCATATTGCTAAGTAAAAAACTCTCGCTTAGCCCCCGAGCGTCTAGGTGGAAAATTTCCAACTAGATGCTCCAAGCAGACTAAACAACAGTTTACCTTTTTTCTTTTTTCCACAGAACGAGAATGCTCGGAGGGTCATGGCCAATGACAAGTACCAGAAGATGTGCGTAGATCTTGAAGCCGAAAAGGGTAAAACTGCCATCTTGAAGGAACATATCATCAAAAACAAGAGTCTGTTTTCTTTTTGCGCAGTCCGTCTTGATTTTGTGCCTTCATTCTCCGTGTACTCACTGTGTACTTTTTTTTCTCCGACTTTGCAGAACATGTTGCCAAGGCCAAGGACATTGTTGAGCAGTCCAAGTACATCCAGCAGCTGGACAACGAGAACAAGATCCTTAAGGAGGAGAGGAAAGAAATGCTGAAAATGCATGAGGATTCCATGAAGGCCCTGCAGGACTCCGCCTCCGCGGAAATTAATCGCTTGAAGGAGGAGCTTGCGATCTTAAAAGATCAAAAGCAAGCTGCTGATGAGCAAAACCAATGACACAGCGAGGCGTTTAAGCTCCTCCAACAAGAGAAAGAATCCCTGGAGGACACCCTCTAGCAGGCTAAGGCCAGCATCTTCAGTAAGTTTACTCCGCCTTGTATTTCTGTAGTCTGGATACTTTGAATTTATTGAACTCATGTGCTCCTTGTCGGAATTTGCAGCTCCTATGGGTTTAACCCGCTCGCCTCCTTCGGACAAGGAATGCATGGTTCTTGCCGGCAACTTCATCAACACCGCCATCACCCAGGCCAAAGAGATTGCCAAGCCCCTCCAGATATACATCAAGGCCTCGGACCCCGTGGCGAAGTACTCGGAGATTCTACGCCGAGCCCTCGAGCGTGTCACAAGATGGAAAGCTTCATGTGCACGGGCTGGCGCAAGGATGGCATTGTCAATGGTGAAAGCACACTACGAAGGTGCCGACATCGACACGGTGACCTCTGGTATCCCCGACATCGACGATGACGTCAAAGAGATTGATCATGAAGCCATCCTGTCGTCACTCCCGGGTTATGACACCAGAGTTGCCGAGTTGGTGGACATCGACGTCTTCGTGCCCATGAACACCATCGACAGCGTCAACCAAGATTCCTCCGAGTCTCACCATAGTGCCGACGTTGAGGGTGACTCTCCGGCTGGTGACGATGCTGCTTCCAAGTCTCCTGCGCCAAAGGAATGAAAAACAACTTTGTAATATTTGTTTCACCTTTGGTGTATGCGCGGAAAAAACTTGGTGATGTAACTTAAGGCGGAAAACAATGGTTGTTATGTCCTGCTACTTAAGGACTAATTTGCAGCATGTATATATTTTTTAAGCAAGTGCTGGATTATCCATTACTTTGGTTCTTATGCTTGACTTTTCGTGATTCGGAAGACTCGTTGTCGGAACCATGCGCTTAGGTGATGATGCCCAATGGCACCGTCAATAACCCGAGCACAAAATCGCCGACAACAAGTGCCAAAAGTCACTACTCCAGAATCCACATAAAAATGACAAATAACGTGTAGACTAGAAAACTTAAGCTAACGACCGTAGGCGGAATTTTCACAAGTGCAAACGCAAGACTTGTGCATAAAGGTTTTACATGATCCAAAAATGAACACTAAAGGAGGTAAAAGACTCAGAAATATGAGTGAACCAGGGAGCTTTATTTCATTGATCATATAAGAGATATACAATTAGATAAAAAATGCTAAGTGTAAAAAGGACGTAGCTGTGCTATGTTCCATGGCCGATCAAGCTCCGGGTAGTCATCATCCGGGTCACGTCGCTTACGCTTATGATCCTCGTTGGGTCTATCCTTTAGTTCACAATTTTCAACAAGGTAGTAAGACCCATTGAGCAGCTCCTTGCTTATGATGAACGGTCCTTCCTATGGCGGGAATAATTTGTGTGACTTATTCTGCTTAAGTCGGAGCACCAAATCCCACTCTTTAAATGAGCTATGCCGAACGCGGTGCCTATGGTAGCTGCGTAGCTTCTGTTGGTAGATGGCGGATCTTTGGCATGCCAAAACGCGCTCCTCCTCGAGAAGGTCCACATCTAGGCGTCTGGATTCTTTAGCGTCATCCTCGTCGTAGGCGGCAACTCTTGGTGCATTGTGGAGGATGTCGAAAGGCAAGATGGCTTCTGCTCCATATTACCATGAAGTAAGGGGTGTAGCCGATGGATCTGTTGGGTGTAATTTGTAAACTCCACAACACAGATGGCAATTCTTCCGCCCAGGCTCCAGCTGCTCTATGTAGCGGTGCCTCAAGACGTGGCTTGCTTCCCTACAGAATTAATCCATTGGCTCGCTCGACCTGATCATTGGATTGTGGGTGTGCCACAGATGCAAGGTCAAGTCGGATGCCTTTCTCCCAGCAATAAGCCTCCACTTCTCCGAGTGACAAGTTGCTTCTGTTGTCAGTGATAATGCTATTTGGGAGACCAAATCTCACCACTATATCCCGGATAAACCTGAGGGCAGTTGCCGCATCAAGCTTTCTAATGGGTTTAGCTTCTATCCATTTGGTAAATTTGTCAGCTGCTACAAGCAGATGCGTAAACCCACAAGGTGCCGTCTGTAACGGTCCCACCATGTCCAGCCCCCAGACTGCAAACGACCAAGTTATTGGTATTTTTCACAATTCTTCAGCAGGAACATGTGGTTGTCGGGCATAATACTGGCATCCCATGCATGTCTCAACCAGCTTCTCGGCGTCCGCCTTCACGGTCAGCCAGTAGAATCCTTGCCGGAAGGCTTTCGCGACCAACGATCGAGGAGCGGCGTGATGCCCGCAATCTCCGAAATGGATTTCGCGCAGGATTTCCATACCTTCTAGCTGGGAAACACACTTTAGGTATACACCAGTAGTGCTCCTTTTATAGAGTTTCCCATTGATTATGGTATAACCCTTTGCTTGTCGTACTATTTTCCATCTTTCGAATTTGTCGTCGGGCAAAGTTCCGTGTTCGAGGTATTCTATGAACGGTTTTGTCCAAGCCAGAGGGACCTTAGTCACCATGTTGACGAAAGAGTCAGCTCTATCCGGGTTGTCGATGTCGGCTCCCTTCACGGATGGTGTGCGTAGGTGCTCTAGGAAAACTCCTGGCGGAATTCGCTTGCGCCCTGATCCAAGCTTAGACAGCAGATCAGCCGCCTCGTTTTGTTCCCTAGGTACATACTTGACTTCGTAGCCCAAGAAGCTCTTGGCTATCTCGTCCACTTCGTCTCGATATGCCGCCATCATAGGGTTCACAGATTCAGTGCCACCACTGCTGGGCAACCAAGTCGGAATCTCCACAGCAAACTATGCACTTGATGCCAATATCCTTGGCTACACGTAGTCCGTGAATGAGTGCTTCATACTCCGCCATGTTGTTTGTAGCCTCGAAGTGGATCTGCAGAACATAGTGTAGCTTGTCTCCTGTTGGTGACTGTAGCAATACACCAGCCCCCGAGCCGTTGAGCAGTTTTGATCCGTCAAAGTGCATCACCCAGTACTCTGGTTCTGGTAACGGAGTAGCATCTGGCATCTCCGTCCAATCTGCAACAAAATCCGCCAAGGCTTGTGACTTGATAGCGTCGCGTCTCTTGTAGGTGATCTCGAAGGCGGCAAGTTCAATGCCCCACTTCACGACCCTTCCCAGAAGGCCGCTATTATTGATAATGTCGGACGGAGTCTTGCTCACCACTGTGATTGGGTGCTCCTGAAAGTAATGCCTCAGCTTCCGAGAAGCAAGGAATACTCCATAAGCTATCTTTTGGTAGTGCGGGTAACGCTGCTTGGACTCCGTCAAGACCTCGCTCACATAGTAAACTGGTCGTTGAACTCCGTGCTCATAGCCTGGTTCCTTCCGCTCTACCACGACGACGATGCTGATAACCCGGTTGGTTGCCGCCATGTAAATTAACAGGGGCTCTCCAGGCTCGGGTGCTGCAAGGATGGGCGCTGAGGAAAGAATCTCCTTGAGCTGCTTCAATGATGCATCTTCTTCATCCGTCCACATGAATTTGTCCGCCTTCTTCAGCAACTTGTACAGCGGCAGAGCCTTCTCTCCAAGTCGGCTGACGAAACCACTAACTGCTGCAACACAACCTGTTAGTCGTTGAATGTCCTTTAGGCATGTCAGATGGTTTATGTTTAAGATGGCCTTTGATTTTCTCCGGGTTGACCTCGATTCCACGTTGGGAAACGATGAAGCCCAACAATTTGCCGGCTGGAACCCTGAAGACGCACTTCTTAGGGTTGAGCATCATGTTGTATTTTCGGAGATTATCAAATGTTTCTTTTAAGTCGGAGATTAAGTCGTTTGACTTTTTATACATCACCGCGATATCGTCCACATAGGCGTGAACGTTCCAACCAATTTGGTCGTGAAGGCAACGTTGCATTGTCCGCTGGTAGGTAGCACCTGCATTTTTCAGCCCAAAGGGCATCGTGACATAGCAAAACGTGCCATATGGGGTAGTGAACGAAGTGGCAAATTGGTCCGACTTCCTCATCTTGATCTGGTGGTATCCTGAGTATGCATCGAGAAAACACAAAAGCTCCGAGCCAGCCATCGAGTCAATGACTTGGTCAATGCGAGGCAAAGCAAATGGATCTTTGGTACATGCTTTGTTCAAGCCGGTGTAATCAATGCACATTCTTAATTCATTGGTTCCCTTTTTGGGGACAAGTACAGGATTGTCCACCCGTTGGGTGTGAAGGACTTCTCGGATAAATCTAGCCTTAAGTAACCTAGCTATCTCTTTGCCAATGGCGCGTCTCTTCTCATCTCCAAAGCATCGTAGAGGTTGTTTCACTGGTTTGCATTTTGGATCAATGTTTAAGCTGTGCTCGGCAAGTTCCCTAGGTACACCTTTCATGTCGGCAGGTTGCCAGGAAAAGATGTCCCTATTCTCACGGAGGAACTCGACGAGCGCGCTTTCCTATTTGGGATCCAGGTTCGTCCCAATGGAGGCGGTCTTGGAGGCATCGCCTACCACAAGTTCCACCGGCTTGGTCTCGATGGCGGCCTTGAACGCAGGAGCAGAGTCGGAGATCTGCTTTTTCGACGCGGGCATCTCTGAGTCATTGACCTTGCTCTGGATCTTTTTGAAGTATTTGCTGTAGAGGACAACTTCTGCAATGGATGCTTCATTGATCTCGCAGTCCCTTGCCTTGGTAAAGCTTCCGGATACGGTGATGACACCGTTTGGTCCGGGTATCTTGAGTTTGTTGTAGACGAAGCATGGATTGGCCATGAACGTGTGGAATATGTCGCGGCTGAATATGACGTGGTACATGCTCTTGAAGGGGACCACCTCGAAGGTCATGCACTCTTGGCGGTAATTGTTAACATCGCCAAAGGAAACCTGAAGTGTAATGAACCCAAGGGACCGAGCCTCCCGACCAGGAACTACGCCATGGAAGATGGTGTTGGTCCGCCTTAGGTTTGCCTCCGTCAAGTTCATCTTCTGCAGTGTATCCAGGTACATGATATTGATGCTGCTTCCACTATCCACCATACACTTGGTGAACTCCACGTCGTTAACCAAGGGGTTGATGACCATGGCGTACTGGTTCTCCATGGGCACAAGGTCTGGGTGGTCCGTCCTGTCCCAAGTTATTAGAACCTCCGACCAGCACAGGTACTGGGGGACTAGGGGGAGATGGCCATCAGGATCCTCAGAGAGGTCTTCTGTTGTCGAACGGTGGGGGTGCCACGGAAAGTGTGGTAGACTGGAGCCTTCTTTGCGAAGGGGTTCTTGCCCTTGTCGTCGCTCTTGGCGGCGTGCTTGGGGTCAACGTCTTCGTCCATGTTACTTGAATCCTTGGAATCCTCCTCCTTCTTCTTCCCTTTGCCCTTGCCTCGCGGTCTGTTCTTCCGACTTCGCTTGTAGCTGGACTTCGGGTCTTCCTTGAGGTCGTTGACGAACTTGCAATGTCGATTGGTATGGGTGGGTTTGCCATTGGCATCGAGGTGTACAAGGCATGACATATCGTGGTACTCTTCGTAGGTTTGGGGAACGCGGAGCGGCGCCGAGGTGGTTTCACTTCCTCGTTGCTGCCCACGACCAGCTCCCCTTCCTCGGCCATGTTGTCCGCCTTCTCCTCATCCTGCAAATGTCATAGCGACCATGTAGGTAGATTGCTTTTCTTCTGGAGCGGTTTTTCCGCTTTGTACTGCTGTTCCTCCGAGCTTGAGTTGGAACGGCCGTTGCCGGCAAGGAGCCGCGAGCGTCGTCGTCGGCAGCTACGAACTCACTATCCAACTGAATCATCTGGTTCAAGTCAAGCTGGTGATTGTCCTGCAAGCGCTTCAGCTTATGTCGGAGCAGCGTGCCCCTTTCCAACCCATCGATGAAGGCGGCCATGGCGGTCTGAGCGTGCACTCCTGCACAAGAATTCTTCATATCCAGCAAGCGGGAGAGGCAGGCGCGAGATGTCTTGTCTTTTTCTTGCACGCATCGCTGTAGATCGCCCACAGTGCAGGGACGCTTGTATGTACCCTCAAAGTTCTTGGTGAACGCTTCTTGCATGTCTAGCCAGTTGTAGATAGATTTCTCCGGCAAGTCGTCGATCCATTGACGGGTCGTGCCCGCCAACATTAACGGGAGGTACTTGACGGCGACGTTGGGGTTGCCTCTGGCAATCTCCACCGCATTGCCGTAGTCCTGCAACCATGTGGCTGGCTTAGCGGTGCCATCATAGGGTTTGATGGTCTTGTCAATCCGGAAACCTTTGGGGTAAGTTGCGGACCGTATTGCAGGCCTAAAGCAACATGGTCCTAGGTATGGTCCTTCCCGGGCCTCGTGGATCTTATCGATCCGCGAACGTGCATCGTATGGCTCCGGGTTCTTCTTTTTGTCAACAGGGGATGGGTTGCGTGAACGACGCGTGCCTCTTCTGCCATGGTGATTGCTTGGTGGTGACGGAGGCGGAGGTGGCGGTGGGTTAGCTTTCTTGCTGTTACCCTCCTACGACGCCTCACTCCTGTAACAGTTGCTTGTCGGACGTGGAGGGTCGTGGCATGACCTGCTCTTGTGTCCTTGGTTGCGCTATCCGTCATGACGGGTCTTCTCCGCGTTGTCACGGATGACGATGCCACACTTCTTTGGTGGGGGCATATCCGTACGATGGCGAGCCTTGTAATATTCGCGATGTCGGGGAGATCGGGGTGGTGGCGATGGGCGACGAGGTCAGGCCTTTTCTCCGTGGTCGGAGGATATGGGGATGACATCCTTCCTGTTGCGCGCATCCCTCCGTCTTCGTTCCGATGAACCCGTCTAGGACCCGACATCAAGAGGAGATATGTCCCTTGGCGGCTTGTACTGGCTAGATCGGCATAGCGCTGGGTCAGACTCAAGCCTCTGAGAGGTGGCCTTTTCCTGCTGCTTCACCGCCTTGGCCACTAGGTCATATACCTGTTCCACTGCCTCAGGCGATCTATCCTGATCCAGAAGGGTCTTGGCGACGGCGAGGTTAAGGAGTGGGGTGGGCATCACCTGCTTGCCTTTACTGTCAATGTATGGCTTGGCCTGTGCCGGCTTCAAGGGAGCCCATCCTAGGTTGCGCCGTACACCAGGATCGTTGATGACGCGAGCCAGAGCTTTCTTAGCCTTCTGCTGCTGTAGCAAAGTATTGTACTCAACCTCCATTGCTCTAGCTTTCTCTATGGACTTCTGCGAGTTGACCAGATCTCGATCTAATTTAGCGCCTTGCTCCGCGATGGCCTGTGCTTCCTCCAGCAACTGTTGGCGCTTCTCGTCAAGCTGGGTCACGTTCCGGATATGAGAACGGTTAGTGGCTCGACAAGGAGATTGCCGTACATCACTCTATCAGCTGGAGTAACTTGGGCTACTACCGACGTAGATGCTGGAGGCGGCAAGTTTGCGGTGTTATTGTTTCTTGGGCCGGTGCCGAGTTCCTGCGGATGCTGCACTGGGTTAGGCGGAGGAGGCATGACTTTTGCGCGATCGACGTCAGCAGCAACAAGTGGCCCCTTCCCCTTTTCCAGTGCCGTAGGCGGATCTTGTCCGGGTTGATCTTCATCCATCGCCGTCCCAATGGTGACGAACACCCCTCGGGACGTGATGGCATTATTGGCTTGCTCGTCGCGCGAGTACTCCTCTTCCATCTCCTTCATAGCGGAGTCTAGCTCTTCTGGACTGAAGTCTATCTCCTCTGAATCTGCACTGAAATCAGCATAAAGCGCATCAATGACAGAGTCAGAGGGTGCGAGGACTTCCTCGATGAAGGGTGGTGGAGGTGCAACGGCCTCTACGATGATTGGAGGTGGTGGCGCGGCTGCGACGATGGCGGCCAGAGGCAGTGTTGGCGGTGGCTGAATCGGAGGGGCTCCGTCAATGAGCACAAGCGCTATCTCAGTTGCCGCTTCGGCCTCAACGTAGTTGTTGACGGTGTTCACCATGCCTTCGAAGGTAAGGCGTCCCGACTCTTGCTGCCGTCTTAGAGAATGTCGGAGAAGCGTGCCATGGTCCAGTCCTTCCACAAAGTGATACATAGCATCCTCATTGGGGTAGTGGGCCAGATCGGCTCATATACGAAGCCACCTGGCCAGGTAATCGCGGGGGTTTTTGCCCTCTCTTTGGACGCAGCGCGCCAGATCGAAGATGGTAACCACGCCGACGAACTTGGATCTCTGCTGTCCAGACGCACGTACGAAGCCGGCGGATTTGCAGTGATCTTCCAACTTTATATCCTGCACAGGGGAGGTTTGGGTGGTCCTTGAATTTTTCTGATCTTTGCCGGCAAACTCCGAGGAGAGATCCGACATTGATCATTCTGTGAACGTATCCTGCCCGTAGGCGCTCCGTGCGAGTCTTGGTGCTTTCCGATCTTTGCCGGCAAACTCCGAAGAGAGATCCGGCATCAATCCTTCCGCGAACGTATCCTACCCGTAGGCGGTCCGTGCGGGTCTTGATGCTCCTCCGACTCCCAGGGAACTAGTGCCCGAGTCGGTTTCGCCGATGAAGAGGTGAATGTCTCCGATAGGAACGGTCGAACACCGCGTAGGGTTCGTCTTCGCCGGGATCCAAAACTCGTCAGGAGGGACGATCGGAACGTTGCCGGAGAAGAGAACGCGACCGATGGATACGGTTTCGCCGATTCCCGCGAAGATCTTGGTCCTCGCCCGCTGAAGAGCCTGAAGCGCCTCTTGCCCCACGGTGGGCGCCAACTGTCGTGGTATTGCCGACGAGTACGCCATGGAGGGGTCCTCACAGTGCGTGTTTAGAGACGTTGGTTAAGGCGGACGATTGACGGGTACGAGGTAACACAGCTTACCCAGGTTCAGATCCCACAACGGTGGCGGAATCCTACTCCTGCTATAAATCACTATAAGGGCAATACGCCGAGTTATAGAGATAGGTTCGCTGTGCGAGGTTGTATGAAGTTGTGTCCTAAAGGCTCCCATAGGCCCGACTTATATAGTCGCCAAGTCCTAGGGTTACAGGGAAAAGTCCAA
Source organism: Avena longiglumis (assembly GCA_030063025.1). Taxonomy (NCBI): domain Eukaryota; kingdom Viridiplantae; phylum Streptophyta; class Magnoliopsida; order Poales; family Poaceae; genus Avena; species Avena longiglumis. Next base: position 399,091,112 of record CP125978.1, read on the forward strand.
GCCGGACAGGCTACAAAGTCCTACACTGTCTATTACTAGTCTTGTGTATCTTGTACTCCAAGGCTCCGGGTACGTCAGTGACTCCACCGTAGCCTTCCTTTATTCGGCATGGGCCTCCATTATGGATCCATCAAACTGGGCCGCCCAGCAGGCCATAGGCCATGCTACCATCTGTGGGCCACCCGGGTTAGCCGGATAAGACACATGCTATAAGGATACCCATATAGCATATCCCCAACATGTGGTGGTGTCACGGCAGATGCCATGGGTAGGATTAAGTTGGGGGCCGAGTGGACACTTGTGGTAACCGGGGAGGGAGTGCATGGTCTAGCCGCGCACGAAGAACAAGATGAACTCTCCACACTTAGGATTTTTATTGATCCAAGTTTACAAGTGCTCCTAGAGCTGTTTGAGAATAGCCTCAGGGCACTAGTTTTCCTACTTGGTCCAACCTCCCCTAAACCCTAGATATGCCCCTCCTTATATAGGCGGTGGCCAGCTAGGTTACATCCCTTTAGGTTCTAGGGTTACTATTTTAATCTTGGTCCTTACTATGTGGGCCAGGTCATGGGCTAGCCCTGAGCCCTTGACCCAGTCCACGAAGCTATAGTGCCAACGGTATTCACGCACGTAGCCTCCAGCTCTTTTGGCGTCATATCGTGACTCTGTACGTCAGCCCTTGCTTTGGGCGTCACCCGGCTCCTTTTGTGTCACCCGGCGTCACCCTTCTCTTTTGACCATGTTTTTCCATGGTCCCTCCTGAACCTCACTCGGAAATCTGCCACGCGTCCTCTCTGACCCGGCCTTCCCTCGTGAGACCCGGCTCATTGCTTCCTACAAGGTAAACAAACTTGTCTTATACGGGCCGACATAATTCTTATGTCGGCCGCACACGACCTCCATACCCGGCCGTTGTTACCCGGGCTAAGATATCTTTGACTCGGCATAAGACAAGCTGGGCAATGTTTTTACCCCTTATGACCCTACCGGGGGTTATCCCCCCGACAGTGCTATCGTCAGTGGACGCGGTCGAGCTGCACAATATGATGGGTGCAGCTATTCAGGTATGTCCAGTCCCCGAGGATCTGCTCTCTGAATTTCAGCGGGTAGATTCTTATTGCTTTTTGTTGTCGAGTGCCCAGTCGCTGAATTTCAGTGGCTAGGCACTTAGGAATTTTTCGTTGTCTAGTCCCCGAGTGTCTAGTCGCTGAATTTCAGCGGCTAGGCACTTAGGAATTTTTCGTTGTCCGGTCCTCGAGTGGCTAGTCTCTGAATTTCAGTGGCTAGGCACTTAGGAAGTTTTCATTGTCCAGTCCCCGAGTGGCTAGTCGCTGAATTTCAGCAGCTAGGCACTTAGGAATTTTTCGTTGTCCTATCATATTTGTTCATCGATGCAAGGCCTTCAGCGCGAATCGGCGGAGCGTCTGGCCGCCAAAGAGCGCTTGGAGCGCGACCTCCGATCCATGTAGGAGGTGAATCAGCAGCTGCAGGTGACCACATGTATGTGTTTCATGTACCTTTTCAATTCCTTTGCTTGTGCTTGATTGGAGTCTCACTCTCGTTGTACTGTAGAAGATCATTCCGCCACGATTGCCAAGGCCCGCGAGGGTTTTGTTCCGACCAGCGAATTGGAAGCGGCCCAGTCATCGTTGACCGCCGTAGAAAGGTGGGTTGCCGAGCTGGAGAGGGAGCTCAAGGCCGCCAAGGTGGAAGCGATCTCATCGGAAGAAAGGGCCAAGGCTGCTGTCGCTGCAACAACGGACGAGCGGAAGATCTCCGACGCTCTTGTCGCCAGACTGCAAGACGAGTTGTCAGGTCTTCATGACTTCACGACTAGGCTCTGCCGTCCACTCATTGGTGAGTTTCTTAGACTTGTTGTTATGTAAGCGAGTCCCTGAGTGGGTGAGGAGCCTAGAGTTGTGCATCCTTCTGATACTGAATTGGTGTTGATTGCAGGGAAAATACTCAACGACGAGCCTGAGGCACAAGCATATGACGCTAAACAGTGCGTCACCATGCTGGTGGATTCTGCCGCCCTCTCGGCGACCTGCATTTGTGCATATCTCTAGGAGATCTCGCCCACGGAAGTGATTCCAAGCGAGCTCACAGAGGTGTGGCGCTACCTGGATAGGGCCCCGGCGGTGGTCGAGTATATGTCGCGGTCGGCTTTTCGCCGTGGGGCCGCGAATGCATTGAGTCTTGGTCTTGCGCACTTCCCCGACAACTTCGACCTCGACGATGTTACCAGTGGGTACCCATCAGCGGCCGAATCGGTGGAAATCGCCAAAGTCCTGATGTTAACCGCGAAGGCGGCTGTGTACGCCGAGCGGGTGCTGGCGATGGCCGACCTTCTGCCGTACCAGGAGATGGTCATGGCTCTGAATGATGTCAAACAATCGCACCGCGACTTCAAGACGGAGCAACCGTTCTGATCGGTGATGGAAGGCAGATTGACGACGTACCCTTCGAACCCGTGGGTGCCCTTCATCCATGTTCATGGTGGTGGCGGCATGTCGTCCTTAAAGCCTGCGAACTAGACATTTTGCTGACTGACTTTTGCATTAGTAGAAGTAGACAAGTCTGAGCCCTTGTAAGCGAACAATATTTTGTTGCTGCAAGGAATGATGACATATTAAGTCAGTTAATTTTGATTTTCGTTGATTTGTTGTGCGAGTCCCCGAGCGCGTCCGCCCTTTTATGGGGTTTACCTCATGTTTATGTATGTATGTTTGTTTTTATGCTGTTAGTTAGTTGAGGTCGACTCGCCGTGGCTTGGAAAGCCAGTCACTTGGCGACCCCAAGGGGTGCTCTGTACTTAGCCGTTTTTCCGGACGCGAATAGGGTCGTTTGGGAGAGTCCCCGAGCGTGGTACTTAGCCGTTCTAATCGCATGCCCAAGCTAGGTGAGGACGAGGCGCGTTGTACATGGCGCAGCACTCCGCCTGACTCGAGGAGCCAGTCGCGCGGCGAGTCCAGGGCACACTCTCATACTTGGTGTGCTCCCGAGACAAGCGGGTTGAGGCGAGTCCCCGAGCGTAGTACTTAACCGTTCGAGTCGATGCGCCGAGGATGCGGAGGACCAGGTCGCTGTATGAAGCGTTTGCGGTTTTCTTGGTCCGGCGGGCTAGTCGAGCGGGGCGACTCTGATGGGGGATCCGGGTTGGCGTTTTTCGTGGACGACACAAGGCACGAATTTCTTCGATGCCCTTGCGTCGCACTAGTTAGCCGTGCCGGTCGCACTGCCAAAGGTTGATTTCCGTGACTAGCGTAATACTGTAGTTATGAGTGCGATTAGCACAAGAATTGGAGAGTAGACACAATTTGTGCGAGTCGACTGTATTTTATTGCATGGCATGGGGAATACAGGTCAGAGTTCTAGGCGTAGAACTTCCTTAGGAGATTTACATTCCACGGCCGCTTGACGTCGAGTTGTCCGTCACCTCGGACATAAATGAGGTAGTAGGCGTCATTGCCAAGGACTCGCGCTATGGCGAATGGTCCCACCCATGGGGGAGAGAGCTTCTGCATGCCCTTCTTGTCCTGGATCAGTTGAAGGACCAAGTCGCCTTCCTGGAAGGTGCGAGTCCGGACTCAGCGGCTGTGGTAGCGGTGGAGTCCCTGCTGGTAGATGGCGGTGCGGGAGCGAGCCAGATCGCGTGCTTCGTCGAGCTGGTCGATCCCGTCTTGGCGTGCGAGATTATTTTTGGCCTCCGCGTAGTTGACGACATGAGGCGAGTCATTCTTGAGGTCAGTCAGCATGACGGCTTCGGCGCCATACACCATGAACAAGGGTGTGAACCCAGTCGATCGGTTGACGGAGGTGCGTATGCCCCAGATGACGGAGGGGAGCTCTTCGACCCAGCATCCCGGAGTTCGCTCGAGGGGAACTTGTAGTCGCGTCTTGAGGCCATGGAGGATGTTCTAGTTGGCGCATTCCGCCTGGACGTTGGACTCCGGCTGGGCGACCAAGGCAAGGTCGAGCCGTATGTTGTGCTCCTCGCAAAATTCCGCCATGGCACCCTTGGCGAAGTTGGTGCCGTTTTCCATGATGATGTTGTGCGGGAATGCATAGCGATAGATGAGCTCACAGAGGAATTTGGCTGCGGTCTTCCCGTCGGACATGTGGACTAGCTTGGCCTCCACCAACTTGGTGAATTTGTCAACTGCGACTAGGAGGTGGCTGTAGCCGGAGGGGGCCTTCTTGAAGGGGACCACTGACATGGTTATACCCTATGGGTACACAATAGTAGCATACCTGGTCCAGCCCAAGGAAGGCCCATAAAAATATACGCGGCCTGGGGAGATTTTCGGGTGGCCCAAGACCATGGCGTCTTCGGATCCTTGGAGAGAAAGACTAGAGTAGATAGAATATTAAAAGGGCCAAACCCTAACTTGTAACCGAATTGATCTGTGCCCGAGACCTGCCTATCTCTATATAAAGGCTAGGAGGGCACGACGAGGGGAGAAACTTCTCACCGCATACACACCTCAATGCTAGATTACATCTGCGCACCCCTGTACTTTTTGGTTCCACCGTAATCAAGAGCATGTAGGGATACGGGTAGGCTACACTAGCGCAAATCAAAAAATTTCTACCGCGTATACCAGGATTACTGTTGTCAAAGATCACAGGATTACCACTAGACGCGCAGTTGCGGAATTGATGAAGCGCGTCGAGGCAGTGAAGATGTTCCACGTCTCCTCCTTATCCTCTTCCCACAAGCAGCCCCCTTGCGTGGCTCATACAAAGGCTACAGATGCAGCACCTCTGAGGTATCCACACGTACAGGGTGGAAGCGTCAGACGCCGGACTGCTAGGTCCGCGCGCGCGAAACATGCGTGAGGAGTGGCGGGTGGGTGGAATGATCTCTGAGGTCTCACCCTATCCAGCTCGCCCCACCCTCAATTATATAGGCATCCCTAGTGGGCTTCTACATTAGCAGCCCATTAGTAGCCTAAGCCTGGTCTAATTCGGATCCAATCCTCATTAGGCTTCTAGCCCCCTAAGTGTGTGACCCTATAGGTTCATATGCGTATAGACATGACACGAATACACTTATTCTGTCAATAGTTGGTAGCGGCCTCTATCAAGACATGCCAACTCCTAAACACATACAAATATCATATCAGACGAACCATCACAAGGTTTAGTACATGTCTTTCCTTTTGCCTCACGATATTTGGTCTAGCTCCAAGCTGACCTCCCTTTCTCGATACCGTGATTCAAAATCCCTTGACTAGGTTAACTATTAACCATATGTAGCACGACCATGCATTTCTTGATCCGATCACTCGAGCGGCACAGAGATATCTCTCTCAAGTAGAGAGGGGCAAATCCCATCTTGATTGACCATGCCTTGCAACATGCTTCAGGACAAACCCGAAAGCTACCTTTATAACTACCCTGTTACGGTGTAGCGTTTGATAGCCCCAAAGTAGGTCGATCCACATCTCAAGTACATGCGACAATCTTAGGTCTAAGGACAAAACGTACACGACGTGTAGAGAGAGAGAGCTGCAACTAATTTCCAGTCTCAAGTTGGGTCAGTCCAACCCCATGTTCATAACATGTGTCCACATCACTGGTTTGACATCTCCATGTCTATGACTTGCGAAACATAGTCATCAACCAATCGATGTGCTAGTCTAATATTCACATGTGTCCTCACAGGAACTCCGACTAGGGACAACTATTAAATAACCATACAAGTAAAGAGTTTCACAAACAATTCACATAATTTCCAATCAATACAAGTTGGCTGATATGGATATTCAAGGAACATTACAATAACTCATGGATACATATGAAATATAATCATCTCTATGATTGCCTCTAGGGCATATTTCCTTCAGTCTCCCACTTGCACTAGAATCAATCTAAAATGTATCTAATACCAATTGCTCTTGTGTGCGCTTCATGCGCGGGCTGCGGGAGAGGCTTAGTCAAGGGATCAGCAACATTTGCGTTCGTATGTATTTTGCGTATCATAACACTACCATCCTGAATGAACTCTCGAATCTGATGGTAACGCATGCGAATATGTTTGTTCTTCTGGTGCTGTCTAGGTTCCTTGGCCTGTGCAATAGCACCATTGTTGTCACAAAAAACGTCCAAGAGATTGGAACGCCCTGAACCACACCGAGAGCAATCAGGAAATTCCTAATCCAAACAACTTCCTTTACTACCTCCGAGGCAGCAATATATTCAGCTTCTGTTGAAGAGGAGGTCACCGTATCTTGCTTGGAACTTTTCCAGCTCACAGCACCACCATTCAAGATAAACACATAACCTGATTGCGATTTCGAATCATCTGAGTCGTTAAGGTAACTCGCATCTGTGTAACCCTTTACACTGAGTTCATCCTCACCTCCATAAACTAGGAACACATCCTTAGTCCTTTTCAAGTACTTAAGGATGTTCTTTACCGCTGTCCAGTGACCTTCACCTAGATTAGCCTGGTATCTGCTCGTAACACTTAGAGCATAGGAAACATCTGGGCGAGTACATATCATTGCATACATGATGGATCCAATAGCCGAAGCATATGGAACTCTGTTCATGCGCTCACGCTCATCAGTAGTCGAAGGACACTGAGTCTTCCTGAGTTTAATGCCATGAGACATGGGCAAGAACCCCTTCTTAGCCTCTTCCATGCTGAACCATTTCAACATGTTGTCAATTATGTACTCTGGCTTAATCCAATTAGCCTCCTTGATCTATCTCTATAGATCTCGATGCCCAGAATATATGCCGCTACTCCCAAGTCCTTCATCAAAAAACTATTTTTCAATGAGGTCTTAACAGACTCGAGCATAGGAATGTCATTTCCAATCAGCAATATGTCATCTACATATAAGATTAGAAATACCAGCGCTCTCCTACTTTCCTTCTTGTAAACACAAGGTTCTTGTTCGTTTTTGATGAAGCCAAACTCCTTTACAACTTCATCAAATCGAATATTCCAACTCCGAGATGGTTGCTTCAGCCCATAAATGGACTTCAGAAGTTTGCATACCTTTCTAGAATTGTTTGGATCGACAAAACCTTCGGGCTGCATCATATACACGTCCTTAGTTAGGATTCCATTTAGGAAAGCCGTCTTGACATCCATCTGCCATATTTCATAGTCGAAATGTGCAGCAATGGCTAGAATTATCCGTATAGATTTAAGCATCGCTACGGGCGAGAAAGTCTCGTCTTAGTCAACTCCTTGAACTTGTCGAAAACCTTTTGCAACAAGTCGAGCTTTATGGATGTGAAAATTTCCATCCATATCAATCTTCTTATTATAGATCCATTTGCACTCGATGGCTTTAAAACCATCAGGCAGGTCAACCAAGTTCCAAACTTTATTGTCTCCCATGGACTCTATCTCGGATCTCATGGCGATCAGCCATTTCCCAGAGTCTGGATCCACCATCGCTTCTGCATGGTTCACAGTCTCATCATTGTCTAACAATAATAATTCCCGCGCTTCGCGGAGCCTCGCCAACCTTCGTGGTTGTGGTGCTTCTTTTGCCACGGGTTCCTCAACTTGTTCTGCTACAATAGCATCACTCGTAGAAGCATCCCCAACTGGCTCATCTTGAACTTCTTCAATTAGCACTGACCTTCCACTTGTTCCCTTTGTGAGAAACTCTTTCTCTAGGAAAACACCGCTACGAGCGACAAACACTTTGCCCTCTTCTCGGTTGTAGAAGTAATACCCTAAGGTTTCCCTCGGATATCCCACAAAGATGCACTTATCCGATTTGGGTGTTCGCTTGTTCGACTGAAGTCGCTTGAAAAATGCATCACAACCCCAAATCATTTAGAAAAGACAAACTAGGATTCTTTCCGGTCCACATCTCATATGGTGTCTTATCTACGGATTTAGATGGTACCCTATTAAGTGTGAAAGCTGCCGTTTCTAGAGCGTAACCCCATAATGATAATGGTAAATCCGACTGGCTCATCATAGATCGAACCATGTCCAACAAAGTTCAATTACTCCGTTTGGAGACCCCGTTTCTTTGAGGTGTTCCGGGCGGCGTAAGTTGTGGAACAATTCTGCAACTCTTAAGATGATCGCTAAATTCATGACTCAAATATTCACCTCCACGATCAGATCGCAAGGCCTTTATTTTCTTGCCACATTGATTCTCTACTTCACTCTGAAACTCCTTGAACTTTTCAAAAGTTTCAGACTTATGCCTCATCAAGTAGACATAACCATATCTACTGAAATCATCAGTGAAAGTAATGAAGTAGTGATATCCTCCTCTGGCTGTCGTGCTCATTGGCCCACATACATCAGTATGTATGAGTTCCAACAAGTCTGTCGCTCTCTCGGGTAAACCCAAAAAGGTGACTTGGTCGTATTTCCAATTAAACAAGCCTGACATGTCTCGTATGATTCAAAATCAAACGAAGTTAGAAGACCATCAACATGGAGCTTCTTCATGCGCTTTTCACTTATATGCCCCAAACGACAATGCCATAAATAGGTAGGACTCAAATCATTAGGCCGAAGCCTTTTAGCACTAACATTGTAAACATATGCATCATCAAGATTTAAAATAAATAACTCATTCACAATGGGTGCATTAGCCATAAACATAACATTCTTAGAGATTACACAACCATTGTTTGCACTCGCGAATGAATAACCATCCCTCATCAAACATGAAGGTGATAAAATGATTCGACCCATACTAGGAATGTAATAACAATTATTCAACTCCATAATAAATCCTGACGAAGGTGAAGTTGCATGACGCCGACGAACAATGCAGCAACCCTTGCTTTATTTCCAACGCAAAAATCCACTTCGCCTTTCTGCACTTCTCTAGTCCTTATAGCCCCATCATCGAATTGCAAATATGAGCATCCGATCCGGTATCAAATACCCAAGAGTTAACATAGGAATCAGCGAGAAGAATGTCCACAACATTTACAACAAGCGTACTTGAGTGGTAAGTACTCTTACTTCCACTCTTCTTCAAAGAAGCCTGGTACTTGCTGCAGTTCCTCTTCCAGTGGCCATGTTCATGACAAAAGAAGCACTCAGTGTCTTCTACAGGTACAGCCTTTTGCTTAGGTGCAGGCTTAGGGATCGTATCCTTAGCCTTGACCTTCTTCTTCCAAGAAGTACCCTTTTTCTTGAAGCTAGGCTTGTTCTGCACAGCCATCACATGGCTATGCCCTGCACACTTCTTCATGTCACTTTCTGCTGTTTTAAGCATCCCACATAATTCATTAAGGCCCTTATCCACCCCATGCATATGGTAGTTCGAAATGAACTTCCCATAGCTGGATGGAAGAGACGCCAAAATGAAGTCAGTGGCCAACTCTTGGCCTAGTGGAAAACCAAGCTTTTCCAAAGTCTGACTGTAACCAACCATTTTGATCACATGGGAGCCTACAACTGCTCCCTCTGCCAGCTTGCATTCGACAAAGGACTTGGCAACATTGTACCTCTCAGTCCTTGCCTGATCTTGGAACATGTCCTTAAGCGCGACGATCATATCGTACGCTTCCTGATCCTCAAACTTCTTTTGGAGTTCAGGTTCCATGCATGCAAGCATAAGACAGCTAACCTCAAGAGAATCATCACATGCTCTCTTGTAGGAATTCTTGAGGGCAGTAGATGCATTATCAGCAGGTTCATCGGGGATTGGGGTATCCAGAACCGTTTCCTTTTTATCAGACCTGAGAACAATTCTCAGGTTACGGACCCAGTCCGAATAGTTTGTTCCATTTAGTTTATCTTTGTCAAGAATCTGTAGAGGTTCCAATCTTTAATAAGATAGAGCCCCCTATGTTTACAATGCTAGTCCCTGGATCAATAGCTAGCATCCACAGTTTAGATGTAATATCAAGAAATAAAGGTCATAATATAACTTTATAACCAGGAATAACATAATTTTATTACATCATACATAGCTCATTTGGCTATTACATTACATTGCAGTGGAATAACTATAGTCATGGGGTCCTTCATCTTCAAAGTGCCACAGGCAGATGTTGGTTGTAGACTTTGTAGTCCTAATCAATCAACCTTCACTAAAATCAATCAAACCTGCAACATTACAAGTTACAGCCACAAGGGTCAATACATTTGAATTGTATTGGCAAGTTTCACTACTATGTATACTATGTGTGGATCCTATCAATACATGCATAATTGGCTAAGTGGAGTTTAAGGCTTATTTGCATAAAGCAATATTTATCCTAACTTTTCAAAATGGGTTTGGTCCTTTGTCAAATCTCTTTTCCAAGTTCCTTGAACTCCTTGGTAGAAACTCAAGTGTTCATAGTCCTTGTCAAAATCCCTTGAGCTACTTGGTAACCCCAAGTGCAACAAGTTTTATAAAAATCTCATGAGTTCCTTGGTAACCCCAAGTGTTCATGTTTTCAACAAAATCTCTTGAGTTCCTTGGTAACCCCAAGTACATCAAGTTTTGTCAAAGTCTCTTGAGCTCCTTGGTAACCCTAAGTGCAACAAGCTTAACAAAATCTCTTTGAATTCCTTGGTACCCCCAAGTGCATCAACTTTTTATTTTAGAAGTTGGAATGTCGAGATCTCCCATAGTTCAAACTTTAGTTGCTCAGTATTGTCCATAACCGGGGACACGGCTAAGTACTTAGATTTTATTATCTTCTGCAGAAGGAGTACACTTTACCCACATGTCACAATCCCATCCTTTTGCCACGGTGGCCCTCTGGATTAGTGCTCACCAAGATGGAGTCTTGGCATTGAGAATGTGACGAAGTCTTTCCAAAGGGTCCCCCCATACACCATTGCTAGCTTGCCTTCAACACCCATGTAGGATTCCAGGTCCCCATGTCCAGTTAACTGAGGACAGTGCATGAGTCTTCCTAATGTAGTTGACTAAGCCAGAGCCATAATAGCATGTGGTTGCACACGAAAGCCACAATTGGAGAAACATGTTCAATCTCTAAGTTTCCTAGGTGGTTTTCTTTTGGAGCACAACACAAAGTGATTCCCATAGACATGGTTCCTTTTGTTGCCACCTTCTCCAAAACTTAAAGTATCCTCCACCTAGGTGGTTCATTGAGTCCTTGTTTTATTATGTAAAACACAAGTCCTTTTCTCAACCTTTGTAAAATCTCAACATGTATCTCTTTTCAAAATATAGCATGGCTAAGCATGTAACAACTACAATATTTTCACTAAGGAGTGTATAGGGAATCCTATTAGGATTTAGCATAGCATAAGTATAAAATTGTTTTTATGCATGTTTTTCAAAATCCACTAAGTATAATGAAAATAGTAGGACTTTAGATGATAGTGTAACTTGCCTTTTTGGTAGGGAATGGTGGTTCACACCTTGATCTTGCTAGTCTCACAATTCACTACAAGTCAATCAAGCAAACACAAATTCAACTCACATTCCAAACCAAAGTCTAACAAACAATTTTTCACACACAAAGTAATGGAATCTAAGTCATGCATAAGCATGCAAAGGATGGTTCTATTGCAAGGATGGTCTCCACTAGGCTTCTAAACTTTGTAAGGTCCAAATTGGTCATTTACCAAAATGGAAAAGTCCTTTGAAAATGGGTTTTATCCATAAACCATTTTCAAAACCTTTCATCATTTTATGTGGTGAAAAACATTTTTCTCAATGCCACAACCTTAAGTGGTTTCACCTAATAAGTTGTTGTTTCTCAAAACTTGGTGTTTATGGTCAGTAGGTTTGGTCCAAAACATTTTCTCCAAAGTTTTTACTCAAAACCATTTTTATAAACAAAACAATAGTTTTATTTAGCTAGAAATGGACTAAACCAATTAATCCATTCTAAACTTTTCCAAATCCATTTTCCAAATCATGGGTTGGTTCCTAGGGTCAGTAGGTTCTTCACAAACCATTTTGCAAAGGTTTTAACCCTAAAATCATTTTTAAACAATTTTTCTAATCTAAATAAGCACACAAATGATTATGCAAAAACAAGCAAATTAGCAGATACTATTTACTAAACCAAGGGCATGGTTGGCTAGGGCTTGCTCTCCTGAATCCAACGACATAAAATTTGTAATTTTTGGACGTGTGGATCCAAAGTTACAAGGGTTTGAATTTCACAACTAAATCAGATTTCAAACTTCTGTTTTTAATCAAACCGCCAGCGCTTTCTAATTGGACGATACGGTTCGGCGGATTGGCTCTGTGCGCATTGGATCTAATTAGATCGCACGGTCCTTATCGCACCCCTTGTGCTAAGTGATCTAATCGTGGCGCGGATCTCGATCCTACGGTGTTGATGCCTTGACCATATCTGCGGCGGCGATGGCTAGCGGCGGCGCACGGCGAGTGGTGGCGTTGGTGGTTCTAGGAAGCGAGGAAGGCGGGTGCTCACCGTGTTCGCGAGGACGGTGGTGCTCGGCGTGTGGTCGGCGTGGCAAGGCGCCGGGGTCGTGGGATCTCGCGAGTTGGGAGCGGTGTCGGACGGCTCATCCGTGGTCGAAGACGAGGCTACTGGTCATGAAAAGACAAACAGAGGTCAGGGTTAGTTGCGCAAGACCGAGGCGAGTGAGGGAGCGTGAACGAGGAGGCTCAGGGCGGTCAGCGTTTACCAGGGGAGGTCGTCGGAGAGGTTGCAAACGGCAGCGTCGTTCAGAGCTTGTCGCATCCGGCGCTCTGGGGCGCCCGCGGTCGAACGAAAAGTACTGGGAGATGTTTCTGGGAGTGGGGAAGCTGCTAGGGTGCTCAGGGAGGCAAGGGGTGGTGACACTTGGCCGGAATCGACATAGAACCTCGTCGGAGCAGAGGGTGCTCGAGGAGGAAATTGGGGAGGTCTGGGAGCGTGCCAGCGCGGGGTGTCAGAGGGGGAATGTAGAGGAGGCATGGGCGTTTAGGCCTGCGTGATCGATGCAAGTAACGGTGGTCGCGTTAAGACGAATTAAGGCGCGGAATCACTACAGGAAACAGCGACGAGGTAGGAAGAACTGGTCGCGCGGGTGTGGACGATGAACAGGGGGAAGTGGGGTCTACCTGCCAGTGAGAAAAGAAATGAGGGAAGGGTCCACCGGTCAGTCTCTTTGCGGGTCTGTTAATAGGTGTGAACCGTTTTCTTTCGGGAAGGAATAGCTGGGTTGTTTCTGGGCCTTAGTGGGCTGCTGGGTTGGGTCGACCTAATCTTTATTTTTTTCTTCCAATTTGTTTTTCCTTTTCTGTTTCTATTTCCTGTTTGAAATTCAACAAGCAAACAACAATCAAATCAAATCAAACAATCACCAGATCTTTGGAAGTTTGAACTTGATTCTGTTCAGTAACAAAACCCAATTTCAGAAATAATATAAGATGATACTTTAAATCTCTTTAGGTTCCATTCATTAATTAAATAAAATGGACCATGGTTTATTAATCAAATGGGTTTGATTTTGTTAATAGAATCTTTATTTGAAATCTAAATATTTTCAAAACCAAATCAGTAGGTTTTATTTGAAAATACAGAATACTTGGAAAGCTTGTTTAAATAAAATAACATTTTTTGTTATAAGGTCCATTAATAATTAACTAAAATGGGTTTTAGTTGTTAAATCAAATAGGATTTGTTTTATTTAAATCTTTATTTTGGAATTTAATTATTTTCAAAACTAAAACAGTAGGTTTTATTTAGGAATATAATTTACTTGGAAAACCTATTTTAAATAAAACAAGTTTTGAGGTTTTGGAAAATAGTAAAGCCTTTATTAATAAAACTTGGATATTAAATCCTTATTATTCTATTTTAAATAAACCTTTACTATTATAATCAAAGCAAAACCTTTTGTTTCCAAATATTGGCCAAGGTTTAATTTGGCTTCATAAAATAATCCTTATTTAAAAGTCTTTCCTTTTTATTTGAAAACCAAAATCTTTATAAAAAAGATTTCAAAGTAGTACTAAAATACTTTTATTTTTCCTTTATTAAATATTTATATTTTTGATCCCTTTAGGATTTCTTTATTTAAAATAGGTTTTGAAGATTCCTTATTGGAATTCAAAAAGTTTCTTCTGGCCCTGAAAATCAAACAAAGTTTTATTTTATTCATTCATTTTCACATTACAAGATTTGGAAAATCTTGGGATGTGACAGAATCGAACGCAAAGAGAAAGGTGATGTAGTGTTCGACGCCATTAATCTACAACAGAAAACATGCAAAATACTAAGCCATGTAACCATGAAAGAGTAAGATATATTAAACAATTTAATAGCATATACTCCCACTTAAATCAATATCCCTCTATTGATACTAAGTGATTCAAGATCCACAATTAACAAGTCGACTAGTGAGCTTTAGCATCACTGCTAGAAGACAAGGTAAATCGGTAAGCAACACTTGCTAATCATATCACATATGACTCTTATTGTTGGGTGACATCTCTATGTCAAAACTAGGCGCCCAACCTTTATGCCCTAAGGTCCTTAACTGTTAAGATGACCTTGTCAAGCTCACCAACCCTTATGCGTGTAGGTATCCGATACAAACCCATCTAGCCAAGGAAAACCGCGGCACCCTAATTTCATAGGCCCACCAACGATTGTACAGGGCATAGGATGGTGCAAGGTTTGGTTGGGAGGGCATGGTTTAACTTAAACTTTGTGAGGGATCGTTCTACTTCTATCATCCAAGCATGCATAGTAGTAAAACACATAAGAATAACATTCACATAGATGTGATACAGTATGGCCCATTCCCTCATGGTGATCTCCATCGCCATAGAACCTGTCCACCATGATGATCTCCATCTTCATGTTCCATGTGAGGCATCCTCCAAGTGATGAGTCCTCCAAGAACTAATACAAGCTATTACTCCTAACAGCTAGTAATCAAAATTACATAGTATTGGGATCATCACAAGTTGGAACGCATGCCATTACAATAAATGACAACACATATGGCTCCAGCCGTGTTGCCCTACTCACGACACGCAGGTCATGCAAAATTTCATACATGCATCACATACATATATGGGCCATACTGATCACATACATCCTGCAAAAACAAGTTATGCATAGAATCGCATTCTACCGGATCATGTGACATCGCAGCACCTAGTTACCTTAACGAGATACAAAAGGGGCTACGATTAAGGGGGGTCTAGGGGGTCTCCCCCTTCGGGGTTCGAAGGGGCAGCGCCCCTCGCGGTGAAAAATGAGAGATCAAATCTTCACAATTTTCTTTAAGGATTTTGATCGGCAAATCAAATTTACCATAAACCGACTCCTGTCCCGATTCAATCAAACTCCTTTGATCACGGTACATCGATTTTAGATCTAGGTTCTGATTCGATCAATCATATTGATCTTCGCGTGATTCAACAGGATTTATGTGTCACTGTCTACCCCGATGGAGGAAACCGACCGGTAGGGGTAAGTCGTTCGAGAACCTCAGAATCACGATCACGGAAAGCAAGATCATAGATCAATCCTGAACCACCGCCATATAAACGATCACATCATTCATATCAATCTGCATATCACCATATGCAAACATCCCGAACCTATAACTGAACAGCATCGGCTCTGATACCACTATAGGGATACGGGTAGGCTACACTAGCGCAAATAAAAAAATTTCTACCGCGTATACCAGGATTACTGTTGTCATAGATCACGGGATTACCACTAGACGCGTAGTTGCGGAATTGATGAAGCATGTCGAGGCAGTGCAGACGTTCCACGTCTCCTCCTTTTCCTCGTCCCAAGAGCAGCCCCCTTGCGCGGCTCGTCCAAATGCTACAGATGCAGCGCCTCCGAGGTATCCACACGTACAGGGTGGAAGCGTCAGACGCCGGACTGCTAGGTCCGCGCACGCGACACATGCGTGAGGAGTGGCGGCTGGGTGGAATGATATCTGAGGTCTCACCCTGGCTAGCTCGCCCCACCCTCTCTTATATAGGCATCCCTAGTGGGCTTCTACATTAGCAGCCCATTAGTAGCCTAAGCCTGGTCTAATTCGGATCCAATCCACATTAGTCTTCCAGCCCCTTAAGTGTGTGACCCTATAGGTTCATATGCGTATAGACATGACACAAATAGACTTATTCTGTCAGTTGGTAGCGGCCTCTAGCAAGACGTGCCAACTCCTAAACGCATACAAAGATCATCTCGGACGAACCATCACAAGGTTTAGTACATGTCTTTCCTTTTGCCTCACGATATTTGGTCTAGCTCCAAGATGACCTCCCTTTCTACATCTGATTCGGAATCCCTTTAATAGGTTAACTCTTAACCATATGTAGCACGGCCATGCATTTCTGGATCCGATCACTCGAGGGGCCTAGAGATATCTCTCTCAAGTAGAGAGGGGCAAATCCCATCTTGATTGACCATGCCTTGCAGCATGCTTCAGGACAAACCCGAAAGCTACCTTTATAACTACCCTGTTACGGTGCAGCGTTTGATAGCCCCAAAGTAGGTCGATCCATATCTCAAGTACATGTGACAATCTCAGGTCTAAGGACAAAACGCACATGATGTGTAGAGAGAGAGCTGCAACTAATTGCCAGTCTCAAGTTGGGTCCGTCTAACCCCATGTTCATAACATGTGTCCACATCATTGGTTTGACATCTCCATGTCTATGACTTGCGAAACATAGTCATCAACCAATCGATGTGCTAGTCTAATATTCACATGTGTCCTCACAGGAACTCCGACTAGGGACAACTATTAAATAACCATACAAGTAAAGAGTTTCACAAACAATTCACATAATTGCCAATCAATACAAGTTGCCTGATATGGATATTCAAGGAACATTACAATAACTCATGGATACATATGAAATATAATCATCTCTATGATTACCTCTAGGGCATATTTCCTTCAGAGCAAACAAGCAGGAGTAGGGTTTTCTCTCCGGGGGCCTGAACCTGGGTAAATCTCGTGTCCCCTGGTTGCTTGTCTGTTAACCGTTCCACGATCTCCAGTACCCCCATCTTCTCCAAAACCCAAGCTCATAACAATGGGCATTGACGAGATCGAACCTCGTCAATTGGTGCCGTCTGTGGGAATCGGGGGCGCTGATTGTGCGATCATGACGGTCCCAACCAAAGCGATCTACAACTCCTCGGCGACGGAGAGCCATCTCCTCTTCGGCGCTTTCGACTTCACCGCCCACTCGCCAGCCACCATGTAGGATTTCGAGCCTGTAGGCGACGGGCTCGAGATTCTGCTCGGGAGCTTCTACTTCCAGGTGGGACAGACCGACACTCTCCGCCTCCTAGAGCGGGTGCCACTGCCATCAATTAGGCCCGCTTCATGGGCCCCACATCCCAGCGTGCTACACACATCAACGCTGATAGACGAGTCATACGACAGCAGCAGCTGCAACTAAGATCTGTGCGGCCCCCATCGGATGAGGGAACCTACGGTTCCAGATTCGAAAGCTGCGACAGCAGCAATCCAATCCGCGGGCGCTACCAGTGCGCCGTGGTCATCCAAAGCGACGTGGAACAACAAGCACCAGGTTCGGGTGCCCACGTACCACCACCCAACCCACAGAGTGAAAATGGAGGAAACCGGAGGCAACCATCCCTCCCGCCCAACGAGGGCGACGCTACCGCCTACCAGCAGATCAACCTCAACGAGGATGGCTAGCGCCAGGCACGTGAAGCCGTGGCGGGCAACAAGATCCTACTCGTGAATTATTCATGGGATATGCTGATGGCATACCACCTCCTCATCGGCGAGCACAACAGGCAGGTGAAGCTGCAGGGGGAGCTCGACAAATGCAAGCAAGAAGCCTTGGAGTATAGCGCGCGACGAGCTGCGGTCTCCGCCGCTGGTGGCTCCATCTCGCACGACAATCAAGCCAACAAGCATCGCTCTCGCACAGATAACATGGACCCCGCTGCATGTCACGAGGTCACCCGAACCCTCAACACGTCCTTCATGGAGATGGACGTCAACGACAACGTCATACCGAAGACGCCGCAAGCTGCGATCATGGCAGCCACCACATATCTCGCGTCCCATCCACCTCCGGTGGGGGACCCGAATAGAGCTATGCACAAATCCGCACTATCTAGACCCGGACTCGTCGGAGCTGCGCTCCACAATGAGGCTCCTGCGGAGCCGAAAAAGAAAGCTGCAGTTAGATTCAACCGCAGCCCCACACCCTCATCCGACAAGGAGGAAGACGAACACGATCTACCTCGACGATGCAAGAGCCCGAGACGTCCTAGTCGCGACTACGACGCTCGGAGCGACCTCGCTCAGTGCAAGGTCGACAAAGCATGCACCAAACACGCGTGCTCAACCGAATCCGAAGAGGATGACGACGGAGAACTCTGCAGAGCTCGATGCTTCAGCAGATATGTTCGGAGAACGCGGATGCCGAGAAATTTCAAGCTTCCTTCAGACACTCCTGTCGTCCGTCAAACTGCACGGTGGAAACAAGAACACCGCCCTACAATTCCTTCAGCTGCAGCTGATAGGCGCAGCCCGAATCTGGCTCAGCAGCCTGTCTTCAGGCTCAATCCGAAACTGGGAGGAGCTGGCATACAGTTTCATCCGAAACTTCAAGGGCACCAGCAAGAGACCAGCCTCGATCGAGGAGATGCGGGCATGCACTCAATGAACGGGCGAATTCATTCGCTCGTACATCTTGTGCTGGTCGAACATCAAGAACTCCACGTCACACATCTCCGAGGAGAGAACGATCGACACCTTCAAGGATGGCGTCAAGCGCACGGATTTCAAGGAAGAACTTGGGAGCATCAAGCCCAAGACATTGCCAACAGGTGGGCAGATGGCGAGGAGTCCTTCCACCGAGCACATTCGGACGAGGAGGATGAATACAGCCGTAGGCGCGAGCGCCGTAGCAAGCGAAGATCGCGCATTTACGACGATCGTGACAGACCCGACATGGTTGTGGCTGGCTACGCCGAACGCCTCAACGAAAGCAACCTCAGTAGCGGAGGATACCATGGAAGCAACTTCCGTGACGGAGGACACCCAACACAAACATGGAAGCGTCGCGGCCGTGACGTTGAACCTTCGGCATACGACAAGTTGTCGGGCCCGTGCACCATCCACTTCTACATCGACAAGCAGGATGGCAAAAAGAAGGCCAGCCACATGCTCAAGGACTGCCGCGAGTTCCAGAAACTCAGCGAGGGCCTCACCCAAATGCGACGCCAGATAGTGAACCCAGGATTCGGACCCGCACCTGCACCAGGTGACATCGCCCACAGAGCTCCTCCACCACCACCCGTGGGACCTCCGAATAAAGCAGTCGCACCCGTGCAAAAAAACGACATAAATGGGTACCCAACTCAAAAGGGTCCCTGATGATCCAAAAGGGGCGCCCAACAAATAGGGTGCAAAAGAAGATCACCCGCCAAGTCAGCCTGGCTGTGACTGCTCCACATGCCATCCCTGCGTGCCTTAGCGGCTCAGAGTCTTGCATCACATTCAGTCGTTCGGATCACCCCCGCCAGATCCCTCGCCCAGGACATGCTGCCCTAGTGTTGTTGGTCGATCCACATCTCAAGTACATGCGACAATCTCAGGTCTAAGGACAAAACGTACACGATGTGTAGAGAGAGAGAGAGAGAGCTGCAACTAATTGCCAGTCTCAAGTTGGGTCAGTCCAACCCCATGTTCATAACAGGTGTCCATATGATTGGTTTGACATCTCCATGTCTATGACTTGCGAAACATAGCCATCAACCAATCGATGTGCTAGTCTAATATTCACATGTGTCCTCACAGGAACTCCGACTAGGGACAACTATTAAATAACCATACAAGTAAAGAGTTTCACAAACAATTCACATAATCGCCAATCAATACAAGTTGCCTGATATGGATATTCAAGGAACATTACAATAACTCATGGATACATATGAAATATAATCATCTCTATGATTGCCTCTAGGGCATATTTCCTTCAGTCTCCCACTTGCACTAGAGTCAATCTAAAATGTATCTAATACCAATTGCTCTTGTGTGCGCTTCATGCGGCCTCATGGAGAGGCTTAGTCAAGGGATCAGCAACATTTGAGTCTGTATGTATTTTGCATATCATAACACTACCATCCTGAATGAACTCTCGAATCTGATGGTAACGCATGCGAATATGTTTGTTCTTCTGGTGCTGTCTAGGTTCCTTGGCCTATGCAATAGCACCATTGTTGTCACAATAAACGTCCAAGGGATTGGACGCCCTGAACCACACCGAGAGCAATCAGGAAATTCCTAATCCAAACAGCTTCCTTTACTACCTCCGAGGCAGCAATATATTCAGCTTCTGTTGAAGAGGAGGTCACCGTATCTTGCTTGGAACTTTTCCAGCTCACAGCACCACCATTCAAGACAAACACATAACCTGATTGCGATTTCGAATCATCTGAGTCGTTAAGGTAACTCGCATCTGTGTAACCCTTTACACTGAGTTCATCCTCACCTCCATAAACTAGGAACACATCCTTAGTCCTTTTCAAGTACTTAAGGATGTTCTTTACCGCTGTCCAGTGAACTTCACCTAGATTAGCCTAGTATCTGCTCGTAACACTTAGAGCATAGGAAACATCTGGGCGAGTACATATCATTGCATACATGATGGATCCAATAGCCGAAGCATATGGAACTCTGTTCATGCGCTCACGCTCATCAGTAGTCGAAGGACACTGAGTCTTCCTGAGTTTAATGCCATGAGACATGGGCAAGAACCCCTTCTTAGCCTCTTCCATGCTGAACCATTTCAACACGTTGTCAATTATGTACTCTGGCTTAATCCAATTAGCCTCCTTGATCTATCTCTATAGATCTTGATGCCCAGAATATATGCCGCTTCTCCCAAGTCCTTCATCAAAAAACTATTTTTCAATGAGGTCTTAACAGACTCGAGCATAGGAATGTCATTTCCAATCAGCAATATGTCATCTACATATAAGATTAGAAATACCAGCTCTCTCCTACTTTCCTTCTTGTAAACACAAGGTTCTTGTTCGTTTTTGATGAAGCCGAACTCCTTTACAACTTCATCAAATCGAATATTCCAACTCCGAGATGGTTACTTTAGCCAATAAATGGACTTCAGAAGTTTGCATACCTTTCTAGAATTGTTTGGATCGACAAAACCTTCGGGCTGCATCATATACACGTCCTCAGTTAGGATTCCATTTAGGAAAGCCGTCTTGACATCCATCTTCCATATTTCATAGTCGAAATGTGCAACAATGGCTAGAATTATCCGTATAGATTTAAGCATCGCTACGGGAGAGAAAGTCTCGTCGTAGTCAACTCCTTGAACTTGTCGAAAACCTTTTGCAACAAGTCGAGCTTTATGGATGTGAAAATTTCCATCCATATCAATCTTCTTCTTATAGATCCATTTGCACTCGATGGCTTTAATACCATCAGGCAAGTCAACCAAGTTCCAAACTTGATTGTCTCCCATGGACTCTATCTCGGATCTCATGGCGATCAGCCATTTCTCAGAGTCTGGCTCCACCATCGCTTCTGCATAGGTCGCAGGCTCATCATTGTCTAACAATAATAATTCCCGCGCTTCGCGGAGCCTCGCCGACCTTCGTGGTTGTGGTGCTTCTTTTGCCACGTGTTCCTCAACTTGTTCTGCTACAATAGCATCACTCGTAGAAGCATCCCCAACTGGCTCATCTTGAACTTCTTCAATTCGCACTGACCTTCCACTTTTTCCCTTTGTGAGAAACTCTTTCTTTAGGAAAACACCGCTACGAGCGACAAACAATTTGCCCTCTTCTCGGTTGTAGAAGTAATACCCTAAGGTTTCCCTCGGATATCCCACGAAAATGCACTTATCCGATTTGGGTGTTAGCTTGTTCGACTGAAGTCGCTTGACAAATGCATCACAACCCCAAATCTTTTAGAAAAGACAAACTGGGATTCTTTCCAGTCCACATCTCATATGGTGTCTTAACTACGGATTTAGATGGTACCCTATTAAGTGTGAAAGCTGCCGTTTCTAGAGCGTAACCCCAAAATGATAATGGTAAATCCGACTGGCTCATCATAGATCGAACCATGTCCAACAAAGTTCGATTACGCTATTTGGAGACCCCGTTTCTTTGAGGTGTTCCGGGCGGCGTAAGTTGTGGAACAATTCCGCAACTCTTAAGATGATCGCTAAATTCGTCACTCAAATATTCACCTCCACGATCAGATCGCAAGGCCTTTATTTTCTTGCCACGTTGATTATGTACTTCACTCTGAAACTCCTTGAACTTTTCAAAAGTTTCAGACTTATGCCTCATCAAGTAGACATAACCATATCTACTGAAATCATCAGTGAAAGTAATGAAGTACTGATATCCTCCTCTGGCTGTCATGCTCATTGGCCCACATACATTAGTATGTATGAGTTCCAACAATTCTGTCGCTCTCTCGGGTAAACCCGGAAAAGGTGACTTGGTCATATTTCCAAGTAAGCAAGCCTGACATGTCTCGTATGATTCAAAATCAAACGAAGTTAGAAGACCATCACCATGGAGCTTCTTCATGCGCTTTTCACTTATATGCCCCAAACGACAATGCAATAAATAGGTAGGACTCAACTCATTAGGCCGAAGCCTTTTAGCACTAACATTGTAAACAGATGCATCATCAAGATTTAAAATAAATAACCCATTCACAATGGGTGCATTAGCCATAAACATAGCATTCTTAGAGATTACACAACCATTATTTGCACTCGCGAATGAATAACCATCCCTCATCAAACATGAAGGTGATAAAATGTTTCGACCCATACTAGGAATCTAATAACAATTATTCAACTCCATAATAAATCCTGACGGAAGGTGAAGTTGCATGACGCCGACGAACAATGCAGCAACCCTTGCTTTATTTCCAACGCAAAAATCCACGTCGTCTTTCTGCACTTCTCTAGTCCTTATTAGCCCCTGCATCGAATTGCAAATATGAGCAACCAATCCAGTATCAAATACCCAATAGTTAACATAGGAATCAGCGAGAAGAATGTCCACAACATTTACAACAAGCGTGCGAGTGGTAAGTACTCTTACTTCCTCTTCTTCAAAGAAGCCGGTACTTCTTTGCAGTTCCTCTTCCAGGCCATGTTCATGACAAAAGAAGCACTCGGTGTCTTCTACAGTGCGACCTTTAGCTTAGGTGCAGCTTAGGGATCGTGCTTAGCCTTGAACTTCTTCTTCCAAGAAGTACCCTTTTCTTGAAGCTAGGCTTGTCCTGCACAGCCATCACATGGCTATGCCCTGCACACTTATTCATGTCACTTTCTGCTGTTTTAAGCATCCCACATAATTCATTAAGGCCCTTATCCACCCCATGGATATGGTAGTTCGAAATGAACTTCCCATATCTAGAGGGAAGCGACGCCAGAATGAAGTCATTGGCCAACTCTTGGCCTAGTGGAAAACCAAGCTTTTCCAAAGTCCATCAGAACCAACCATTTTGATCACATGGGGCCTACAACTGCTCCCTCCGGCTTGCATTCGACAAAGGACTTGGCAACATTGTACCTCTCAGTCCTTGCCTGATCTTGGAACATGTCCTTAAGAGCGACGATCATATCGTACGCTTCCTGATCCTCAAACTTCTTTTGGAGTTCAGGTTCCATGCTTGCAAGCATAAGACAGCTAACCTCAATAGAATCATCACATGCTCTCTTGTAGGCATTCTTGAGGGCAGTAGATGCATTATCAGCAGGTTCATCGGGGATTGGGGTATCCAGAACCGTTTCCTTTTTATCAGACCAGAGAATAATTCTCAGGTTATGGACCCAGTCCAAATAGTTTGTTCCATTTAGTTTATCTTTGTCAAGAATCGAACGCAAATAGAAAGGTGATGTAGTGTTTGGCGCCATTAATCTACAATAGAAAACATGCAAAATACTAAGCCATGCAACCATGAAAGATAAAACATATTAAACAATTTAATAGCATATACTCCCACTTAAATCAATATCCCTCTATTGATACTAAGTGATTCAAGATCCACAATTAACAAGTCGACTAGTGAGCTTTAGCATCACTGCTAGAAGACAAGGTAAATCGGTAAGCACCACTTGCTAATCATATCACATATGACTCTTATTGTTGGGTGACATCTCTATGTCAAAACTAGGCGCCCAACCTTTATGCCCCAAGGTCCTTAACTATTAAGATGACCTTGTCAAGCTCACCAACCCTTATGCGTGTAGGTATCCGATAGAAACCCATCCAGCCAAGGAAAACCGCGGCACCCTAATTTCATAGGCCGACCAACGATAGTACAGGGCATATGATGGTGCAAGGTTTGGTTGGGACGGCATGGTTTAACTTAAACTTTGTGAGGGATCGTTCTACTTCTATCATCTAAGCATGCATAGTAGTAAAGCGCATAAGAATAACATTCACATAGATGTGACATAGTATGGCCCATTCTCTCATGGTGATCTCCATCGCCATAGAACACCCACCATGATGATCTCCATCTTCATGTTCCATGTGAGGCATCCTCCAAGTGATGAGTCCTCCAAGAACTAATACAAGCTATTACTCCTAACAACTAGTAATCAAAATTACATAGTATTGGGATCATCACAAGTTGGAGCATGCCATTACAATAAATGACAACACATATGGATCCAGTGTTGCCCTACTCACGACACGCAGTCATGCAAAATTTCATACATGCATCACATACATAATATGGGCCATCTGATCACATACATCCCAAAAACAAGTTATGCATAGAATCGCATTCTCGGATCATGTGACATCGCAGCACCTAGTTACCTTAACGAGATACAATAGGGCTACGATTAAGGGTCTAGGGGTCTTCCTTGAGTTCGAAGAAGGCGCCCTCATGAAAATGAGAGATCAAATCTTCACAATTTTCTTTAAGGATTTTGATCGGCAAATCAAATTTACCATAAGCGACTCTGTCGATTCAATCAAACTCCTTTGATCACGGTACATTGATTTTAGATCTAGGTTACGATTCGATCAATCATATTGATCTTGGCGTGATTCAATAGGATTTATGTGTCCTTTGTCTACCCGATGGCGGAAACCGTAGGTAGGGGTAAGTCGTTCGAGAACCTCGAATCACGATCACGCAAGATCATAGATCAATCCTGAACCACCGCCATATAAGCGATCACATCATTCATATCAATCGCATATCACCATATGCAAACATCCGAACCTATAAGCCGAACAAAGCTCATCGATACCACTATAGGGATACGGGTAGGCTACACTAGCGCAAATAAAAAAATTTCTACCGCGTATACCAGGATTACTGTTGTCATAGATCACGGGATTACCACTAGACGCGTAGTTGCGGAATTGATGAAGCATGTGGAGGCAGTTCAGACATTCCACGTCTCCTCCTTGTCCTCGTCCCATGAGCAGCCCCCTTGCGCGGCTTGTCCAAACGCTACAGATGCAGCGCCTCCGAGGTATCCACACGTACAGGGTGGAAGCGTCAGACGCCGGACTGCTAGGTCCACGCACGCGACACAGGCGTGAGGAGTGGCGACTGGGTGGAATGATCTCTGAGGTCTCACCCTGGTCAGCTCGCCCCAACCTCTCTTATATAGGCATCCCTAGTGGGCTTCTACATTAGCAGCCCATTAGTAGCCTAAGCCTGGTCTAATTCGGATCCAATCCTCATTAGGCTTCCATCCCCTTAAGTGTGTGACCCTATAGGTTCATATGCGTATAGACATGACACGAATACACTTATTCTGTCAATAGTTGGTAGCGGCCTCTAGCAAGACGTGCCAACTCCTAAACGCATACAAAGATCATATCGGACGAACCATCACAAGGTTTAGTACATGTCTTTCCTTTTGCCTCACGATATTTGGTCTAGCTCCAAGCTGAGCTCCCTTTCTCGATACCGTGATTCGGAATCCCTTTACTAGGTTAACTCTTAACCATATGTAGCACAACCATGCATTTCTGTATCCGATCACTCGAGGGGCCCAGAGATATCTCTCTCAAGTAGAGAGGGGAAAATCCCATCTTGATTGACCATGCCTTGAAGCATGCTTCAGGACAAACCCGAAAGCTACCTTTATAACTACCCTGTTACGGTGCAGCGTTTGATAGCCCCAAAGTAGGTCGATCCATATCTCAAGTACATGTGACAATCTCAGGTCTAAGGACAAAACGCACATGATGTGTAGAGAGAGCTGCAACTAATTGCCAGTCTCAAGTTGGGTCCGTCCAACCCCATGTTCATAACATGTGTCCACATCATTGGTTTGACATCTCCATGTCAATAAATAACCATACAAGTAAAGACTTTCACAAACAATTCACATAATTTCCAATCAATACAAGTTGCCTGATATGGATATTCAAGGAACATTACAATAACTCATGGATACATATGAAATATAATCATCTCTATGATTGCCTCTAGGGCATATTTCCTTCAGAGCAAACAAGTAGGAGTAGGGTTTTCTCTCCGGGGGCCTGAACCTGGGTAAATCTCGTGTCCCCTGGTTGCTTGTCTGTTAACCGTTCCACGATCTCGAGTACCCCCATCTTCTCCAAAACCCAAGCTCATAACAATGGGCATTGATGAGATCGAACCTCGTTAATTGGTGTAATGCAGCAGGAATCGGGGCTGATTGTGCGATCATGATGGTCCCAACCAAAGAGATCTACAAACTCGGCGACGGAGAGCCATCTCATCTTGTAACTTCGACTTCACCACTTGACCACCATGTAGGATTTGAGCACTGTATGGCGGGCTCGAGATTCGCCGGAGCTTCTACTTCCAGTGGGGAATGACAGGCCTCTCCGCCTCCTAGGCGGGTGCCACGCCATCAATTAGGCCGCCTCATGGGGCCCACATCCCAGCGTGCTACACATCAACGCTGATAGGCAGGTCATCTGACAGCGGCAAGCGCAACAAAGATCTGCGGCCCCCATCGGATGAGGGAACCGGTTCCAGATTCAAAGCTGCGGCAGCAATCCAATCATGGCTACCGATGCGCCGTGGTCATCCAAAGCGGCGTGGAACAACAAGCACCGGTTCGGTGCCCACGTACCACCACCCACCTGAGTGAAAGCGGGAAACCGAGGCAACCATCCCTCCGCCCAATGAGGCGATGCTACCTACCGGCGGATCAACCTCAACGAGGATGGTGGCGCCGAGCACTGCCGTGGCGGAAAGATCCTACTGAATTATTCATGGGACATCTGATGGCATACCACCTCCTCCTCATCGGCGGCAGGCGGTGAAGTGCGGGAGGAGCTCGACAAATGCAAGCAAGAAGCCTTGAGTATAGCGCGGCGAGATGCGGTCTCCCGCTGGTGGCTCCAGCTCACGACAATCTATCAACAAGCATCGCTCTCACGAATAACATGGACCCTGCATGTCGCGAGGTCACCGAACCTCAACCGTCCTTCATGGAGATGGACGTTAACGACAACGTCATACCGAAGACGCCGCAAGCTGCGATCATGGTAGCCACCACATATCTCGCGTCCCATCCACCTCCGGTGGGGGACCCGAAGAGAGCTATGCACAAATCCGCACTATCCAGACCCGGACTCGTCGGAGCTGCGATCCATAATGAGGCTCATGCGGAGCCAAAAAGAAAGCTGCAGTCAGATTCAACCGTAGCCCCACACCCTCATCCGACGTGGAGGAAGACGAACACGATCTACCTCGGCGGCGCAGAGCCGAGGCGTCCCGGTCGCGACTACGAGCGACCTTAGTGCAAGGTCGACAAAGCATCACCAAACACGCGTGCTCAACCGGATCACGAAGAGGATGACGACGGAGAACTCGGAGCTTGATGCTTCAGCGGATCTGTTCGGAACGCGGATGCCGAGAAATTTCAAGCTTCGCCGGACCTCACATACGTCAAGCTGCAGTGGAAACAAGAACACCGCCCTACAATTCCTTCAGCTGCAGCTAATGGTGCGGCCGAATCTTCGGCTGTCTTGCTCAATCCTAAACGGGAGGGCGGCATATAGTTTCATCCGAAATTCAAGGGCACCATCAGAGACCAGCCTTGATCGAGGAGATGCGGGCATGCACTCAATGTACATCTTGCGCTGGTCGAACATCAAGAACTCCAGCACACATCTCAGGAAAACGATCGACTCCTTCAAGGATGGCGTCTGCGCCGGACTTCAAGGAAGAACTTGCATCAAGCCTAAGACATTGCCAAGGTGGGCGGATGGCGAGATTCCTTCCACTGGCGACGTGCGGACGAGGAGGATGAATACCGTGAGGTGCGGCCCGTAGCAAGCGAAGATCGTGCATTCGACGATCGTGACGGACCCGACATGGTTGCGGCTGGTACGCTGCGAGCGCCCGAAAGCAACCTCGATGGCGGAGGATACCATGGAAGCAACTTGACGGAGGACACCCAACACAAACATGGAAGCGCCAGCCGTGGCGTTGAACCTTGACATCGACAAGTTGTCGGGCCTGCACCATCCACTTCTACATTGATAAGCGGGATGGCAAAAGAAGGCCAGCCACATGCTCAAGGACTGCGAGTTCCGGAAACTCGGCGAGGCCTCACCAAATGCGATGCCGGATAGTGAACCTAGGATTCGGACCCGCTTTGCACGGTGACGCCCACGGAGCTCCTCCACCACCACCCGTGGGACCTCCGAATCAAGCAGTCGCACCCGTGCAAAACAACGACATAAATGGGTACCCAACTCAAAAGGGTCCCTGATGATCCAAAAGGGGCGCCCAACAAATAGGGTGCAAAAGAAGATCACCCGCCAAGTCAGCCTGGCTGTGACTGCTCCGCCTGCCATCCCTGCGTACCTCAGCGGCTCAGAGTCTTGCATCACATTCAGTCGTTCGGATCACCCCCGCCAGATCCCTCGCCCAGGACATGCTGCCCTAGTGCTTGAGGCACAGATCGAAGGGTTCGAGATGAGCCGCGTCTTCATGGACGACGACAGTGGCATCAACCTGATGTTCGCTAGGACCCTAGCAGCAATGGGGATCCCGCTGTGTAGCTTGGAACAATATGACACAACGTTCCACGACATAGTCCTAGGGAAGGGCATATATCAACTGGGAAAGATATGGCTCGACGTCATCTTCGGCAAGCCCAAAAACTTTTGGTGTGAGCGGCTCGAGTTTGAACTGGTGGACTGGCCATCACAATACCACGCCATCCTCGGGTGCGTGGCATTATGAGTTCCTAGCGATGCGCACTATATCGCACTGCTACTCAAGATGCCAGAGCCTAGGGGCGTCATCACGGTCCAGGGAAGCTTCACCCGATCCGACCACTGCGACTGAGAATTCAACAGAATATCCCAGTTGTTCGGCATGCAGGAGGAGCTCATGAGGCTTCGAGAGGTGACAGACAACGGGGCACCCCCAGTCTCCAGGCAAAACTCACCCGACATGTCATTCAACTCCACAGTCAACACAAAAAAGGTGCAGCTCCACCCAACATATGCCTCCCAGGCGGCGCTGATCGCCAATGACCTCAGCCCCGCATAGGAAAGCATGCTCGTTAAATTCCTCCGTGAGCGCTGGGAAATCTTCGCCTGGTGTCCTGGACATGCGGGAGTTCCTAGGAATTCATGAAACACGCCTCAATGTATTTCGGATGCAAGCACAAATAATCCATCCGGCAATTGTCCGAACCACGACGAAGCCATCGAATAGAATTCAAAAGACTCTCGATGCGACTTCATCCGGGAGATCAAGGAGGCGGTGGCTAGCCAACTCTTGTCTTGGTCCCTAAAAGGATACGGACATCCTACGGATGTGCGTGGACTTCACGTCACTCAACAACGCCCAAAGGACCACTTCCTCTCCCGGATCGATCGGATCATCGATTACTTGCGGATCTGAAAACTCTCCTTCCTTGATGCCTACTCAAGATCTGATTCTGGCGAAGGTCAAAGATCAGGATAAAACAGTGTTCATCAAGCTGTTCGGAGTATTCTGCTACAACACAATGCCCTTCGGGCTGAAGAACGTAGGTTCCACATACCAGAGGTGCATGCATGCGTGCCTGAAGAGCCAGATCGGCCGCATCATATAGGTCTATGTCGACGACATAGTCATCAAGAAAAGGGAGGCCAAGACATTGATCGACGATCTCCGTGAGACGTTCGACAACCTCGATCATTACAAGATCAAGTTGAACCCAGAAAAGTGCGCCTTCGGCGTCCCATCTGGCCAACTACTTGGCTACTTCATCTCTCAGCGATGGATCGAGGTGAATCCAAAGAAAATCCGGGCCATACTGGCCATGGAGAAGCCGAAGAACCTCAAAGGTGTCCAACGACTAGTAGGCGCATCGGCTGGAAAGATTCATCGGTAGCATGGGTGAAGGCCTGCCTTTCTACCGATGCTACGCCATGGCGGACAAATTCGGTGGACACACAGGCGATGGCGCGTCGAAGATGCAGGCGGCGCTCTCCACCTCGCCGTCTGGTCACACCAAAGGCACGAGCCTTTTACGCTATACATAGCAGCCACGCATCATGTGGTAAGCACCGTAATCGTGGTCGAACGACCGAAGAAGGCAAGACCCATGGGTCCAACACCCAATCTACTACCTCAGCGAAATGCAGGCCGACAAAACAAAGGTACCCTCACTGCGACTTGCCTAGGGCGTGTTCATGGCGACTCGTCGGTGCGGCTACTTCCGGGAGCATCGAGATAATGGTGCGTCAATGAGGCTGCCAACATCTAAACAACCCTGAAGCTATAGGACGCGTAGCCCCATGGGGCAACGAACTATCTCCTCTAGACATAGTCTATGAGCGGCGCCATGCGATAAAATCTCAGGTCCTCCCTGACTTCTTCGTCCACTGGATGGATCTCCGGTAGCCGGACACCGAACATGACGTCATGGATGATGCACTGAAGGCTCAAGTGCGAGGCGGGAGGCTGGCGTCATCGCAGCGTCCGCAAGGCGATAAGATGAAATACGTCCTTCGGATGAAATTTCGCGCCTCCAACAACAAGGCCGAATACGAGGCCCTCATCCATGGCATGAGGATGGCCAACGCGCCTAGTCATCTATGGTGACTCGAACCTCGTCGTCTAGCAGACGATGAACGAGTGCGATGCACACGCCGCCAACATGATCGTGTATCGCACGCTCTACAACTCACTCGAGTAAGACTTTGACGGCTGCGAGCTTCAACACGTTGGAAGGGAAAGCAACAAGGAAGTTGATAGACCCGCCAACATCGGATCCACCTACGCATGGGTGCCACCAGGTGTGTTCCTCGAACAAATCTGCGTGCCTTCCATCAAAAGAAAATTCCCCAAGGGATCACCCGAAGAGGTAGAGCACTCGGGGGTTGCGCCACCCGCAGGACGGGAAGGACCCGGAAAACTTGACACGAAGGTCGAGTTGATCAGCCTAATGCAGGTCATGAAAATCGAAGAAACATGGGCCGCCATTACCTTCGTGCCGGATAAATGAAGCGCACGATGACACGGCGGATGCACGGCGCATATCTCGCCGGTCCAAGGCCTACACCATCATCAATGGCGAGCTATACAAGCGCAACATTTCGGGTGTATTCTAAAGGTGCGTCACCATCGGTGGCAAAACCATCCTCAAGACATCCATGAGGCATCTGCGGACATCACGCGGCCGCAGCCCTCATCGCCAAAGCTTTCGAGCGGATTCTCATAGCGGCCATGAACGATACTAAGGACGCCGTCCGGAGATTGCAGCTGCGGAGGTTTGACAAGCCACACGCACCGGGTCTAAGCTCGATCCCATAACCTTGGCACGCCCTTGGCCCAATGGGGCCTCGACATGATCGGCAAGCTGCCCAAATCTTTGAAAGGAGGCCACGTCTACCTCCTGAAGTGATCGACAAGTTCACTAAGTGGATCGAAGCCATGCGTCACCAGCAAAGGGCAAACGGCCGTCAAGTTCTTTGAGTCCATAGTCTGATTCGGCGTCTTTGCCTGACATCATCACGGACAACGGGTTGAACTTCATCTCCAAAGAATTCTAGGACTTATGCGAAGGCCTTGGCATCAACATATCATACGCTTCCGTGGCACACCCGCAAACCAACGGGCAGGTCGAAAAGGCCAACGGTCTCGTAGGCGGCGCCATCAAGAAATGCCTACTCAGCCCACTCGAACGGCTTGCGGGAGCCTGGGAAGAAGAACTACCCTCTATCCTCTGGAGCTTGCGCACAATGCCAAACAGCTCAATTGGATACATGCCCTTCTTCATGGTACACGGAGCCAAAGCCGTGCTACCTGCAGAAGTATGCCATAGGGCCCCACGGGTCGTCGCCTCCAGCGAAGCCGAATCGACGGCCGCACTCGAAGACGCCGTTGACACACTCGACGAGGCACGCGACATCGCCACAGCTCGCTCGGTGATCTCTGACGAGCCTCCACTATCACACCGTCGGCTGCGCAAGGTCCCGTCGAAGGAGACCTCGTCCTATGACTCAAGCAAGAGCGGTAGGAAAGCTCGAGTCACCACAGGAAGGACCCTACATCATCAGAAATCATCCCGGTGGCGCCAAGTCAAGTCGGGACTCGCATACTCCAACCCATGGAACATCGCACAAGCTGCGGCCTTCTACCCCTAGCTATCCTCTTTACTTTCAATAAGGATACTCAACCAAGGCTACTCATCCAAACAATGTACCTCCTCGTTCTGATATGAATAAAAGCTAAGTCCCTAGTCCAAAAATCTTTTTCCTTACATTACTGTTACAACACTCGGTGGATCGCCTCACCTCACGACTTTGCCGAGAGTAATGCATGTAAACTTGAGTGGCGACCACGTCGGGGCTAACGAAAAGGGCATCGTACAACAAAACACCACGTGCTAATACACATAATATTTACAACAAAGGACACAACAAGCGGTCAAAATATATACAAGTTTACATCTACCTTTTTCGGGACCTACCTATTACGAAGGATCACGTGCGCCGATGCTCAAAGATCTACAATCTCTTGACATACTACCTGCGTAATGTGGGCGGCATAGCTCGAGGGGTGGCCCATCCTTGCCACTGCAGAACAAGCGAAGGCGTCTTTCACCCCGCTACCATTCTGCCCGCGCAACTCCATACGTGATTCACATTAAAACTTGACAACAAATCCCATAAGGTGGACGGCGCCTCATCCAAAGGAAACATGACATACATAATCGATGCAAGGGAAGTCTTCACCTGCCTCAGCACCCATGACACCTGATGAACACGATCCTGCACCATCGCAAGGACGGTGGCCCAGTCGCGGTCCATCCAGAAAAAGCCTCCGGATTCCATATCCTGTTGGGTCAGGCAGTTGGTCTGAACTGTATCGCGTTCCTTATCCTCCCTCGGAACAAGGTTGGCACCTGCAGAAAATTCAGAGTAAGATGGCATGCAAACAAGGCGCATCCGAAGACGTGCGAGCCTGAAAACTCACTGCGGTTGCTTGCTCAGCTATGCTCCCATTTGATACTCCTCCTTGGCGACTCGCTCGATCTTGACTTCCACATGTTCGGCCCCGAGCGCTAAGGATCTCCTCCTCCAAGCTACGACAGTGAAGAAAAGCCGTGACGCATCATCCAAAGATGGTCACGGCTGAGGGACAGTCGGAGTATCCATAGGAGCCTCACCCGAAGGTCCCTAAAGGAAAGCAAGCAAGAATATGAACAACACATGTCTTGGGAAATAACTCGAAGCATCATTTATATACATCAAAAGCCACTGCGTGGCACAAGTAGAAATTGTTCATCTACAAAAGCATACATTACAAAAGAGGACACACTATTCTAGAGCTACAACAAAGAAGCCTAAGCACCTACATCCGGAGTGGCCTTGGAGCCAGAGTGCCTGCTCTTGGCCTCCCCCTGCTGCTTTGCAGCATAGTCCGCCAGCAGAATGATAAGCTTCAGACTATAACGCTTACAGCGAGAGGCAAAGAGAGCAAAGGCTACCTCTAATCCCTCCGGAGCTGTTGGCATGCGAGAGGTGACGTGGTGCAGATCCAACTCCGCTCCGGACGCCATGGCCATGGCCAGCCCCATGGAAGCACCGATGCCCTTCTTCTTGTGCTTATAGGTATGAGGCGTCCTTTACCGTGAATCCGCCAAAGAATCAACATCCTCAAGGGCAGTTCCTTGGGAAGGATCTCCTTAGAAAGCCAAGAACCTCCTTGGCCTTGGCAAGAGAGCGATGTGATGCAACGAGCTTCGACCGCTGCGGTGGAATCTTCCAGGGCGCTCCCATGCTCCAAGACACTGCGATCAAACGCAATACCCGAAGCATCTGGCGCAAGGAAGAACATGCAGGAGTCGAATAAGGACACGAAGAAAGGGCAGTGAAAAATCCAAAAAGGACCAATTTTCATACAAGACACTTACTGGAAAAATCCTTGGCGGCAGCCATCAGCTTGTTGGCCACCTCCTTCTCGCGCATAGATGCAACCTTAGCAAGCTGCTCCTCGCGATCCGAAGCCTCCCGCTGCAAGCGCTCCTTGGCCTCGGCATCATCGGCTAACTCCTTCTGCAGGCGCTGCTTCGCCTCCACATCATCTTCAGCCTTCTTCTCTGCTCGCCCGAGGCTCTTTTTGAGAGCATCAAGCTGGCGAAGGGCCACATTATTTTCATCTGCAAAGAAACAAGAGCACATGTGAGTAGCACAATAATTACTCAATGAACATACACAAAAAAAGAGGACAAGTATGGACCAAACACATACCTCAAAGCTGCTTCTTTGTGGCCTCCAAAGCCGGATACTCTTGAATGGAAGGTTGGTGCCACCTTGAGAAAGGACTGCGAAAAGAAGCAAAATAACAATCAAAAGCACC